>CM075982.1:1684400-1704782 GCA_038087875.1 Malacoraja senta | reverse complement strand
ATTGTCCCAAGTGTGTGTAGGATATTGTTAGTGTACGGGGTGATCGCTGGTCAGCACGGACTCGGTGGGCCGAAGGATCTGTTTTTGCGTCGTATCTAAAAAACTAAAATAATTTTGTATTTATACATGGACAACTTATTACTGAATTACAAGAGTTTTTTTTGTATATTGCATATTATTAATTTTGCTGTTACAATGTAACAATTCACATCATTGTTCTTGGTGCCATTTCTTAATTTCAACTTTCTAAACTGATAAGAAGAATTCAAAGTCACTCAAATAAAATTAGCTGGAACAGATTGTAAACCTTTGATTGTATAAAATTAAGTAGGGTTTTCTGCTTTAAATATTAGGCAAGAAATATATGTTATAATTTTTACAAGGCATTCTAATACACGCCTGGGGAAAGGAGACAATGCTGGAGTACCTCAGCGGGTCAGGCAGCATCTCTGGAGAGGAATAGGTGATTTCAGGTCGAAACCCTTCTTCAGACTCAGTCTGACCTGACCTGCTGAGTTACCCCTGTGTTTTGTGTCTAGCATTACTAGTTTAATTATAACATTAATATCCTCAGATAACATTAATATCCTCATAGAATCATAGAGTGGAAACAAGCCCTTCGGCCCAACTTTCCCATGCCAGCCAACATGAATCATCTACACTAGTCCCATCTGCCTGTGTTGGGTCCATATCCCTCCAAACATTTTGGTGTAATTTCAGGAGCACAGCCCGGACAACCAGACATAGAAACAAGATGAGAGTTTTAGTAATATGCTAGACCAAGTGGGACCCATTGGGTCCCTGTCACATGGGAGATCTGGTCCCCCCATGCAATATTTTACCACTGACCATAGCTCCCAACTGCGCATGCTGGGCTGATGGGCCCGCACTATTGGCAGAAGTTAAGTTAAAGTTAATAACTTTGCGTTTAATATTTCCATTACCTCGCATTTCTACCCCTATCCTCCTCCATTCCCCCTTATCCAGCAGAACTCCTCCCCCTGCTCTTGACCCTCCCTCTTCTTTCCCCCTCCTCCTCCCCTCATTTTCCCTACCCTGTCACTCCTTCCTTCCCTCCATAACCCCTCTCCCCTCCCTACACCCCTCCTCTCCCTCTATCCCCGTGCTCCCCCACTCATCTTCCCCCTATCCCACCCACCCACTCTCCCGCCTCACCTCCCCCATTGCCCTCCTTTCCCTCTATCCGCCACTCCTTACCTCGCCCACTCCCCCCCCTCTATACCCCCTCCTCTCCCTGAATCCACCCACTCTTCCTCCTCACCTCCCCAGGATGTCGCTGTAAACCACCGCCGGTCCCGTTTTCTCCAACACGTCAGTGAGGAAGTTGTACCTTCGGCCCACCGTGCCTGCACCGTCCAGCGATCCCCACACATTAACACTATCCGACACAGACTGGCGACAATTTACATTTATACCAAGCCAATTAACCTACAAATCTACGTCTTTGGAGTGTGGGAGGAAACTGAAGAACTCGGAGAAAGCCGACACAGGTCACGGGGGGAATGTACATAGTCTGTTCTGACAGCACCCGTAGTCAGGATCGAACCCGGGACCTGGGTCTCTGGTGCTGTGAGGCGGCAACTCTACCGCTGCGCCACCGTGCCTGGTTCTTTTTATTTATCGAGGCAGGCTGGTGAAAACTTGGCAGTTATTCAAAATGAAATGAAGGGAAGGTGCTTTGAGAAGAGGAGATAGATGAGACAAGCGGATATCACAAACTGAACTGAAGACCATTTGGCTCATCATCTCCACACAGATAAAATAGCTATACACAATCTAATTCCTAGTTAGTCATAGAGCCATACAACATAGAAACAGGGCCTTCAGCTCAACACTTCCATGCCGATCAAGGTGCTTTATCTAAGCTCGTAGGTCCACATCCCTCTAAACGTTTCCTGTCCAAATATCTTTTAAATGTTCTGATAGTACCTGTCTCTACGGCTTCCTCTGTCAGCTCGTTCTATATACCTGTATGAAAAAGTTGCTTCTCGGGTTCCTATTAAATCTTTCCACTCTCACCTTGAACCTATGCCCTCTAGATCTTGATGCTCCTGAATAAGGGAAAAAGGCCAGAGTATACATAGGTATAAGGTGAAGGCACGACTCATTTCCCCTCATCATCCAGCACCCCTCCCCCTCCTGCACCCTTCCTCCCACACCCACCACCACGCACACTCATTTCCTCCCCCTCCCACACATGAAAAGGAGGGGGAGGAGTGCTGGGGGGTGAGGGGAAATGAGCCGCACCTTCACTTTAAACCTATGTCCTCTGGTCCTTGAGTCACCTCCTCTGGGCAAGAGACTCTGTGCATCTACCTGATCTAGTCCTCTCATGAGGAACAGCATCTGCAGTTCCTTCCTGTCTACCTATTGACTGTAAAGGCAAGAAAGTACTGCCCGAGTCCAATTTAAAACCCAGTAACAGAACTAATTGACAGAGGTGCTTGAATGAATTGACAATCTGTAAAGAGATTTATAAATTTAATCTCAAGTGTTTTATTATCCTCCTTTGTAGGCTTCTGCTTATGATTATATATGAGGGATTTCAGATGATAATTTCATCTTGGTAAGTCTGCTTGTCTGGGCAGTAATAGCTACAGAATCACATGCAATGCGGTTTATGCATATTATTTCTGCAGTCACATCATGCATGCTGCAACATTCACGATCTTGACTTTGGTGGTCAGGGCCATGCAAGAAATATTTAAGGCGGTAATTAACAAATTCTTGATTCTTGATTAGTAATTGGCCTGTCCCACTTAGGCGATTTTTCAGCGGACTGCCGGCGACTGTCAAGTTGCCAATAGTCGCCTGAAAAAACGGCAACTGGAACAGCGACTGTCAGAGTGGAACACACACACACACACACACACACAAACACATCGCTTCCTTCACCAGCCCGTTATGCAGGCGGGGTACAGGGCAAGCGGGGGGAGAGCTGTCTAAATTCACACGGTGCAAAGCCAAGGTGAAACAGACACACACCGTGATGAACAGGAAGGTTGGCACTGAAAAAAGACAGCTAAAGCACAGTGTACGGTAAGTCCTTTAAAAGAGGGGGGGGGCGAAGGAGTGGAGACAGCTTTTAAGAAGCCAGAGATACACGGCTGTGAAGCTCAGCGGACATTTAATATTATCCTTGGTTCTGAAAACTACCACTTACCGTTTTTTTCCCCAATGAGCCAATGAAATTCACCAGTCAGCACCGGCTACAACTTACGAGAACCTTCGACCTCCTGACGACCCATCTACAGCGCGAGAATTCTCGCTACTCTCCATCACAGCTTCATTCTAGTTGCCGCTAATTTTTCAACATGTTGAAAAATTCACGGCGACCATAATGAGGCCGCGACTAGTTCCCAGAATGCGGGAACTCCTCACGACCATGAATTCGACTCCCCGGCAACCACCCGCGAACATGTGGTGAATGCAGTCTCCCGCAGTCGCCTAAAAAGTCGCCTAAATGGCACAGGTCCATAAGGGTGTCAGGAGTTATAGAAACATAGAAAATAGGTACAGGAGTAGGCTATGTGGCCCTTCGAGCCAGCACCGCCATCCAATATGATCATAGCTGATCATCCAGAATCAGTAGCCCGTTCCTGCTTTCTCCCCATATCCCTTGATTCTGTTAGCCCCAAGAGCTAAATCTAACTCTCTTGAAAACATCCAGTGAATTGGTCTCCACTGCCTTCTAGTGGCAGAGAATTCCACAGATTCACAACTCTCTGGGTGAAAAAGTTTTTCCTCATCACAGTCCTAAATGGCCTACCCTTTATTCTTAAACTGTGATCCCTTGTTTTGGACTCCTCCAACATGGGGAACATTTTTCCTACATCTAGCCTGTCAAATCCCTTAAGAATGTAATATGTGTCTGTAAGATCCCCTCTCATCCATCTAAATTCCAGTGAATACAAGCCCAGTCGATCCATTCTTTCATCATATGTGAGTCCCGCCATCCCGGGAATTAACCTGGTAAACCTACGCTGCACTTCCCGCAGGAGAATGGGGTTAGGAGGGAAACATATCTCTAAATTAAAACTAACATAAAGTTCTCCTCCCTCTGACGGGAGTTCTGTGAGACGCTCCCTCACCGTTAAGACCATGTTATCCACCCACTCCCACCCCCTCACCTGTATCCTCCTTTCACTCACCGGGCTTTGACCCACCCACAACTCTCTTCCAGCTTTCTCTCCCCCCTACCTCAATCAGTCTGAAGAAGTTTCCTGACTGGAAATGTGTACAATTTTACCAAAGTCAATTTACCTACAAACTGTACGTCTTTGGAGTGTGGGAAGAAACCAGAGCACCCGGGAAAAGCCCACAGGTCATGGGGAAAACGTGTATACTCCGTACAGATAGCACCCGTAGTCAGAATCGAACCGGGGTCTCTGGCGCTGTGAGGCAGCAACTCTACCACTGCACCACCATACCGCCTCGTCAGTACCAGGATGTTCTGGTGCCAGTCCCAAATTCAGGTCACCCCTAGGTCATGAACAAGCTGTGTTTTTACAGAGGTCCTTCTGTAGATTTTTGTCGGAAAGCACACAAAAATCACTCGCTATTGTAACCATAACTCCACTGTGTGGTGTAGAAACAAGGAACGTGCTAGAGTAACTTAGCAGGTCAGGCAGCAACCCCCCCCCCCCCCCCCCCCCCAGAAAACGTGGATAGGTGGTGTTTCTGGTTGGGACCCTTCATGTGTGGAATTCATTGCCACAGAAGGCTGTGGAGGCCAAGTGAATGGATATTTTTAAGATAGATTCTTAATTAGTACGAATGTCAGGGGTACTGCGGAGAAGGCAGGAGAATGCGGTTAGGATGGATAGATCAGCCGTGATTGAATGGCGGAGTAGAATGGTCTTAATCTACTCTTATCACTTATGAACATGAATAAGTCTGAAGAAGAGTCCTGACCTGAAACGTCGCCAATCTATGTTCTCCAGAGATGCTGCCTACAGTTGAGTTACTCCAGCACTTTGTGTCTTTTTTCCAGTGTTGCAATGGATGGCATCAAAAGCACACAAGCCTGACCATGAAGAACATTTAGTAAAGGTGGAAAGAGAAAACTAATTAAAAAGAATTAATATGAGTGCATGTGTTGGACTTGAAGTTTAGTTTAGTTTGGAGATACAGTATGGAAACAGGCCCTTCCACCGACTGAATCCGCGCCGACCAGCGATCCCCGTGCACTAACGTTATCCCACACACTAGGGACAATTTACAGAAGCCAATTAACCTACAAACCTGTACATCTTTGGGATATGGGAGGAAACTGGAGCACCCGGAGAAAACCTAAGTGGTCACAGGGTGAACATACAAACTCTACAGACAGCATCCATAGTCAGGATCAAACCCGGATCTCTGGCGTTGTGAGGCAGCAACTCTACCGCTGCGCCACCGTGCTGGAGGATTATATGCTGTATGCGACAGCTGATGGGGTGGAAGGTGAGGAACGGGGACTCTGTCCTTGGGGGAAGTGGGAGTGAGAGCGGAGCTGCGGGTTATCGAGGAGACCCTAGTGAGAGCCTCATCTATAATGGAATTGGGGAACCCCCGTTTCCTAAAGAATAACATCTCCGATCTAGTATGGAAACCCTCATCGTGGGCGCAGATGCAGCATAGACGGAGGAATTGTGAGTATGGGATAGTCTTTACAGGATGCAGGATGGGAAGAAGTGTCGTCTAGATAGCTATGTGAGTCGGTAGTTTTTGTAGTAGATATCGGTCAATAGTCTGTCTCCTGTGATGGAGACGGTGAGATCCAGAAAAGGTAGGGAGATGCCGGAGATGTTCCAGGTGAATTTGAGTGCAGGATGGAAATTAGTCATGAAGTTGATGAAGTCAGTGAGTTCTGCATGGGTGCAGGAGGCAGCACCGATGCACCTGTCAATGTAGCGGAGGTAGAGATCAGGGATAGGGCCAGTGTACGCCTGAAACAGTGATTCTTCGACGTACCCTACAAAGAGGCAGTCATAGCTGGGGCCCATGCGAGTGCCCATAGCTACGCCTAAAGATGAGGGAGTCAGGGCCTGGAAAACGGAAGTTGTTGAAGAGACGAAGAGCGTGTGAGGTGTCTTGGACATAGGTAGGGAGGGATTGGACCGGGGGGATGGGATGGAGTCGTATGTGGAAATTAATTCGGTGGAACATTAGCAAGCAGAAACAATGGGTCTGCCAGGACAGTTCTATTTGTGGATTTTGGAGAGAAGATAAAATCGGGCCGTGCGGGGCTGGGGAACAAAAGGTTGGAGGCTTTCGAGGGCAGAGAGACGGAAGTAATGAAATCTGAAATGGTGTGTTATATTAAGGTCTGATGCTCGTCTGTGGGGTCATGGTCCAAGGATAAGTGGGAGGTGTCTGAGAGTTGTCACCTGGCCTCAGTCAGCGCACCACCTCCCTTGTCGGCGGGTTTGATTATCAAGTCGGGGTTGGTGCAGAGTGAGCGGAGGGCTGTAAGTTCCGGGCAGGAGAGGTTAGAGTAAGTCAGGGGAGTGGAAAAGTGGAGGCGGTTGATGTCCTGCCGGCAGTTGGAAATGAAAAAGTCTACAGAAGGTAGAGGGCCATCTGGGGGAGTCCAAGAGTGGAGACGGGAGAAGGGGGTCATCACTGGGTGGCGACGACGCCTTCCCATAGAAAAAGGCACGGAGGCGACGGAAGAAGAGCTCTACGTCGTGGCGGACCCGGAACCCGGTGAAGTGGGGGCGGAGGGGAACGAAGGTGAGGCCTCTGCTGAGGACAGACCGTTCCGTATCGGAAAGGGGAGAGGTCAGAGGGGATAGTGAAGACACGGCAAGGGTCGGAGGAAAGCAGGTGAGTAGATGTAGAGGTCGAGGCATGTGTGGTGGGGGGGATGGATGGTGGGTGTTCAGAGAGGAGGGGGGGGGGGGGGGCATGAGGACTATTGTGTGGGTGGGAGTAGCTGGGGCCCCCCTGGTTAAAAGGCGGTACAGGAAGAACCAGTGGAAACCCCACTGAGGTTCCCTGTAAGGAAGGGGGAAAGGGGGAAAGGGAGAAAGGGAAAGGGAAAGGGGAAGGGGGAAAGGGGAAAGTGGGAAGTGGAAGCAATAGCCAGGCCTCAGCACAGTCAGACCACCTGGCGTGGGAGTGGAGACGGTGAGGAGCGCGGTGCTGGGCCTGGATCAAGGGTAAGGCGACGGCTGCGGCCCGCTGGTGGGGTGGGCGGTGGACAGTGGACAGGCGTGGGTCGTTGGTGGAGGCGCACACATTGGAGTCCGGGTCAGCGGACGAAGCGTCGGTGGTCCCGGTCAGCGGGTGGCGGCGGGAGAGACGACGGTGGGAGAGGGGCCGAGTGGACGGCGCGAGCGGACGGCGGGAGAGGGGCCGAGTGGACGGCGCGAGATGGGGCTGAGTGGACGGCGCGAGCGGACGGCGGGAGAGGGGCCGAGTGGACGGCGCGAGATGGGGCTGAGTGGACGGCGCGAGCGGACGGTGGGAGAGGGGCCGAGTGGACGGCGGGAGAGGGGCCGAGTGGACGGCGCGAGTGGGGCCGAGTGGACGGCGCGAGCGGACGGCGGGAGAGGGGCCGAGTGGACGGCGGGAGAGGGGCCGAGTGGACGGCGGGAGAGGGGCCGAGTGGACGGCGCGAGTGGGGCCGAGTGGACGGCGCGAGCGGACGGCGGGAGAGGGGCCGAGTGGACGGCGGGAGAGGGGCCGAGTGGACGGCGCGAGCGGACGGCGGGAGAGACGACGGTGGGAGAGGGCGCGAGCGGACGGCGGGAGAGGGGCCGAGTGGACGGCGGGAGAGGGGCCGAGTGGACGGCGCGAGCGGACGGCGGGAGAGGGGCCGAGTGGACGGCGCGAGTGGGGCCGAGTGGACGGCGCGAGCGGACGGTGGGAGAGGGGCCGAGTGGACGGCGGGAGAGGGGCCGAGTGGACGGCGCGAGTGGGGCCGAGTGGACGGCGCGAGCGGACGGTGGGAGAGGGGCCGAGTGGACGGCGGGAGAGGGGCCGAGTGGACGGCGCGAGTGGACGGCGGGAGAGGGGCCGAGTGGACGGCGCGAGCGGACGGTGGGAGAGACGACGGTGGGAGAGGGCGCGAGCGGACGGCGGGAGAGGGGCCGAGTGGACGGCGCGAGCGGACGGCGGGAGAGGGGCCGAGTGGACGGCGCGAGCGGACGGCAGGAGAGGGGGTGAGCGATGGCGGCGGTGGTTGCGGCCCCGGGGAGGCGGTGAAGGGACGACGACGACGGCAGCGGCGGCCGGGTCCGGGATTGGGCGGGGAAGGCGGCGAGTTGTTGGTGCTGCTCCTCATGGCGGCGATGGCGTCGCGGGTCTGGGCCCGGCTGGTGGTGGCGGCGGCCTCAATGTTCAGTCAAGGGAGGGTGGTTTGTGTGACGGTCTGAGCAGTAAAAAGCTTGAAATACCCTTTCCTTGAATACTGATGATGGTTAGAACATTTCAAAGTGATAAGATTCTTACATCTGGCGTATTAATCCTATTTTAAAATCGCCCGTGTTCCCAGCAGTTAGTGAAGATACACACCAGAGACTTGTTCACCCAGTGTAGTGTTTAATGAAATACCTGATTAATGATTCCAACCTTTAGTGAGGTTCTCAGTTTCGAAAGATTTCGAGGAAGGATAATGTCAGGTGAGGACTCAGAAAATAAATAGCGTGGATGCAACAAGTTTTATTTTATGTACAGTACTTGTAATAACTAGCAATGTTACAAAATTTTGAGATTTTAAAAATAAAGTCTGCAATTTATCCCATCAGATAAAGCATAAAAAGAAGTTTAATTTGACACTTAATTCACTTTCATATCTTCAGTATTAAAAACGTTATGGCCATTATCATACTCGGAAATTAGCATCTAGTTCCCTATTGCTTTTCCATTGACTTAACACAAAAGCTGTGATCGAGGACAGTTAAAAGCCCATAACTTTCTTAAAAATTATGGTAACTGAAAGAAATTTTCAGGTATTATAGATTGAAGCATTCTGAAACAAATATGAAACAATCTTACTTCGAAGACATGAAAGTAAAGTATATAATTAGTTAGTTACCTAATTGTAGCTAATTACAAAATTCAATTACTAGATCTAAACATCTATCAATTTCTTAAGAATAGATTAACATTTTTAAATAGCCTAAGTGTCCAAATAACATTCACACACTAATTCACAATATAACATAATTTTTAAATCTAATTTTCATGAATTTACAGGCCAAATGGAAGGAATTGAATGTTTAATACCTGTAAATTAATGGGGATTTAATTCATCTTGCGAGTGAGGATTACTGGAACGCGATCTTTTGGAACGTTGATTTGCGGTGAATTTAACCCCGTATTGGCATGAAAAATACTGCCGTTAATTCGGGGAATAAAATCACCGTGTCGCATGACAAAATGTGAATTAAAGGCTTCTTAAGAAGCACTTTTATACATTTAAAGAAAGCACTTTCGTTTACCTGTCCGTTGTGTGAAATCCGTCCCCGTTATCGGCGTTGACGCTTCAGGAGCTGCTTTTAAAATGACTGTAGCGCTGACATTGACGATTTAATAAAAATAAAAAATTCACAAAACGCCGGTAGGAACGATTTTGTCAGCCAAGGTTTGTACTCCAACAAAATATTTCCAGGACAAGGGAGGAGAAACCCGTGTTTTAACCCCGCCCCCCCCTTAAAGGCGCCAAAATCGCGCACACGGCCAGTGGCAGAATTACAGCGCGACTGAAGGTAAGTTTTGTAACATACCTATAATAACCAGTTGCAGTTTTCACACAGAATTAACCAACGGTGTGAAATGTACTCTACAGATTTTATCATGTCTCATATAAGTACTAGAGATGGGAAAGAAATGTTCTTAAACCCTAGAAGGGTGTCATGGTGGTGCAATGGTAGAGTTGCTGCCTCACAGAGCCAGAGAACCAGGTTCCATCCTGACTGCGGGTGCTATCTGTACGGAGTTTGTACGCCATCCCTGTGACCTGCGTGGGTTTTCTCCAAGATCTTTGGTTTTCGTCCCGCACTCCAAACACATAGAGGTTTATATGTTAATCGGCTTGGTATAATGTAAAATTGACCCTAGTGTGTGTGTAGGATAGTGTTAGTGCTGGTTGGTGCGGACCCCGTGGGCCGAAGGGCCTGTTTCTGCGCTCTATCTCCAAACTAAAACGGGGAAATTAGTGTAATGTTTATGAATTGTTGGAAAATATAATCATGCACAAGTTCATGTATTTATTTTCCCAACAATTTTACGACTTCTCTATATCTAAATACTACTGGATTTTTTATATTTTAAGAGTAAAGTAGAAATGTTATATTGTAATAACTAAGCAATTCTGCTCCATTAAAATTTCTGAGGAGATTAGAAACAATCAAGGACTTGTTCCACCCCGGTCATTCCTTTTTCTCCCCGCTTCCATCCGGCAGAAGGTGCAGAAGCTTGAAATCGTGCACCACCAGACCCGGGAACAGCTTCCCCTCTGTTATCAGGCATCTGAATGGTCCTTCCATAAGCTAGGGTACTGTCCGATTCACCTCTACCCCATTGCGGACATTGGACTTTGTCTCTGGAACTGGTGCGCTACAATGCTGAGAACTATATTCTGCACTCTGTACCTTCCCCTTTACTCTACCTATTGTACTTGTGTTTGTGTTGATTGTATTTATGTATATTATTATCTGATCTGATTGGAAACCATGCAAAACAAAGTTTTTCACTGTACCTCGGTACACGTGACAATCATAATCCTAAACCTATAATTCCTTGCTGCCGAATCTTGGTGCAAAGAAGTTGGTTTATTTTGGAATCCTTCTTTAATTTACATGTACTAGAGGAACTCAGCTGCAGGCAGCATAAGTTCACAAGTGATGGGAACAGAATTAGGTAATTTGGCCTATCGAGTCTACTCCACCATTTAATCATGGCTGATCTATCTCTCCTAGATTAGTAGACTATTACCTGAATGGTGGCCGATTAGGAAAAGGGGAGATGCAACAAGACCTGGGTGTCATGGTACACCAGTCATTGAAAGTAGGCATGCAGGTGCAGTAGGCAGTGAAGAAAGCGAATGGTATGTTAGCATTCATAGCAAAAGGATTTGAGTATAGGAGCAGGAAGGTTCTACTGCAGTTGTACAGGGTCTTGGTGAGACCACACCTGGAGTATTGTGTACAGTTTTGGTCTCCTAATCTGAGGAAGGACATTCTTGCCATAGAGGGAGTACAGAGAAGGTTCACCAGATTGATTCCTGGGATGTCAGGACTTTCATATGAAGAAAGACTGGATAGACTCGGCTTGTACTCGCTAGAATTTAGAAGATTGAGGGGGGATCTTATAGAAACTTACAAAATTCTTAAGGGGTTGGACAGGCTAGATGCAGGAAGATTGTTCCCGATGTTGGGGAAGTCCAGAACAAGGGGTCACAGTTTAAGGATAAAGGGGAAATCCTTTTGGACTGAGATGATAAAAAAAAAATTTACACAGAGAGTGGTGAATCTCTGGAATTCTCTACCACAGAATGTAGTTGAGGCCAGTTCATTGGCTATATTTAAGAGGGAGTTAGATGTGGCCCTTGTGGCTAAAGGGATCAGGGGGTATGGAGAGAAAGCAGGTACAGGATACTGAGTTGGATGATCAGCCATGATCATATTGAATGGCGGTGCATGCTCAACCTTGCGGGACCTGGTGCCCTTCGTTGATCCAGAACATTCCGTTATGCTCCGGCTATCCGTGATGCCAATGACCAGGTAATTACACCGGCGGAGTCTCCTACTGACTCTAATGTTTTGCTGCGTAAACTGGCTCAGATCTGTGACCTGCCCTCAAATCACATTTTGGACAGGGCAAGGTTTTTCTCTCGTCGTCAACTTCCCGGGGAACGTGTGGACTCATTTATTTCTTCTTTGATGTATCTAGCCCAACGTAGTCGATTTCAGGAAATGCCGGTGGATCAGTTGACTGATCAGTTAACGAGGGATATTTTAGTGAATGGTATCACCGATCAAAAGCTCAGATCAGAGCTCCTGAGACGGCCAAAGTTATCGCTAGATGACGAGGTGCATGCATGCAGAACGGCTGAACTTGTTGATCCTATAGACATTTCGCATGAAAGCAATACCATCAATCTGACGGGCCTCACTAGGCAGCGGACCTACACAGATGACAGCCGATCTAAGACCCAAGCTAGCCAGGCAGCTCTCAGCGTTCCTCCACAGAAATGTCCTAACTACACAACAGGCAATCCACCTGCCCCGCCCTCGGGAAGGCTTGTAATTACTGCAAAAAGCTAAATCACTTTGCCTCAGCCTGTCGGGCTGCTATCAGGGCCCGAGGAAAGAATGCGCCCAGTCCCAAGTCTAATCTCAATTTTTTGCAACGAGACAGCAACATACTGACTCCCCACTTCCAGCTCGAAGCCGCCCCCGAATATATTCCATTTGACTCGCAAGACGACCCTACTGTTTACATGTTACAGCATGCTGCTGCCAAGAACTCTGATCCTACAGTGACGATATCTGTAAACAATGTTGCTTTTGGCGCGAAACTAGACACGGGGGCGAAAGTCAACACAATGTCAATCAACCTTTTTAACAGGATCAGGGCTAACGAGCCACTTGTCAAGGACGCGTCCACTTTACATGCTTTTGGTGGGGAGGTGCTAGTTCCTCTGGGCAAAACCAACTTGAAATGTGTACTGAAGAAAACAACTAGGGAACTGACTTTCCATGTGTTGACCTTTAATTCGGTTACCCTGCTTGGCAATCGTGCCTGTCAGGAACTGGGGCTGATTTCCTTTGATAAAACTGTCCACAAACTGCAAGTTTCTTTTGATCCACTGAATGACTTCCCTGGTCTCTTTGACAACAACCTAGGCAAGTTGCCTGTGTCCTACAAGATTACTATTGACCCCGATGTGACACCCGTAGTCCGAAACCCGCACAGATTGTCATTTGCCATGACTGACAGGGTTCACTCTATGCTGAAGGACATGGTCTCCAAAGGCGTAATTGAAGCAGTCAGCGACCCCACCGACTGGGTCTCAACCATGATTGCCACAGTCAAGAAGGGAAAGGATGAAATCCGCCTGTGCATTAATCCAAAAGACCTGAACACTGCCATTAAGCGCCCACACCATCCCATGAAGACAGTAGAGGATGTTGCAGCAAAGATCGGAACGGCCACCCTATTTTCCGTCCTAGATGCAAAGAACTCATTCTGGCAGATACCGCTGGACAAGAGGTCATCAAACCTTACCACATTTGCCACCCCATTCGGCAGATATAAGTTTCTGAGAATGCCATTCGGGATCAACTCCGCCAGTGAAGTCTTCCAAAGAACTATGGAGCAATTATTCGAGGGTCTGCCTTGTGCCATTATTGTCGATGATATTCTTGTCTATGGCAAAGACGCGGCGGAACATGACCACAATCTCAGGCTCATTTTGGAGCGTGCTGTCAAGATCAACCTCAAGCTCAATCCTGACAAGTGCAAGTTCAGGGTTCCAGTGGTCTCATATGTCGGCCACATCTTCACCCCTGACGGCCTCAAACCGGATCCGAAGAAGACTTCTGCCATCACAGAAATGCCTGCACCCACTGACGTGAAAGGCCTGCAACGTTTCCTGGGCATAGTAAACTATCTCGGAAAGTTCATACCCAACCTCAGCGAATTAAGCTCCACATTGCGGCAGCTGACAAAAAAGGACACTGCATGGTCATGGTTCCAGCAACATCAGGATGCCTTCGATGTTCTGAAATCAAAACTGACCAGTGCACCGACCCTGACTTTTTCCGACCTGAAACGTCCGGTGGTGATCACCTGCGATGCCTCGAAATTCGGGCTCGGCGCAGCCTGCCTGCAACCGTCTGATGATGGTACCCTACTACCCGTCGCGTATGCCTCTCGCACCATGACCGACACGGAGCAGCACTACGCGCAAATTGAAAAGGAACTGCTGGCGGTCGTCTTTGCCTGCTCCAAATTCCACGACTTCGTCTATGGCAACACGTTCATGGTTGAGACGGACCACCAGCCACTGGTGACAATCTTGAACAAGCCTATCCACGCCGCCCCAGCTCGTTTGCAGCGCATGATGATGCAGCTGCAGCGGTACGACTTCTCTATTACCTACACAAAGGGCAAGGACATGCATGTTGCTGACACACTCTCTCGTGCCCCTCGAACATCTTGCGAACAACACCCACACGAACGGGAGAATTTCACGGTTCTCGGTGTCGGTCTAGTCTCCAGCAAGCAACTGTGCACCCTGGCCGCGCACACTGCTAAGGATGAGACGCTTCAAGCCCTCTCGTCCATCATCAAAACGGGCTGGCCAGACAAACAATCCAACACGCCCACAGAGGTGCAGCCGTACTTCTTGGTCCGCGATGAACTGGTGGTTCAGGATGGTGAGGTCGTCAAGGGCCACAAGGTAGTTGTACCTGCATCGCTACAAGACGAATACTTCAAAGAGGTACACAGCGGTCACCCAGGAGCCGACTCCACGCTGGCACGCGCCCGGGATCTGTTCTACTGGCCCGGAATGGCCACATACATCCGGGACCGCGTAGCCTCCTGCCCCACTTGCAACAATCTTGCACCTCATCAGCAGCGGCAACCCCTTCTGCAACAACCTCCACCAGGTCTGTCATGGTCGTCGCTGGCTGCGGACATTTTCGAATGGTGTGGTAAGCACTACCTCGTTCTGGTCGACTCGTTCTCCACCTGGTTTGAACTTGACCAACTGACCTCCCTCACGTCGGAGATGGTCATCAGGAAGCTGAAAAGACATTTCTCAGACCATGGCATTCCTGTTATTCTGAGAACCGACAATGGTCCACAGTTCACCAGCCACTTGTTCAAGCTTTTCGCCGACCGGTGGAACTTCCAGCACGTCACAAGCAGTCCTGAGTATCCACAGAGTAATGGACTCGCTGAACGCGCTGTCAGAAGCGCCAAGCACTTGCTGGAGGGAGCGCGCATTTCAAAGTCTGACGTCTATCTCGATCTACTGAACCTCAGAAACATCGCAAGAGACGGAACCTTGGGGTCACCAGCACAGCGGCTGCTGTCGAGGGTGACGAGGTCTCCGGTCCCCATCGCACAACAGCAGCTGGTCCCTCGGGTGCTGAAGCCCACCACTATCCAGCAACGTCTCCAAGAGAAGCACGACATCCAGAAACGGTCATACGACAGTTCCAGCAGACCACTCCAGCCTCTACTGCCGGGCCAGGTCGTCCGTCTACGAACTTCAACTGGACATTCTCGTCTGGACATTGTTGTACGCCCGGCTGATGAGCCGCGATCGTACCTTGTGGACTGTGAGGGAGCTGTTTACCGGAGAAGTCGACAACACCTGCTTGCTATGAAGGAGCCCCGACCACCGCCTGCTGATCCCTATGCTCCGCCGCTCCAGTTCCAGCCGCCTTCCGCAATGTCTCCCGCCCGTCCCCGCATGCCTGGCACCCACCCACGTCCCTCTGTCTCCACTAACCACGGGGTTTCACCCACCGCATGTTTCCCCCCTCGGTCATCACAATCCTCTCCCGTGCGATTTTCACCTTCAGCCTCTCCGCCTAATCCTTCAGTTGAGGGAGGGGATGGTTGGGTCCGCACGCGTTCGGGCCGGGTTAGTAGACCACCAGACAGGTATGGCGAGTATGTTTAATATGCTTCCTCTCCACATTTAATCTTTAGGGGGAAGGATGTAGATTGATGATGCATGTGAATCAATCACACTTAGCCAGCATCACTAACTCCACCCCATTATAACATTTATACTAACGCCCATTCCCAGCACCGTTAGTCGAAGCAGCCAGGATGAACTGACAACACCTCATTTTGTAATGCTGCCAAGTTAATGTGCTGATTAAAGATGTGTGTAAATCTTATATGCTTTGAAGTGATTTACAGGGAGATGCAACAAGACCTGGGTGTCATGGTACACCAGTCATTGAAAGTAGGCATGCAGGTGCAGTAGGCAGTGAAGAAAGCGAATGGTATGTTAGCATTCATAGCAAAAGGATTTGAGTATAGGAGCAGGAAGGTTCTACTGAAGTTGTACAGGGTCTTGGTGAGACCACACCTGGAGTATTGCGTACAGTTTTGGTCTCCTAATCTGAGGAAGGACATTCTTGCCATTGAGGGAGTACAGAGAAGGTTCACCAGACTGATTCCTGGGATGTCAGGACTTTCATATGAAGAAAGACTGGATAGACTCGGCTTGTACTCGCTAGAATTTAGAAGATTGAGGGGGGATCTTATAGAAACTTACAAAATTCTTAAGAGGTTGGACAGACTAGATGCAGGAAGATTGTTCCGGATGTTGGGGAAGTCCAGAACAAGGGGTCACAGTTTAAGGATAAAGGGGAAATCTTTTAGGACTGAGATGATAAAAACATTTTTTACACAGAGAGTGGTGAATCTCTGGAATTCTCTGCCACAGAATGTAGTTGAGGCCAGTTCATTGGCTATATTTAAGAGGGAGTTAGATGTGGCCCTTGTGGCTAAAGGGATCAGGGGGTATGGAGAGAAAGCAGGTACAGGATACTGAGTTGGATGATCAGCCATGATCATATTGAATGGCGGTGCAGGCTCGAAGGGCCGAATGGCCTACTCCTGCACCTATTTTCTATGTTTCTCCCTCCTCTGCCCATTCTCATGCCTTCTCCCAATAATCCCTGACACCAGTATTGATCAAGAATCTGTCAATCTCCCCCTTAAAAATACCCAATGACGTGGCCTCCACAGCCATCTGTGGCAATGAATTCCACAGATTCACCAGCCTCTGGTTAATGAAATTCCTCATCTCCTTTCGTAAGGTACGTCCTTCCATTCTGCAGTTGTGGCCTCTGGTCCTAGATTCTCCCACTGTGGAGGTAGATGGGCAGACGACATTTCGGGTCGGGACCCTTCTTCAGGCTGAATTTACTTGTCATGGAATCATAAGGACATTGCAGAAACAGGCCCTTCGGCCAAACCTGCCCATACCGGCCAACATGTCCCAACAACACTAGTCCCAGCTGCCCACGTTGTTCCATATCCCTCCAAACCTGTCTAACTGTGTCTTAAATGTTGGGATCGTCCCTGCCTCAACTATCCCCTCTGGCAATTTGACCCATACATCCACCACTCTGTGTGAAAAAGTTGCCCCTCAGATTTTTATTAGATCTTTTCCCCTTCACCTTAAACTTATGTCCTCTTGTCCTCGATTCCCCTACTCTGGGCAAGAGGCTCTGTGCATCTACTCAAACTATTCCTCTTATGCTTTTATGTACCTCCATAAGATTGCCCCTCATCTTCGTGCCGCCAACTGACTCCCCCACCCTCCATCCACTCCCCTCGCTCCACTCCCCACCCCACGCTACCACCCCACTCCACTCCCCACCCCACGCTAACACTCCTTTGCAACACAGGAGTAGTGTCATGGTGGTGCAGCGGTAGAGTCGCTGCCTCACAGCGTCAGAGACCCAGGTTCCATTCTGACTACGGGTGTTGTCTGTATGGAGTTTGTACCTGCATAGGTTTTCTCCGGGTGCTCTGGTTTCCTCCCCCACTCCACGTTTGCAGGTTAATTGAATTTTTCCCGTGTGTGTGTGTTAGATAGTGCCAGTGCATACTGGCATCGCTTCGATGGGCCGAAGGGCCTGTTTCCGCGCTGTATCTCTATAGCTGTGCTACCACAGCCCGCCGCATGGAACGTGTTATGAGCTTGCTGCGGGCCGGATAAAGTCTCGGGGCGGGCCGGATGTGGCCCGCGGGCCATAGTTTGGAGACCCCCTGCTCTAAAAGATCATAGTCATGGAGTGATAAAGCATGGAAACAGGACCTTTGGTCCAAAGTCCACATATGCCAACATGTCCATTCTACACCAGTCCCATCTGCCTGCATTCTGCGAAGAACATTTCACCTGTGCTTTGATGTCATAAGGTCATAAGGAATAGGGGTAAAATTAGGCCATTCGGCCCATCAAGTCTACTCTGCCATTCAATCATGGCTGATCTATCTCTCTTTCCTAACCCCATTTTCCTGCCTTCTCCCCATAACCTCTGACACCTGTACTAATCACTTAGTAATACACTTATTAGTCTTCAAGGTTTCAAGGTCAATTGTTACATCTACCAATTAAAGTACAGTGAAATTTGAGTTACCAAATTTGAGCTGTGTTCCTCCAGAACTTTGGGTTTTGCTTAAGATTCCAGCCTCTGCAGTCTCTTATGTGTTAATTTATGTTGATCTTTTTGTGTCTGTGAAATCTGCAGGATTGAGCGGGGAGTGTAAGACTTGTGAAGAACAGTCAGTGGATCTTCCATCGAGAGGTTTCTTTCGAGGGGCCGCACAGTTGGTCTTGACTCCAATGGACATCAGAGAGGTCCCCTAGACCGGTGGAATGGAGATAATACATCCCTTGAACAACGAGGTCTATCCCCTCAACACGGAGAAGCCAAGGGCAGAGCCCGCCAAGGAAGAGGAGGATTACAACGGGTTTCTGTTCCGGAATACCTGGTCCGCCCAAAACGTCCTGGAGGAGGATCGCGAGGCACCATCCAAATTTCAGGAGGAGGGCGAGAAAGCCCGGGCTTCCTTCAGTGGATCCACCGGTTCGGGCAAGGAATGGAGCAGGGCTTCAGAAGTGGACAATACCGTCCCTGTAGATCGAGAGATTTGGCGCAGAAAAGTAGACTTCTTGCTATCGGTCATTGGCTACGCGGTTGACCTTGGCAATGTGTGGAGATTCCCCTACGTCTGCTATCAGAACGGAGGCGGTAAGCAATCTCTGATCCTTGTCAGTCTTGACCACCTTCACCATCTCCCAATCCTTCATCTCCCCATTCTTTATCTCCCAATCCTTCATCTTCCAACCCTTCATCTCCCAATCCTTCATCTTCCAACCCTTCACCCCAAATCCTTCCAATCCTTCACCATTTCCCAAGTTGAAGTTCAAGTGAGTTTATTGTCATGTGTCCCTGATAGGACAATGAAATTCTTGTTTTGCTTCAGCACAGCAGAACATAGTAGGCATTGACTACAAAACAGATCAGTGTGTCCATATACCATTCTATAAATATATACACACATGAATCAATATACTGATAAAGTGCAAATAACAGTTAATTGGCTAATAAAGTTCAGTGTTTTGACCGAGCCAGGTTTAATAGCCTGATGGCTGCGGGGAAGTAGCTATTCCTGAACCTGGTCGTTGCAGTCTTCAGGCTCCTGTACCTTCTACCTGAAGGTAGTAGGGAGATGAGTGTATGGCCAGGATGGTGTGGGTCCTTGATGATACTGCCAGCCTTTTTGAGGCAGCGACTGTGATAGATCCCCTCGATGGAAGGGAGGTCACAGCCGATGATGGACTGGGCAGTGTTTACTACTTTTTGTAGTCTTTTCCTCTCCAGGGCGCTCAAGTTGCCGAACCAAGCCACGATGCAACCGGTCAGCATGCTCGCTACTGTGCAAAGATCTCCAATCTTTGGAGATACAGCTTGGAAACGTCCTGCGGCCCACCGAGTTCGCACCAACCTGCCTGTCTTTAGAGTGTGGGAGGAAAGCATCGGGTGGTGCCACCGCAGTGGCTGCCACGCCAGCAGCTCGTAATTTTTTCACCCTTTTTGTTGTTTCAAGTGTGTCTAAATGTATGTTTTAATGTTTCTTAGTATGTCTTCAGGGCTCTCGCTTAACTTTTTTTCCCTGTTGCCAGGCGGGCAACCTAAGCAGCTTTTTAGGTTGCCAAATGACAGTTTAGGTGGTCATTTAAGACGGCTTGCATGACATGTGCGATAATGTGCCCGGACGAAGTGCGTAGTTACCAGTCAGAATTATGGTCAATGAAGCATTCACATATTATTTCTGCTTCAAATAAAGTCACAAACTACACATATTCACCAATCAAGACATGATATATACCACAATGACATGCAGCAAAATTACAATACAGTATCTCATCTCCTTTTACACATTTCAAAGAATGCAATTTCTATTATTTCTTTCCACTTCCAAACAAAATTCTGGTTGGATTATTCAGCGTATGATCAACCTCAGCGAGACCAAGTGCAGGCTTGGCGATCGCTTCGCACAACACCTACACTCAGTTCGCAATAACCAACCTGATCTCCCGGTGGCTCAGCACTTCAACTCCTCCTCCCATTCCGAATCCGACCTTTCTGTCCTGGGCCTCCTCCATGGCCAGAGTGTGTCCCACCGCAAATTGGAGGAACAGCACCTCATATTTTGCTTGGGTAGTTTACACCCCAGCAGTATGAACATTGACCTCCAATTTCAGGCAGTCCTTGCTTTCTCCCTCCTTCCCCTCCCATTCCCAGCTCTCCCACAGTCTACTGTCTCCGCCTTTTCCTTTCTTTTTCCTGACCCTCCCCCCCCCCCCGGACATCAGTC
>CM075982.1:1630345-1684200 GCA_038087875.1 Malacoraja senta | reverse complement strand
CATGGGTCTTTCCGCTTGAGCCAAATCCACCGGCTGCTTCTTTCAGCCGCCTCTGAGAGTGATCTTATGGTCTTCCGCAGAGCCTGACCGTGGATTCCAAGCTCCTTCAGCAGTCTGATGGTAGATGACGCAACAAATCCTCTGCATCCCACTTCAACTGGATAGACTTTGGTGTTCCAGCCACGCTGCGTTGCCTCTGCTGCAAGCTCTGCGTAGCGCAGCTTCTTACGCTCATAGGCCTCCTCAACAGAGTTCTCCCATGGAACTGTGAGCTCTATGATGTAAGCAGTCTTCTGTGAAGGGGACCAGAACACCAAGTCTGGCCTGAGGGTGGTGGAAGCAATTTCAGGTGGAAAAATTAGTTGTCGGCCGATGTCCGCCAGCATCCTCCAGTCACGGGCCCTGCATTGGCTTCCTTCTTCTGATCTGGTGGAAGGAAGTTTAGAAGTTTTCTGTCCTTCTCGGACAAAGGTTATTACCCTTAGGGGAGGGTTGCTTGCTCTCGGAGGCAAGGAGTTGGTCGCACACCGCCTGTTCTCAAGGGCTGATGCCAGGCTTTTTAGTACCTGATTATGCCGCCACGTGTATCTCCCTTGCGTGAGGCTGGTCTTGCAGCCTACCATGATGTGTTTGAGGGTCGCTGGAGTTGGGCAGATGGCACAGGTTGGATCCTCGCCGTACCACTGATGGAGGTTCTTTGGTGATGGAAGCACGTCATATGTCGCTCTGATGATGAAGCTGATCTTGCTTGCTTCCATTTCCCATAGTTCTTTCCAGCTGATCTTCCTCCGCTCCACACCTTCCCACTGCATCCATTGCCCCTGCTTGGCAAGAGAGACCGCCTTTGCACTTCTTGCGGCCTCCTCCTGTCGCCGCACCTCCTCAACCACCAACGTCCTCCGCTCTGATGTTGTGGCCTTTCGCCAAGTTGGTTTACTTGTCGTAAGGCCAAAGCCTCCTCTTCCCTGCTGGACTTGCCCCACTATGTCTTTGTGCCTCAGGGCTGATGAAGCTTGCTGTACTGCATCAGATGGTGTCCACTTCCGGCCAGTTGCTAGGGGCGGCGCAACAGCACTGATGATCTTGTCTCTAGAGTCCCTCAGTGTCATCTGGAGTCTTACTTTAGAACACTTATATTCCTCTGTTAGACTAGTGAGAGGTAGTTCCAGGACCCCTTTGCCATAGAGGCCGATGTTAGTTAGACATCGTGGGACACCGAGCCATTTCTTCACGTATGAAGTTATGGTTCGCTCCATCTTCTCCACAGTTGTTATTGGGGCTTCATAAACGGTCAGTGGCCACATTGTCCGAGGAAGGAGTCCAAACTGTAGGCACCAGAGCTTCAGTTTCCCAGGCAGTAGGGTCTGATTGATGTTCTCCAGTCCATTGACAATTTCTTGCCTTAGTTGTTGCACCTGCTCTTTGTCCTTGAGACTTGCGTTATACCATCTTCCCAGGCTTTTAACTGGCTGCTCAGACACTGTTGGTATTGGGTCGTCACCAATACAGAACCTTGTGTCTCTAAGCACCCCCTTGACTATGGAGATGCTTCGAGATTTACTTGGTTTGATTTTCATTCGGGCCCACTTGATGTTCTCCTGCAGCTTTCCAAGTAGCCGCTTGGTGCATGCTGCAGTAGTGGTTAGTGTTGTCATGTCGTCCATGTATGCCCTGATGGGTGGCAGACGGAGCCCAGCCCTGGTTCGTTCACCGCCCACCACCCATTTTGAGGCCCTGATGATGACTTCCATGGCCATTGTAAAGGCCAAGGGTGAGACTGTGCAGCCTGCCATGATGCCTACTTCCAAGCGCTGCCATGTTGTACTGAAGTCAGCTGTTGTGAAGCACAGCTGCAGGTCTTGGTAATATTTCTTGACCAGTGTGGTGATGAGCTCTGGTACATGGAAAAAGGCAAAAGATTCCCAAAGGAGTTCATGGGGAACTGAACCAAATGCATTGGCCAGATCGAGGAAGATCACATGTAGGTCTCTCTTGTCCTTCTTAGCTGCTTGGATCTGGTGCCAGATCATGCTTGTATGCTCCAAGCAACCCGAAAATCCTGGAATTCCTGCTTTCTGTACAGATGTATCAATGTACTTGTTTGTTACCAGATAGGTGGACAGCCTTTGTGATACAATGCTAAAAAAGATTTTTCCCTCGACGTTGAGGAGACATATTGGCCGGAATTGGCTGATGTCTGACGAATCCTTTTCTTTAGGTATTAGCACGCCGCCGGCCCTTCGCCAAGCCTTAGGTATTGTTTGCTTCTTCCACACCACCCTCATGAGCTTCCATAGAAAGCGTAACACATCTGGTGCGTTCTTATAGAGCTTGTATGGTACTCCGTTTGGCCCCGGAGCTGAAGCTGCTCTTGCTCGCCGGACCGTGTTCTCCACCTCTTTCCATCTCGGAGGGCTGGTGTCCATGTTGAATTCAGGTGGTTGAATAGGCGGGATGTCATGTGGGATGACCAACTGCTCATGCCTTTTCGTGTCTTTGTGGGCCTTTTCCAGGTGTTCCTCCAATTCCTGTTTTGATGTTTTCAAAGTTCCACTTTTTTCCTTTGCGAAGAGGTCTTTGATGAACTTGAAAGGGTCTTTATAGAACCGTGTTCTTGTGTGTTCTTTCTTCTTGCGAAGTTTCCTCAAGTTCTCTGCTTTTCGCAAGGTTGCCAATCGGTTCTTGATGTCCTCTTGGAGTAGCATGAGACCTTCTCTCTCTGCGTCAGTTGCTTTTTTCCATTGCTTTTTCAACTGTCTCCTCTCTCTGATTAGCCTCTCGATCTCCTGCTGCCTCCTGGACTTGATTGGTGTTGGTAATTTCTTTCCACCTCTCCCTTTACTCACCCCAAACCGTTCTTCTCCATAGCTGTAGATTGTGTTGCCCATCCTTTCAAGCTTTTCCACTGCTGTGCCCGTTTGTTGCTCCAAGATATGTATAAGGTCACTGTTGACCGTCTCCCACTCTTTCTTTTCAACAGCCTTGGGCCATTTCACTCCAGGTTTGTGCCCTTTGATCTTTCCCTCCAATGGAGGTCTTTGTAGTTGTTGCGTGGGCTCCTCCACCGGCATTTCTGTGCTTGTATCACCCTCTTCAGTGACATGGGTGCTGATGCTCTGCGAACTTTGGTTTGTGTCCCGTCGCTGTGCTTCACTCGACTGATTTGACTGGTTGCTTCGTAAGAAGTACTGGTCAATGCGAGGCCCATGTTTCTGCTCTCTCAAGCACTTTTTCTTCCCTTGGTGGATCTTCAAGCCCTTCACTGATGTTAATTTCTCCCAACCACAGATGCACACCTGAAGTTTGTGTCCCGCAGCTGTTGTGGATGTCTCATGTGCCATGCTCTCCTTGTCAGTAGTCGTTTCCGTTCCTGGGTCTGTAACCGTGTTATCAATCGGTGAGCCATCTTCCGCCCCCGCTCTCGCAGGCTCTAGGGGTATTCTCTTTATTTTACTTTTAGTAGCATTTAGCGGGTGTCTCCAACTAGCTGAAACAGCGTTGGGGACTGCTGTCATGGGTAGCTAGTGTTAGTGTGTGCTGATTGCTGGTCGGCACGGACTCGGTGGGCCTAAGGGCATGTTTTCGGGCTGTATCTCTAAAATAAACTAAGGGTCTCGAATGGAAACGTCACCTATCCCCTTTCTCCAGAGATGCTATCCGACCTGCTGATTTACTCCAGCTTTTTGTGCCTAAACATGTAAGGCAAGTCTGCAGAAACTAATTTCCTGACTGCGGTGTAGATTTACACAGCAGAGAGCATCAAATGATTGCTGATAGATACAAAAAGCTGGAGTAACTCAGCGGGACAGGCAGCATCTCTGGAGAGAAGGAATAGGTGATGTTTCTACAGTCTGAAGAAGGGTCTCGACCTGAAACGTCACCCATTGCTTTTCTCCAGAGATGCTGCCTGTCCCGCTGAGTTACTCCAGCTTTTTGTGTCTATGGTTTAAACCAGCATCTGCAGTTCCTTCCTACACATCGAATGAATAGAGAGAGTACAGAGGAGATTTACTAGAATGTTGCCTGGGTTTCAGCAACTAAATTACAGAGAAAGGCTGAACAAGTTAGGTTTTTATTCTTTGGAGCACAGAAGGTTAAGGGGGGACTTGGTAGAGGTCTTTAAAATGATGAGAGGGATAGACAGAGTTGACGTGGATAAGCTTTTCCCATTGAGAGTAGGGAAGATTCAAACAAGAGGACATGACTTGAGAATTAAGGGACAGAAGTTTAGGGGTAACATTAGGGGGAACTTCTTTACTCAGAGAGTGGTAGCTGTGTGGAATAAGCTTCCAGTGGAAGTGGTGGAGGCTGGTTCGATTTTATCCTTTAAAAATAGATTGGATGGGTATATGGACGGGAAAGGAATGGAGGGTTATGGTCTGAGTGCAGGTAGATGGGACTAGGGGGAAGTATATATATATATTTTTTAATAAAAAAATAATTTAATAAAATGTTCGGCACAGACTTGAAGGGCCGAGATGGCCTGTTTCCGTGCTGTTATGGTTATATGGTTATATGATTGCTGTTCCTGCAACGATCCTAATCCAAGCACAACATTGCCAGTCCAAGCCACATTTTTATCGGGATTCAAACTGTGAGACGCTGGTCCATTCTTACACATTGAACACTTACCTTTGTTCCCACTTTCTTCCCCCCATGAATTTTCCACTCTCCATTTCTCGTACTCGGCCTCATCGTCACCCTGCGTGCCAAAGAACACAAGCACAAACGATCAACAAGACTTCCAGCAAAGTTATTCAACGTGCATCAACTTAATGAATAGGCTGTTTGGGATTCACAAGTTCACAAGTTATAGAAGTAGAATTAGGCCATTCGGCCCATCGAGTCTACGCCATTCAACTATGTCTGATCTTTGCCTCCTAATCCCATTCTCCTGCCTTCTCCCCATAACGCTTGATACCCCTTCTAATCAAGAATTTGTCTAAAAAACTATCCACTGACTTGGCCTCCACAGCCCTCTGTGGCAATGAGTTCCACAGATTAACTACCCTCTGACTAAAGAAGTTCCTCCTCACCTCCTTCCTAATTCTGAGGCAGTGACCTTTGGACCTAGACTCTCCCACCAGTGGAAACATCCTCTCCACATCCACTCTATCTGTGCCTTTCAATATTCTGTAAGTTTCAATGAGGTCTCCCCCCCCCTCAACCTTCTAAATCTTCTAAACTCCAGCGAGTAGAGGCCCAGTGCTATCAATCGCTCCATTAGATTAAATGTTAGAAAAAGGACACAGAGTGCTGGAGTAACAACGGGTCAGGCGGTATCTCCGGAGAACATGGACAGGTGACGTTTCTGATCGGGACCCTTCTTCAGACTGAAATGTGGGAGTGGGAGGGGGGGAAGAATTCAACTCCCTTCCATCGACTCCATCTACACCTCATGCTGCCTCAGCAAGGCCAGCAGCATAATCAAGGACCAGTCCCACCCTGGTCACTCCATCTTCTCCCCACTCCCATCAGGCAAGAGGTGCAGAAGTGTGAAAACGCACACCTCCACATTCAGGGACAGTTTCTTCCCGGCTGTTATCAGGCAAGTGAACCATCCTACCACAACCAGACCTCCCATCTACCTCATTGGAGACCCTCGGACTATCTTTATTTGGAATTTACAGGACTTTACTGTGCACTGAACATTATTCCCTTTTTCCTGTATCTGTACACTGTGGACGACTCGATTGTAATGATGTATAGTTTTTCCGCTGACTACATAGCATGCAACAAAGAGCTTTTCACTGTACCTTGGTACACGTGACAATAAACTAAACGAAATACCTGCAACAATACAAATTGGCCCCATAATATACCATTGACAGTGGTAACCCAGTTTTGAAAATTCCCCAGTTATATACTATTAATAACTTGACTTTAATGTCTCAAGCCCATGTCTGAGGCAAATACAAAGATTATCAAATAGTGATTAGAGAGAAAATTAATTCAGGAAATCATTGACCAAGTCTGATCCAATGATTGAAACCATTAGACATGTACATGGATAGGACAGGTTTGGGGGGATATGAACCACACTCAGGCAGGTGGAACTAGTGTAGATGGGGCATGTTGGCCGGTGTGGGCAAGTTGGGCCAAAGGGGCCGTTTCCACGCCGTGTTATTCTAGGAGGCATAAAACTCTGAAGAAGGGTCCTGAACCGAAACGTCACCTATCCATGTTCTCCAGAGATGCTGCCTGACCTGCTGAGTTACTCCAGCACTCTGTGAAATGTCACCTATCCATGTTCTCCACAGATGCTGCCTGACCCTCTGAGTTGCTCCAGCACTTTGTGTCTTTGATTTAAGAGCCTTGTCGTATTAACCGTTTTGCCAGAACAACCGAGGACATGTAATAATAATTCAATAATATTCCTCTGACCCACCAATAAGTGAGTTCGGAATCTCGATAAACGCAAGGAATCATGGGATTTGTCAAAGGTCATTCGGGATTTTAAAAAGCGAACGCATCGCTGTATAAACTGTTTATAAATTGTTAACTATTCTACCAAGGAATTAATCTAGAATTCTGTCAACTCTATAGCTTCCTTTCTTGTTCTGCTGTTCACACACTACTTATGCAGTCCCTGTTCTAGTTCCGTTCATTCATCTGCAATTATGAGATATTTAAAAAGTTAAAGAATTTATTATTTTAATTTAATCCTTAATGTGTTTGCTAGTGGAATAAGAAAATCTTACGTGTTTGAAACATTTTCTTATCTTTATTCATAATTTATGTGTAAAAATATATTATTAAATCTGAGGCAGGCAGCGGCTGTATCAGTGTGATGTGGGCTGGTGCTTTACCTACAGGCGGTGTGAATATATCGTTAAGGCAACAATTCATCTCCGAGGAAAACTTGAGTACTGGGTTGGCCCTGTGAAGGACTCCCCAATCCGATATAAGACATTAAACTGTGAAATGCCTGCCCTTTAGTATTGGATAGATAGAGTGGAGGGTCTGTGCTGTTCCAAGTTTGTGGTGGTTGCGGTGCGTTTCCCTCAGCCATCTCGCCCAGTGCATGTTGACCAGCACAGTTTGCCAGCCCTTGTTAGCAGAGGCTCTTTGTGCCGGTGCAACCGGAAGTTTTTGTGGAGGTTCTGCGTTAGGATCGGGCACGCAGCGAGCTAGTCAGATCAGATCAGCCCAGGTTGCCGAGTGGCTGAAGGGCAGATTTTAATGGGTCGTTATTAAAACAGGAAAGCAGACTATTATCTAAATGGTGGCCGACTAGGAAAAGGGGAGATGCAGCGAGACCTGGGTGTCATGGTACACCAGTCATTGAAAGTAGGCATGCAGGTGCAGCAGGCAGTGAAGAAAGCGAATGGTATGTTAGCTTTCATAGCAAAAGGATTTGAGTATAGGAGCAGGGAGGTTCTACTGCAGTTGTACAGGGTCTTGGTGAGACCACACCTGGAGTATTGCGTACAGTTTTGGTCTCCAAATCTGAGGAAGGACATTATTGCCATAGAGGGAGTGCAGAGAAGGTTCACCAGACTGATTCCTGGGATGTCAGGACTGTCTTATGAAGAAAGACTGGATAGACTTGGTTTATACTCTCTAGAATTTAGGAGATTGAGAGGGGATCTTATAGAAACTTACAAAATTCTTAAGGGGTTGGACAGGCTAGATGCAGGAAGATTGCTCCCGATGTTGGGGAAGTCCAGGACAAGGGGTCACAGCTTAAGGATAAGGGGGAAATCCTTTAAAACCGAGATGAGAAGAACTTTTTTCACACAGAGAGTGGTGAATCTCTGGAACTCTCTGCCACAGAGGGTAGTCAAGGCCAGTTCATTGGCTATATTTAAGAGGGAGTTAGATGTGGCCCTTGTGGCTAAATGGATCAGAGGGTATGGAGAGAAGGCAGGTACGGGATACTGAGTTGGATGATCAGCCATGATCATATTGAATGGCGGTGCAGGCTCGAAGGGCCGAATGGCCTACTCCTGCACCTAATTTCTATGTTTCTATGTTTCTAAACTGTTCCGTCTGTGCGGCATCGCCAGCTCTCTCTCTCCCAGATCCCCCACCCCAACTGTCGACAAAATCTGACTAAGAAAATGCCCCCACTCATATTACGGGTTGGCTCCGTGTTTGCCCACTCACTGGGGCGGGCGGCGCCTCCTTCAAAGAGAGCGAGTCAGACTCTGAAGAAAGGTCTTGACCTGAAACGTCACCCATTCATTCTATCTAGAGATACTGCCTGTCCCACTGAGTTACTCCAGCATTTTGAGTCTAGCTTTGATGTAAACCAGCATCTGCAGTTTCTTCCTACAGGAAATTCCTCCTCATCTCCATTCTAAATGTACGTCCTTTTATTCTGAGGTTATGGCCTCTGGTCCTAGACTCTCCCGCTAGGGAAAACATCCTCTCCACATCCACTTTATCCAGGCCTTTCACTATTTGGTGAGTCTCAATGAGGTCCCCCCTAACTCCAGCAAGTACAAGCCCAATGCTCATCATACGTTAACCCAATCATCCCTGGGATCATTTTTTGTAAACCTCCTCTGGACCTTCTCCAGAGCCAGCACATCCTTCATCAGATATGTGGCCCCAAAATTGCTCACAACACTCCAAATGCAGCCTGCTGAGTGCCTTATAGAGCCTCAGCATTACATCCCTGTGGCATATATGATGAGCGTTTGATGGCACTGGGCCTATACTCGCTGGAGTTCAGAGGGATGAGGTGGGACCTCATTGATTCCCTGTAATCTTTTTCAAAACTTTACCATCTTCATAATAATTGGTGTAAAATCATAATGCTGCTGTATGCAAAAATGACAAATGATTAGCCAGTAATTAAAGCTTTAACATATACAGTAGTAAAGATAATGATTCAAATTATACAATATTTCAGAGAAGTATTATATAATTCAGCTGTTATCTTTATCCAGTATTTGTCTTTCTAAGCAAGATGTTGACCTTTTCAGATAAGGTAATGCCGTTATAAAGAGTTTGACAGGAAATCATTATGTGAATGGATATACATTGCAGATGAAGACTTAAAGTAGACAGTTCATGATATTGCAAGACATTAAGCACATCTTGCTTCGTTTAGATTAGTTTAGTTCAGTATACAGATACAGCACGAACACAGGCCTTTTGGCCCACCGAGTCTGCACCGACCAGCAATCCCTGCACATTAACACTATCCTACCCACACTAAGGGCAATTTACAATTGATACCAAGTCAATTAACCTACAAACCTGCAAGCCTTTGGAATGTGGGAAGAAACCGGAGCACCCAGAGAAAACCCACACAGGTCATGGGGAGAACGTACAAACTCCGTACAGACAGCACCCATAGTCAAGATCGAACCAGGGTCTCTGGCGCTGTGAGGCAGCAACTATACCGCTGCGCCACCATGCCGCCCTAAGGGCGGCGGTAATTTTTTTAAATTTTAGTACAGCATTAAGGATCAGAACTCCAGCATAGAAGAAGTGACACAAGAAGAAGTTTATAAATACTTGCGTCTCTTTATAAAGAGTCAAATTGATATTTGATAAGTAGCGTGTAAAGGCCAGGAAAATGATCGGCCAGTTTGACTCTGCCAGTTTGACACTAGGTCCCACATTGAACGTTTCAAGTGCAGGCAGATGAGATTAATTTATGACACAGAGTGCTAGAGTAACTCAGTGGGTCAGGCAGCATCTGTGGAGAACATGGATAGGTGACGTTTCACAGAGTGCTGGAGTAACTCAGCAGATCAGGCAGCATCTGTGGAGAACATGGATAGGTGACGTTTCACAGAGTGCTGGAGTAACTCAGCAGGTCAGGCAGCATCTCTGGAGAACATGGATTTTGGGATAGGAAGTTTCCGAACATATGATGAGCGTTTGATGGCACTGGGCCTGTACTCGCTGGAGTTTAGAAGGATGAGGTAGGACCTCGTTGAAACATACAGAATAGTGAAAGGCCTGGATAGAGTGGATGTGGAGAGTATGTTTCCACGAGTGGGAGAGTCTAGGACCAGACGCCATAGCCTTAGAATAAAAAGATGTACCTTTAGAAGGAGATGAGGAGGAATTTCTTGAGTCAGATGGTGGTGAATCTGTGGAATTCATTGCCACAGAAGGCTGTGGAGGCCAAGCCAATGAATATGTTTAAGGCAGAGATAGATAAATTCTTCATTAGTGTGAGAATCAGGGGCTATGGGGAGAAGGCAGGAGAATGGGGTTGAGAGGGAGAGATAGATCAGCCATGATTGAACGGCAGAATGGGCCGAATGGGTTAATTGTGCTCCTTGAACTTTATGAGACCGATCTGAAGAAGTGTCCTGTCCCGAAATATCACCTATCCATGTTCTCCGGAAATGCTTCCTGACCCGTAGAGTTAAAAACATAGAAGAATAGGTGCAGGAGTAGGTCATTCGGCCCTTCGAGCCAGCACCGCCATTCAATATGATAATAGCTGATCATCTGAAATCAAGTTCAAGTTCAAGTGAGTTTATTGTCATGTGTCCCTGATAGGACAATGAAATTCTTGCTTTACTTCAGCACAACAGAACATAGTAGGCATTGACTACAGAACAGATCAGTGTGTCCATATACCATTATATAAATATATACACACATAGATACATAGATACATAGAAAATAGGTGCAGAAGTAGGCCATTCGGCCCTTCGAGCCTGCACCGCCATTCAATATGATCATGGCTGATCATCCAACTCAGTATCCCGTACCTGCCTTCTCTCCATACCCCCTGATCCCTTTAGCCACAAGGGCCACATCTAACTCCCTCTTAAATATAGCCAATGAACTGGCGTCAACTACCCTCTGTGGCAGAGAGTTCCAGAGATTCACCACTCTCTGTGTGAAAAAGTTTTTCCTCATCTCGGTCTTAAAGGATTTCCCCCTTATCCTTAAGCTGTGACCCCTTGTCCTGGACTTCCCCAACATCGGGAACAATCTTCCTGCATCTAGCCTGTCCAACCCCATAAGAATTTTGTACGTTTCTATAAGATCCCCTCTCAATCTCCTAAATTCTAGCGAGTATAAGCCAAGTCTATCCAGTCTTTCTTCATATGAAAGTCCTGACATCCCAGGAATCAGTCTGGTGAACCTTCTCTGCACTCCCTCTATGGCTATAATGTCCTTCCTCAGATTTGGAGACCAAAACTGTACGCAATACTCCAGGTGTGGTCTCACCAAGACCCTGTACAACTGCAGTAGAACCTCCTTGCTCCTATACTCAAATCCTCTTGCTATGAAGGCCAACATACCATTCGCTTTCTTCACTGCCTGCTGCACCTGCATGCCTACTTTCAATGACTGGTGTACCATGACACCCAGGTCTCGCTGCACCTCCCCATTTCCTAATCGGCCACCATTTAGATAATAGTCTGCCTTCCCGTTTTTGCCACCAAAGTGGATAACCTCACATTTATCCACATTATACTGCATCTGCCAAACATTTGCCCACTCACCCAGCCTATCCAAGTCACCTTGCAGTCTCCTAGCATCCTCCTCACAGCTAACACTGCCCCCCAGCTTAGTGTCATCCGCAAACTTGGAGATGTTGCTTTCAATTCCCTCGTCCAGATCATTAATATAAATTGTAAATAGCTGGGGTCCCAGCACTGAGCCTTGCGGTACCCCACTAGTCACTGCCTGCCATTGTGAAAAGGACCCGTTTACTCCTGCTCTTTGCTTCCTGTTTGCCAGCCAGTTCTCTATCCACATCAATACTGAACCCCCAATACCGTGTGATTTAAGTTTGTATCCTAATCTCTTATGTGGTACCTTGTCGAAAGCCTTCTGAAAGTCCAGATACAACACATCCACTGGTTCTCCCCTATCCACTCTACTAGTTACATCCTCGAAAAATTCTATAAGATTCGTCAGACACCATTTACCTTTCGTAAATCCATGCTGACTTTGTCCAATGATTTCACCACTTTCCAAATGTGCTGCTATCCCATCTTTAATAACTGACTCTAGCAGTTTCCCCACTACCGATGTTAGACTAACTGGTCTGTAATTCCCCGTTTTCTCTCTCCCTCCCTTCTTAAAAAGTGGGGTTACGTTTGCTACCCTCCAATCCTCAGGAACTACTCCAGAATCTAAAGAATTTTGAAAAATTATCACTAATGCATCCACTATTTCTGGAGCTACTTCCTTAAGTACTCTGGGATGCAGCCTATCTGGCCCTGGTGATTTATCGGCCTTTAATCCATTCAATTTACCCAACACCACTTCCCGACTAACCTGGATTTCACTCAGTTCCTCCATCTCCTTTGACCCGCGGCCCCCTGCTATTTCCGGCAGATTATTTATGTCTTCCTTAGTGAAGACGGAACCAAAGTAGTTATTCAATTGGTCCGCCATATCCTTGTTCCCCATGATCAATTCACCTGTTTCTGACTGCAAGGGACCTACATTTGTTTTAACTAATCTCTTTCTCTTCACATATCTATAAAAACTTTTGCAGTCAGTTTTTATGTTCCCTGCCAGTTTCCTTTCATAATCTATTTTCCCTTTCCTAATTAAGCCCTTTGTCCTCCTCTGCTGGTCTCTGAATTTCTCCCAGTCCTCTGGTATGCTGCTTTTTCTGGCTAATTTGTACGCAACATCTTTTGCTTTGATACTATCCCTGATTTCCCTTGTTATCCACGGATGCACTACCTTCCCTGATTTATTCTTTTGCCAAACTGGGATGAACATTTTTTGCAGTTCATCCATGCAGTCTTTAAATGCCTTCCATTGCATATCCACCGTCAACCCTTTTAGAACTAATTGCCAGTCAATCTTGGCCAATTCACGTCTCATATCCTCAAAGTTACCTTTCTTTAAGTTCAGAACCGTTGTTTCTGAATTAACAATGTCACTCTCCATCCTAATGAAGAACTCAACCATATTATGGTCACTCTTGCCCAAGGGGGCACGCAAAACAAGTCTGCTAACTAACCCTTCCTCATTACTCAATACCCAGTCTAGAATAGCCTGCTCTCTCGTTGGTTCCTCTACATGTTGGTTTAGATAACTATCCCTCATACATTCCAAGAAATCCTCTTCCTCAGCACCCCTGCCAATTTGATTCACCCAATCTATATGTAGATTGAAGTCACCCATTATAACTGTTTTGCCTTTGTTGCACGCATTTCTAATTTCCTGTTTGATGCCATCCCCAACTTCACTACTACTGCTAGGTGGCCTGTACACAACACCCACCAGCGTTTTCTGCCCCTTAGTATTTCGTAGCTCTACCCATACCGATTCCACATCCTCCAAACTAATGTCCTTCCTTTCCACTGCGTTAATCTCCTCTCTAACCAGCAACGCTACCCCACCTCCTTTTCCTTTCTCTCTATCCCTCCTGAATATTGAATATCCCTGGATGTTCAGCTCCCAGCCTTGGTCACCCTGGAGCCATGTCTCCGTGATCCCAACTATATCATAATCATTAATTCCTATCTGCACGTTCAACTCATCGACCTTATTACGAATGCTCCTTGCATTGAGACACAAAGCCTTCAGGCTTGTTTTTACAACGCTCTTACCCCTTATACAATTATGTTGGAAAGTGGCTCTTTTTGATTTTTGCCCTGGATTTGTCTGCCTGCCACTTTTACTTTTCACCTTGCTACCTATTGCTTCCGCCCGCATTTTGCACCCCTCTGTTTCTCTGCTCACCCATTTATCAATATACTGATAAAGTGCAAATAACAGTATTGGCTAATAAAGTTCAGTGTTATGTCTGAGCCAGGTTTAATAGCCTGATGGCTGTGGGGAAGTAGCTATTCCTGAACCTGGTCGTTGCAGTCTTCAGGCTCCTGTACCTTCTACCTGAAGGTAGTAGGGAGATGAGTGTGTGGCCAGGATGGTGTGGGTCCTTGATGATACTGCCAGCCTTTTTGAGGCAGCGACTATGATAGATCCCCTCGATGGAAGGGAGGTCAGAGCCGATGATGCACTGGGCAGTGTTTACTATTTTTTTGTAGTCTTTTCCTCTCCCGGGCGCTCAAGTTGCCGAACCAAGCCACGATGCAACCGGTCAGCATGCTCTCTACTGTGCACCTGTAGAAGTTAGAGAGAGGCCTCCTTGACAAACCGACTCTCCGTAATCTTCTCAGGAAGTAGAGGCGCTGATGTGCTTTCTAAATAATGGCATCAGTGTTCTCGGACCAGGAAAGATCTTCAGAGATGTGCACGCCCAGGAATTTGAAGCTCTTGACCCTTTCAACCATCGACCCGTTGATATAAACGGGACTGTGGGTCCCCATCCTACTCCTTCCAAAGTCCACAATCAGTTCCTTGGTTTTGCTGGTGTTGAGGGCCAGGTTATTGTGCTGGCACCATATGGACAGTTGCTCGATCTCTCTTCTATACTCTGACTCATCCCCATCAGTGATACGTCCCACAACAGTGGTGTCGTCAGCGAACTTGATGATGGAGTTCGCACTATGTCCGGCTACGCAGTCATGAGTATAGAGTGAGTACAGCAGGGGGCTGAGCACGCAGCCTTGAGGTGCTTTCGTGCTGATTGTTATCGAGTCTGACACATTTCCACCAATACGAACAGACTGTGGTCTGTGAGTGAGGAAGTCGAGGATCCAATTACAGAGGGATGCGCAGAGACCCAGTTCTGCAAGTTTGGTAACCAGCTTGGAGGGGATGATTGTATTAAATGCCGAGCTGTAATCGATGAATAACAGCCTGACATATGAGTTTTTGTTGTCCAAGTGGTCCAGAGCGGAGTGGAGGGCCAGCGAGATCGCATCCACCGTTGATCTGTTGTGGCGGTAAGCGAACTGCAGTGGGTCCAGGTTTTTGTCGAGGTAGGAGTTGATCTGCGTCATGATCAACCTCTCAAAGCACTTCATCACCACAGGCGTTAGTGCCACAGGTCGATAGTCATTGAGGCACGTCACCTTACTCTTCTTGGGCACTGGTATAATTGATGCCCTTTTGAAGCAGGTGGGAACCTCAGACCTCAAAAGTGAGAGGTTGAAAATGTCCGTAAAAACTCCAGCCAGTTGGTCCGCACAGGTTTTTAGAACACGACCAGGTATACCATCAGGTCCAGGGGCTTTTCGAGGGTTCACCCCTCTGAAGGATTTCCTGACGTCGGCCTCTGTGACTGAGACTGAAATACCATCACAGCGAATGGGGGCTCGGGAAGGCACATCGGTGTTCTCCCTATCAAAGCGTGCGTAAAACGCATTGAGCTCATCTGGGAGTGATGTTTCGCCGACATTCGAGCTGCCTCCTGATTTCGACTTGTAAGAGGTGATTGCATTCAGGCCCTGCCACAGCCGCCGAACATCTGTCTCTTCCTCCAGTTTGGAGCAGAAGTCCCTTTTGGCCTTTTTGATGGCCTTACCAAGGTCGTATCTGGACTTCTTGTAGGCCACTGTATCATCAGACACGAATGCCCGGTGTCTGGACTTCAGAAGAGTACGGATCTCAAAGTTCATCCAAGGTTTCTGATTGGGAAACACTCGGAAGGTTTTGGTGGGGATGCAGTCCTCCACACACATCTTAATGAAGTCTGTAACGACTGTGGCGTATTCGTTCAGGTCCGTTGCCGAGTCCTTGAACATTGCCCAGTCTACAGACTCCAAAGAGTCCTGGAGTTGTTCCTCTGCTTCCCCCGACCAGCTCTGTACTGTCCTCACCTCTGGGGGTGCGCTCTTTAATTGCTGCCTGTAGGCAGGAAGAAGCAGCACCACGGTATGATCGGATTTACCGAAGTGAGGGCGAGGGATAGAGCAGTACCCCGTTCCTGCTTTTTCCCCATCTCCCTTGATTTCTTTAGCCCTAATCTAACTCTCTTGAAAACATCCAGTGAATTCTCCACTGCCTTCTGTGGCAGAGAATTCCACAGATTCACAACTCTCTGGGTGAAAAGGTTTTTCCTCATCTCAGTCCTAAATGGCCGACCCCTTATTCCTAATCTGAGACCCTTGGTTCTGGACTCACCCAACATCGGGAACATGTTTCCTCCATCTAGCCTGTCCAATCCTTTAATTGGAGTTACTCCAGCATTGTGTGCCCATTTTTTAGTAAACCAGCATCTGCAGTTTCTTGCGTGTTGATATCAGGCACAGAATGGACATTGTGGGCCGAAGGGCCTATTCCTGTGCTGTACAAATGTTCTGTATGGACGAGATAGATCAGCCATGATTGAATGGTGGAGTAGACTTGATGGGCCAAATCGCCTAATTGTGCTCTTATCACTTATAAACACATGAGCTTGCATGAATGTGATATAAAATGGTTAAAGCCCATTATATGATTGTAGATTTCAATGCCTTGTTCATACAAACCAGCTACCTTCCCATCAAATCTATTTATTGTTGGTGAGTTTATTAGAATTTTAGGGCACAATGATAGTAAAGCCCAGTAAAGTTAGGGGTTACGGGGAGAAGACTGGAGAATGGGCTTGAGAGGGAAAGATAGATCACCCATGATTGAATGGTGGAGTGGACGAGCCGAATGGCCTAATTCTGCTCCAATGACATGAACATATGGGTAAAGTCCGATTAAAGATAGTCTGAGGATCTTCAATGAGGTAGATAGGAGGTCAGGACTGCTCTCTAGTTGGTGATAGGATGGTTCAGTTGCCTGATAACAGCTGGGAAGGAACTGTCCCTGAATCTTGAGGTGTGCGTTTTCACACTTCTGTACCACTTGTCTGATGGGAGAGGGGAGAAGAGTTCAAAAGTGATAGGAGGAAAATTAGACCATTCGACCCATCGAGTCCACTACGCTGATCTATCTTTCCCTCTCAACGCCATTCTCCTACCTTCTGCCCATTACCCCAGACACCCGTACCAATCAAGAATCTGTCTATCTCTGCCTTAAAAATCTCCATTGATGGCCTCCACAGCCTTCTGTGGCAAAGAATTCAACAGATTCATCACCCAAGAGGGAGGGACCGGGGTGAGTCTGGTCCTTGATTACGCTGAAGATAAACACAAAAAGCTGTAGTAACTCGGCAGGACAGGCAGCATCTCTGGAGATAAGGATTGAGTAAGGAAGGCAAATTCAATGCTCACATTTATATCAAGAGGACTGGAATACAAAACAGAGATGTAATGCTGAGGCTCTATAAGGTGCTGGTCAAGCTGCATTTGGAGTAATTTTGGGCCCCATATCTGAGGAAGGACACGCTAGCTTTGGAGAGGGTCCGGAGGAGATTTACAAGAATGATTCCAGGAACGAGTGGGTTAGCATATGATGAGCATTTGACAGCACTGGGCCTGTACTCGCTGGAGTTTAGGTTGAGGGGGGACCTCATTGAAACTTACAGAATAATTAAAAGCATAGATAGAGTGGATGTGGAAAGGATGTTTCCACTGGTAGGAGAGATCTTCTTCTTGCATTTGAGCCAGCAGAAGTCTGCGTCAGAGTGATGCCATCTGGTTCTACATCCTTAGGTTCCCGCCCTAAAAAGGCGCATGCTCCGGGTTGGCGCCAAGCTGCGGCGCTGTTTGTTGTCGTTCGCCTGACTGACATCAGTTGACAGGGCTCACCACGGGGAGGTCGACAACATCAGCCCACCCAGAGATCATAGTCTCAGAATTATATTGGGCGCTCTTTTAGAAAGGAGGTGAGGAGGAACTTCTTTAATCAGAGGGTAGTTAATCTGTGGAACTCTTTGCCAAGGTGGGCTGTGGAGGCTTAGTCAGTAGATATTTTTAAGGCAGAGTTAGACAAATTCTTGATTAGAACGTGTGTCAAGGGTTATGGGGAGAAGGCAGGGAAATTGGATGAGGAGGCAGAGATCAGCCATGATTGAATGGCGGGGTGGACTCGATGGGCCGAATGGCCTAATTCTACTCCTATAACGCAAATGGCTGCTGGCTTTGCAGAAGCAACGCGAGGCGATGCCAGATTTTTTCAAACGTACACCTGTCTTACTTTCTATGGCACCTTCGCCATAACAAGATTAAACTCTCTGTTATAAAGTTCTTAAGGGATTGGAAAGGCTAGATGCAGAAAAAATGTTCCTGATGTTCGGGGAGTCCAGAACCAGGGGTCACAGTGTAAGAATAAGGGGCAGGCCACTTAGGACTGAGATGAGGTAAAACTGTTTCATCCAGAGAGTAGTGAATCTGTGGAATTAGAGTCATAGAGTGATACAGTGTGGAAACAAGCCCTTTGGCCCAACTCGCCCACACCGCCAACAATGTCCCAGCTACACTAGCCCCACTTGCCTCCGCTTGGACCATATCCATCCAAACCTGTCCTATCCATGTACCTGTCTAACTGTTTCTTAAACAAAGGGATAGTCCCAGCCTCAACTATCTGCTCTGGCAGCTTGTTCCATACACCCATCACCCTTTGTGTGAAAAAGTTCCCCTCGGATTCCTATTAAATCTTTTCCTCTTCACCTAGATCCTATCCTCTGGTCCTCGATTCCCCTACTCTGGGCAAATGACTCTGTCTACTCAACCTCTCCCTATAGCTCACACCCTCTAGTCCTGGCAACATCCTCGTAAATCTTTTCTGAACCCTTTCAAGCATGACAATATATTTCCTATAACATGGTGCCCAGAACTGAACACAATATTCTAAATGTGGTCTCACCAACGTCTTATACAACTGCAATATGACCTCCCAACTTCTATACTCAATACTCTGACTGATGAAGGCCAAAGTGCCAAAAGCCTTTTTGACCACCTTATCTACCTGCGACTCGACTTTCAAGGAACCATGCATCTGTACTCCTAGATCCCTCTGCTCTACAACACTACCCAGAGGCCAACCATTTACTGTGTAGGTCCTGCCCTTGTTCGACGTCCCAAAATGCAACACCTCACACTTTTCTGTATTAAATTCCATCAACCATTCCTCCGCCCACCTGGGTAATCGATCCAGATCCTGCTGCAATCGTTCACAACCATCTTCACTATCTGCAAAACCACTAACTTTTGTATCATCAGCAAACTTGCTAATCTTGCCCTGTATGTTCTCATCCAAATTATTGATGTAGATGACAAACAGTAATGGGCCCAGCATCGAACCCTGAGGCACAACACCAGTCACAGGCCTCCAGTCTGAGAAGCAACCTTCCACCATCACCCTCTGCTTTCTTCCATGGAGCCAATTTGTTATCCTTTCAGATATCTCTCCTTGGATCCCATGCGATCTAACCTTCCAGAGCAGCCTACCATGCAGAACCTTGTTGGACGCCTTACTGACGTCCATGTAAACAACATCTACAGCTCTGCCCTCATCAACATTTTTGGTCACACCTATCCATGTTCACCACAGATGCTACCTGACCCCACTGAGTTCCACCAGCACTTTGTGTTTTTGACATTCAATGCACCAGGGTGCAGCGAAATTCCTAATCACATGAAGTTGGTGTTTAGTTTAGAGATACAGCGTGGAAACGGGCCCTTTGGCCCACCGAGTCCGCACCGATTATCCCGGCAAACTAACACTATCCTACACACACAAGGGACAATTTACAATTATACCAAGCCAATTAACCTATAAATCTGCACGTCTTTGGAGTGTGGGAGGAAACTGGAGCACCCGGAGAAATCCCACGCAGGTCACAGGGTGAACGTACAAACTCCATACAGCTGGCAACTGTAGTCAGGATGGAACCTGGGTCTCTGGCGCTGTGAGGCAGCAACTCTACTGCTGCGCCACCGTGCTGTGTTCTTCAGTTAATTATTTACCATCTGTTAAATGACCTTATAACATCATAACCATAATATCTTCCACAAGAATGCTGAGAATGTGTTATTTGCTTGCATGTGTATGTTACATTCCTGAAGATCAAAGATATTGTTCCTGGAAATTTCTGATTAAATAAGATAGGCAGTGGGAGCAGATTTCACTAAAAACAACAGTAATGATCCAATTATATTTGTTTCATGTAAATGTCTTCCTAGAAAGACGGTAATTACAATCGGAAATAGTTACTTATATTCCTCTACACTGCAGCGATAGATCCTACTAACATCGACAGAACCAGCAAAGATTCCTGAAAAGGAATTATTACCCATGGTACTTTCACACATATGGTCCAAACGCAGGCAGGTGACTCTAGTGTAGGCCTCCACAGCCTTCTGTGGCAATGAATTCCATAGATTCACCACCCTTTCGGGTCGAGATCCGTCTTTAAACACCCTGAAGAATTGGGGGAAAATGGACGTACTATTGGAAATGATAAATTATCACCAATGAATTCATTATAATTTGACGTGGGAGACTCAAGTGTGGCAATGGAAGGAGCAACTGGGCTGGAATCACCGACAGGTAAGAGGTGTTAAAGAAGGAACTGCAGATGCTGGAAAATCGAAGGTACACAAAAATGCTGGAGAAACTCAGCGGGTGCAGCAGCATCTATGGAGCGAAGGAAATAGGAGGTGTTTACCTGGTGGCACCAGGTACTGCAACCGAATACTTCTTCTTTCATGTGACTTGCACAGCCTAAAGTTGTTGGACAACTTGTTCTATTTGAACTTCCGTTTGTGCACGTCGAGTTGATTGCATTAGTCGAAACAGGGCGGACCACGTGAAGGTTGCAATCTTCCACCCCGCAACTGAATACAATGAAATGGCATGGTGGCGCAGCGCTAGAGCTGCTGCCGCACAACGCCAGACACCCGGGTTCGATCCTGACCACGGGTACTGTCTGTACGGAGTTTGTACGTTGTCCCCGTGACCTGCATGGGTTTTCTCCGAGAACTCCGGTTTCCTCCCACACTACAAAGACGTACAGGTTTGTAGCTTAATTGGCTTGGTAGAAATGTCAATTGTCCATTGTGTGCATAGGATAGTGTTAGTGTACGGGGGGATCGCTGGTTCCCGGTGGGACGAGGGGCCTGTTTCCGCGCTGTATCTCTACAGTAAACTCTAAAGTATGATCTTGTTTCGGACTTGGCTTGAAGTATTGAAACTCCTGTACAGAATGCCGTATATAGAACACGATGATAAACCAGGAGCACAAAGAGCCAAAGTAATTCCATGCTAAAAATGCAGACAATTTGCTTTATTTATATATAGCTGAAAAAATAACATTCCAGCCAGTCAGCACTACAAAATAAACACCATCATCAGGTCAAGAGACGAGGGTATAATTGTTAACGGTACAATTTAATTCTTACTAGCTGCAGCTTAACAAGCCCATAAAAACTCAATAACACACAGATAATATAAAATTGTCAATATTGGCTCCCCCCACAATCAGAAGAAGGGTCTTGACCCAAAACTTTCCCCATTCCTTCTCTCCTGAGATTCTGGCTGTCTCGCTGAGTTACTCCACCATTTTGTGTTTATCTTCGGTTTAAACCGGCATTCGCAGTTCATTCCTAAGCAAAGAAAGGACCAGTCTCACCCCAGTCACTCCCTCTTCTCCCCTCTCCCATTGGGCATAAGGTACAGAAGTGTGAAAACGCTCACCTCTACATACAGGGATAGTTTCTTCCCAGCTGTTATCAGGCAACTGAACCATCCTACCACAACCAGAGAGCGGTCCTGATTGGAGTCCCTCGGACTATCCTTGATCGGACTTTGCTGGCTCTACCTTGCACCAAATGTTATTCCCTTATCATGTATCTATACACTGCGAATTCCTCGATTGTAATCATGTATTGTCTTTCCGCTGACTGGTTAGCATGTAACAAAAGCTTTTCACTGTACCTTGGTACACGTGACAATAAACTAAACTGAAACTGAAGTGAAGAACATTTCAGTGGAAATGTGAAATGCATCAGCAAAGCAGATGTTTTTAGCATTGCATTAAATACACCCCCCACCCATCCCACTGATCAATTAGGATGCTGGTGTTTGATTCTGAGAACATTTCTAGAGGCAGTCAAGACCTACGTCTTTGTTCAAATGAGTTGAAAATTGATGCTTGACATGCACGAAAAAGTATCCCAAGAATGTTCTGCTTTATAGTCAAGTATTGTACACACTGCCATCTGGCAACTGGTTTATCCATCTAAGAATGATTTCCTGTGAAGAATATTGAATTGTTTATCTGTGGCAACATGAGGGTTTTGCTAAAATTCTCCACTTGCCAGAGTCGCTTAATTTGATTTTAGCAGTGAGATTATAGCCTTTCAGATTTATGTTTCAGTGCAAACATTATACCAGCACAGGTTAGATCAGAGACATAGGGCGGCACGGTGGCGCAGCGATAGAGTTGCTACCTCACAGCGCCAGAGACCCGGGATAGATCCTGACTACGGGTGCTGTCTGTACGTTTTTTGTACATTCACCCCATGACTACGTGTGTTTTCTCCGGGTGCTTTAGTTTCCTCCCACACTCCAAAGATGTACAGGTGTGTAGGTTAATTGGCTTTGGTAAACAAAATTTGTAAATTGTCCGAAGTGTGTAGGATAATGTTAGAGCACGGGGTGATCGCTGGTCGGTGTGGACTCGGTGGGCCAAAGGAACTGTTTTGGCGCTGTATCTCTAAACTAAACTAAACTAAACTAGCACTAAAAAGCACTATAACTAAACTAAACTAAACTCAGCAACTATGATCTTCTGTGGACTGGGTTGTGCTACGGACCAGTTTTGCATTATAATGTTCTGGTTACCGACAATTACTGATTATTAACTGGAAGTGTAATTGCTTATTGTATATTCATCTGTGTCTTTAATGTTAAGGGGCCGGTTGAGATGCAGCAAGTAGGAATTTCATTGTTCCGTTGCCAATAATCATAACAATTAAACACTCTTGACTCCTCTTGCACGATGTGTAAAGAGATTTGATGGGGTAACATTTACCATCCCTCACATTAGAGATCATTGAAACTTACAGAATAATGAAAGGCATAGAGAGTGGATGTGGAAAGGATGTTTCCACTGGTGGGAGAGTCTGGGACCAGAGGTCATGAACTCAGAATTAAAGGCCGCTCTTTTAGAGAGGAGGTGAGGAGGAATTTCTTTAGCCAGAGGGTACTTAATCTGTGTAACTCTGACACAGAAGGCTGTGGAGGCCAAGACATTGGGTATTTTAAGGCGAAGATTGATAGATTCTTGATTCGTGTGTGTGTCAGCGGTTATGGGGAGAAGTCAGGAGAATGTGGTTGAGAGGGAGAGATAGATCAGACATGATTGAATGACGGAGTAGACTTGATGGGCCGAATGGTCTAATTCTGCTCCTATGAGCTATGAACTTATAATCCTTCGTTGGCCCTTTGATGGGTGAACTATAGAATGCAGGGCAGTACAGCACAGGAACAGGCTCTTCAGCCAACTGTGACTGTGCCAGACACAAACCAAGACCAACTCTTCACCTCTCTTGCCTCTCTCAATAACCTGGCATAGATCCAAGGGATTTTATGGACCGTGTCGTTGGTTTCACTACAGACTTTGGTTTTGCACTATATGTTCTGGTAACCTAGTATTTTCTGATGATTCATTTATTGCGTTATTGACTAGACTAGCGATACAGCACGGAAACAGGTCCTTCAACCCACCGAGTCCATGCCGACCAGTGATCAACCGTACACTAGTTCTATCCTACATTTACAGAAGCTAAGTAAGCTACATATCTGTACGTCTTTGGAGTGTGGGAGGAAACTGGAGCACCCGGAGAAATCCCCTGCAGGTCATGGGGGAACGTACAACCTCTGTACAGACAGCACCTGTAGTCAGGATCGAACCCGGGTCTCTGGCGCTGTGAGGCAGAAACTCTACTGCTGCGCCACCATGCCACCCTTATTTCGATGATTATTAGGATATTATTTGAATATTATTAGATAGATTAAATGATAATATTAAACATTTATGATAGGAAATTAAACAAACATTATTTTAGGAATATTTTAGGTTCTTTTAGGAAGGAGATGAGGAGAAATTTCTTTAGTCAGAGGGTGGTGAATCTGTAGAATTTATTGCCACAGAAGGCTGTGGAGATCGTCAATGGATATTTTTAAGGCAGAGAAAGATAGATTATTGTTTAGTACGGGTGTCAGGGGTTATGGGGAGAAGGCAGGAGAATGGGAGGGAGAGATAGATCAGCCACGATAGAATGGTGGAATAGACTTGATGGGCCGAATAGCCTAATTCTCTTCCTATTCCTTATGACCTTATGTTCAATGCAAAAATGAAATTCTCAAGTAAAGAAGGGGTTAAGTTTAGAATGACAGAATCTTATTTCCAATCTGGCAAATTAAAGGTTTAATTTTACAAGTAAAGGGATGATCTGGAAATTGTTCAAAGTTGCAGTGCTGACTTTTAGGAAGGCATTACGTGTGTGTGCTGTAAATGGAAATATAAATAAACTTGAGGCTCTATCATAATCAGTGTTTGTGTGCTGACTTCAGCGCCGGACAATATTCACACATGTGTGGTGCATGTTTGACAAATTTGTGACTTGTTATTCTCTTTGGTTGCTTAGCTCATACAACAACCAAACAATAACCTGTTAAAGCCCATTGTGTGGCGGAGGATAAAATCTGATAGCTTGTGGGAAAGAGTGAATAATGTATACACTCTGTACAATGTAAACAGAGCACGAATTGATTTCCCTGCTAGTGATAAAGACAGCTGTATCCATCCAATAAATAGACCCAGAGTGCTGGATTAACTCAGTGGGACAGGTAGCATCTCTGCAGAACATGGATAGGTGACGTTTCACAGATTGCTGGAGTAACTCAGCAGGTCTGGCAGCATCTATGGAGAGAAGGGATAGGTGGAGTTTTGGGTGACTCATTCCTTCTCCCCAGAAATGCTGCCTGTCCCGCTGAGTTACTCCAGCATTTGTGTGTCTATTCACTGCTACCTGTACTGTTCTATGGCTCCAACATGGAATATGAAACATGCGACATGCAACATTTATCATGAAACGTAGAATATTAGTTTTGTAGTTAGATCAGTGAAGTTTAGTTTAGAGATACAGTGCGGAAACAGGCCCGTCGGCCAACCGAGTCAGCACCGACCAGCGACCATCCCTTACACTAACACTATCCTGCACACACTGGGGACAATTTTACACTTGTACCAAGCCAATTAATGTAGAAGGTGGAGATGGATCCTTTATTCCACATCTCTGGTTGATTAGTTTAGATTAGTTTAGTTTAAAGATACAGCGTGAAAACAAACCCTTTGGCCCACAGAGTCCGCGCCGACCAGCGATCACCCCGTACACTAACACTATCCTACACACACTAGGGTCAATTTACAATTTTTACCTAACCCAATTAACTTACAAACCTGCACGTCTTTGGAGTGTGGGAGAAAACCAGAGCACCTGGGGAAAACCCACGTGGTCACAACGTACAAACTCCGTACAGACAGCACCCATAGTTAGCATCGAACCCGGGTCTCTGAGCTGTGAGGCAGCAACTCTACCGCTGCGCCACCGTGCCGCTCATGGAACATGGAACATCTATCATGGAAAATGGAACTGTTCATGTTCATAAGTCAGAAGAGCAGTATTAGGCCATTCTGCCCATCAAGTCTACTCCGCCATTCAATCATGGCTGATCTATCGTTCCTCTCATCCCCAATCTCCTGCCTTCTCCCCATAACCCCTGACACCCGTACTAATCTCCGTGTGCTCCAGTTCCTCCCACACTCCAAAGACGTGCAGATTTGTAGGTTAATGGGCTTTGGTAAAATTGTAAAATTATCCCTAGTGTGTGTAGGAGAGTGCTAGTGTGCGGGGATCGCTGGTCGTTGCGGCAGGGCCTGTTTCCATGCTGTATCTCTAAGACAAAAACTAAAATTAAATCTGATTTAATATCAGAGATAAAATTTAATCAGGAGGACAGTCAAATAGTCGGAGAACTAGGATGGGGGAGGGATAGAGAGAGAGAGGGAAAGCAAGGGTTACTTCAAGTTAGAGAAGTCAATAGAAGGATCTCAACCCGAAACGTCACCTATTAATTCTCTCAAGAGATGCTGCCTGTCCTGCTGAGTTATTCTAGCATTTTGTGTCTATTTTCAATATTCATAACAATGGGGTGTCAAAAAAAAGGGTGTAAGCTGCCAAAGCGAAATATGAGGTGCTGTTCCTCCAATTTGCATTGGGTGAGAGGCATTGTACCGAAAGGCCTCTTTGTCACTCTATATACATGAGGTGCCACTTTCTTTTGTATAACTAAAATTAACGGATAGTGGAATACATATTGGCTGGTTTGTGATGAACTGATTTCTATACTGCTTCTAATTTGACTGCATGGTTACTACGGCTCGGGAAATTGATGTAAATAGAATAAAATGTAATTTACTTTCTCTCAGAAGGTCTTTAAACAGGGATAATAATCTTGATCTTATTTAGTTGCTGGATATCATAGATACATAGATACATAGAAAATAGGTGCAGGAGTAGGCCATTCGGCCCTTCGAGCCTGCACCGCCATTCAATATGATCATGGCTGATCATCCAACTCAGTATCCCGTACCTGCCTTCTCTCCATACCCCCTGATCCCTTTAGCCACAAGGGCCACATCTAACTCCCTCTTAAATATAGCCAATGAACTGGCCTCAACTACCCTCTGTGGCAGAGAGTTCCAGAGATTCACCACTCTCTGTGTGAAAAAGTTTTTTCTCATCTCGGTCTTAAAGGATTTCCCCCTTATCCTTAAGCTGTGACCCCTTGTCCTGGACTTCCCCAACATCGGGAACAATCTTCCTGCATCTAGCCTGTCCAACCCCATAAGAATTTTGTACGTTTCTATAAGATCCCCTCTCAATCTTCTAAATTCTAGCGAGTATAAGCCAAGTCTATAGGCAAATATTATACAGAAACTCAGATATGTTATCTAGTTATATTAAAACATAGTCCGTATATTACTGTATATTTCAGGTCAGGTCGGGGGGAGTTTCCCCCCGCCACGGGTATCATGTAATCCCGTGCTACCTGCTCCATGGTCGGATAGTCGGCGACTAAACCGTCTCCCCCACATGGTTTGTCAGGTGAGGAGGGGGTGTGGCCCCCCAGCAGGACCAAAAGCAAGACCTAGCGAGCCAATGGCCATCCACACTTCAGTAGAAGTTGCGATCACTGTCGTACATAGCATTGTAAGGAATGATGATAAAGCACACACACCAAAATCCTATACTTCCAGTGGCGGAAGTCCGCAGGAACTGGAGGACAGAGATGTGTGGTGCGTCCGTCACCGTTCCCGTTGGAAACCAGCACCACTGTGTCGCTAATGTTTTTAACGATGATGAATGAATGATGTATAGTACCGAGAGATCACTGATGGTAAAAAAGATGAAAACACTATGGTTTCCTCAGAGTGCAAAATTAATAATGATCCATTTACCTTAATTTAGTTTAGTTTAGAGATACAGCGCGGAAACAGGCCCTCCCCAGCTTGTCTGAATGACTACCGTCCGATGGCCCTCACCTCGGTAGTCATGAAATGCTTTGAGAGGCTGGTCAAGAAACACATCTGCGCCTTCCTCCCTCGCAACATGGACCCGCTACAATTCGCATACCGTCCGAACAGATCCACGGACGATGCGGTCTCCCAGGTTCTGCACACCGCTCTCTCTCACCTTGACAGCCAGAAGGGGGGCTATGTGAGGATGCTGTTCATAGACTTCAGTTCAGCCTTCAACACGATAGTCCCCACCAGACTTGCTGAGAAGCTGCTGGAATTGGGGCTCAACACCCCCCTGTGTGCCTGGGTCCTGGACATTCTCACCGCCAGGCCCCAGATACTCAAGATGGGAGGAAATACATCGAAGTCCCTCACCCTGAGCACAGGATCCCCCCAGGGTTGCGTCCTCAGCCCCCTACTGTACTCCCTGTACACACATGACTGTGTGGCTAGGTTCAACTCCAACTCTATAATCAAGTTTGCTGATGACACTGTGGTGGTGGGCCTGATCTCCGATAACAATGAGAAGGCCTACCGCGAGGAGGTGGCTGATCTGGCACTCTGGTGTCAGGACAACAGCCTCCTCTTGAATGTCAAAAAAACTAAGGAGCTGATCGTGGACTTTAGGAGGGCACAACATCCGAGGACGTACACACCATTGAGGATAAATGGGGATACTGTGGATAGGGTGAGCTGCTTTAAATACCTGGGAGTCCACATCTCAGAGGATCTGACATGGACATCACACGCTGCAGCACTGGTGAGTAAGGCAAGGCAGCGCCTTTACCACCTCAGGCAATTGAGGAAATTCAGAGTGTCTCTGAGGATCCTCCAGTGCTTCTACTCAGCGGCTGTGAAGCACATCTTGTCCGGAAACATCACAATTTGGTTTAGGAACTGCTCTGCCCAAGACAAGAAGGCTCTGCAGAGAGTAGTGCGTTCTGCCGAATGCACTATGGGGACTACACTCGCCCCCCTGCAGGATCTGTACATCAGAAGATGCAACTCCAGAGCCAACAAGATCATGGGAGACACCTTCCACCCCAGCAACGGACTGTTCCAGCTGCTACGGTCAGGCAAACACCTCCGTTGCCATGCTGTGAAAACGGAGAGGATAAGAAGGAGTTTCTTCCCAGAGGCCATTAGGACTAAACTCCTATCTCACCAGGGACTAACTTTACTGAACCACTCTACTGTTGTGTGGGGTCTTTTTTAAATTGCTGTTTTTTCTTTTTTTTCCTCCCACAAATATGTAATATGTAAATATGTGATTCTGTTCCATTCTGTTTTGTAGTTTTTTGCACAATCCACAAGCATTGCCACTTTTCATTTCACTGCACATCTCGTATGTGTATGTGACGAATAAACTTGACTTGACTTCAGCCCAAGTGCACACCAACCAGCGATCCCGCACATTAACACTATCCTACACACACTACGGACAATTTACAATCTTTACCGAAACCAATTAACCTACAAACCTGAAAGTCTTTAGAGTTTAGGAGGAAACCGAAACACCCGGAGAAAACGCACGTGGTCACTGGGTGAAGGTACAAACATCCGTACAGACAACACCCGTAGTCGGGATCGAACCCATGTCTCTGGTGCTGTGATGCAGCAACTCTACCGCTGCGTCTCTGTGCCAACCCAAATTTATCTGAGTTAACTGCATGGTGGTGCAATGGCAGAGTTGCTGCCTTACTGAGCCAGACACCCGGATTCAATCCCGACTACGGGTCCTGTCTGTACGTAGTTTATACGTTCTTCCCGTGACCTGATTGGGTTTTCTCCAAGATCTTTGGTTTCCTCTCACACTCCAAAGATGTACAGGTTTGTAGGTTAATTGGCTTGGAATAAATGTAAATTGTCCCTAGTGTTTGTAGGATCGTGCTAATATGCGGGGATCGCTGGTCGGTACGGAAGGGCCTGTATCTGCGCTGTATCTCTAAAACTAAAACTGAAACTACATCTGATTTATCTGATTTATCAGAGCCCAGCGAACTAATTGAAAGAGTGTTCGTGTTTGCTATAGAATCAAATTACTCATTCTTAATACTCAATGCAGGGAACCAAGAGCCGTAGTATCAAAACAAACAGAGGGTGTTGGATATCTGGCAAGGGATTACAGAATAACATGGAGTTGTTTTATTTGGAGCAAGAAGACAGCATGAATGTTTGTTCTTCTGTAGCTGAGCAGCAAGATTAGATCACTGCCTGCAGCCCCCTGTTGGAGATTTCATGCAGTTTAGATCATACAGAATTAAATGGTAATAATGATAGGTTTTTTTGTTCAATACAGCAGACGGGCAATGAATGATAAAGTCATCCGAGGATATTGAGCTAATTTAGATGATGCAATGACAGAGAAACTGTCCATATTTCTCTTTTGAGAGTACATAGTGTCATACAGCGTGGAAACAGGCCCTTCGGTCCAACTTGCCCACACCGACCACCATGCTCCATCTACACTAGTCCCACCTGCCTGCGATTGACTCGTAGCCCTCCAAACCTGTCCTATCCATGTACATGTGTAAGAAGGAACTGCAAATGCTGAATTACACCGATGATAGACACAAAAATCTGGAGTAACTCAGTGGGACAGGCAGCATCTCTGGAGAGAAGGAATAGGTGAACGTCACCCATTCCTTCTATCCTTGTACCTGTCTAAATGTATTTTAAATGTTATAGTACCTGCCTCAACTACCTCTTCTGGCAGCTCCTTCTAAATGCCTACATCCTAACCCCATTCTCCTGCCTTCTCCCCATAACCCCTGACACCCGTACTAATCAAGAATCTATCTATCTCAGCCTTAAAAATATCCACTGACTTGGCCTCCACAGCCTTCTGTGGCAATGAATTCCACAGATTCACCACCCTTAGCTTCCTTACCAAAGGACTTAAGGAAATCCACCATTAGCAGACCTCTGCTGTATCAGAATATAATTAATAGAATCTGTAATACCCCTGTATTATGTTATGTACCTGTCTAATTACTGTGCCTGTCTAGTTACCAGGACTCGAGGGTCTGACAAAATGTGTAGGAAGGAACTGCAGATGCTGGTTTAAACTGAAGATAGATACGAAAAGCTGGAGTAACTCAGCAGGACAGGTAGCATCTCTAGAGAAGGAATGGGTGACGTTTCAGGTCGAGACCCTTCAGATTGAGAGTCAGGACAAAGGGAAACGAGAGATATAGAGGGTGATAGAGAGAGATACACCCTTATCTCTCCATCCCTCCCCACCCAAGGCATCGTACTAGTTTAACTGTCATCCTGGAGAGTTTCACTGTCTGTATAACTTGTTATCACCTCCCCACAGCCAACAATGGACCATTGTGGACTCCTCCTTTCCTTGATCATTGTTACTTTTTTGCATATCTCTCATTCATGTGTTCTATGTCTGTCTACATCACTGAGTTCTCCAGCTTTTTGTACCTATTCTCGAGGGTCTGAGCTATAGGGACAGATTGAGCAGCCTGGGACACTATTACCTGGAGCTCAGGAGGGTGAGAGGTGTACTTCTCTTTAATCCCCCCCGCTCTTTGCCTCTCCCCTGAACCCTTCCACCTATATAGATAGATGGGTGTATTTTGTTTAGTTTGGTTTAGAGACACAGTGTGGAAACAGGCCCTTCGGCCCACTGAGTCTGCACTGACTAGCGATCACCCCGTACACAAACACTATCCTACATTCACTGGGAACAATTTTACATTTACACCAAGCCAATTAACCGACAAACCTGCACGTCTTTGGAGTGTGGGAGGAACCGAGGATCTCAGAGAAATCCCACGTGGTCACGGGGAGAATGTTCAAACTCCATACAGACAGCACCCGTAGTCAGCATCGAACCCGGGTCTGTGGTGCTGTGAGGCAGCAACTCTACCACTGCGCCACCGTGTTGCCCTTATTGATGGGTATATTGATGAATAGATAGATTAATTGATTGATAGGTAGTCTGAAGAAGGGTATCGACCTGAAACGTCACCCATTCCTTCTCTCCACAGTTGCTGCCTGTCCCGCTGCGTTACTACAGCATTTTGTGTCTATCTCTGGTTTAAACTAGCTTAGAGTGATGGAGTGATACCGTGTTGAAACAGGCCCTTCGGCCTAACTTGCCCACACCGGCCAACATTTCCCAGCTACACTAGGCCCACCAGCGTGCGTTTGGTCCATATCCCTCCAAACCTGTCCTATCCATGTACCTGTCTAACTGTTTCTTAAACGTTGGGATAGTCCCAGCCTCAACTACCTCCTCTGGCAGCTTGTTCCATACGCCCACCACCCTTTGTGTGAAAAAGTTTAAACCTATGTCCTCTTGTCCTTGATTCACCTCCTCTGGGCAAGAGACTCTGTGCATCTACCTGATCTAGTCCTCTCATGAGGAACAGCATCTGCAGTTCCTTCCTGTCCACCTATTGACTGTGAAGGCAAGAAAGTACTGCCCGAGTCCTGCTAATACCCAGTAACAGAACAAATTGACAGAGGTGCTTGAATGAATTGACAATCTGTAAAGAGATTTATAAATTTAATCTCAAGTGTTTTATTATCCTCCTTTGTAGGCTTCTGCTTATGATTATATATGAGGGATTTCAGATGATAATTTCATCTTGGTAAGTCTGCTTGTCTGGGCAGTAATAGCTACAGAATCACATGCAATGCGGTTTATGCATATTATTTCTGCAGTCACATCATGCATGCTGCAACATTCACGATCTTGACTTTGGTGGTCAGGGCCATGCAAGAAATATTTAAGGCGGAGATTAACAGATTCTTGATTCTTGATTAGTAAAGGTGTCAGGTGTTATAGAAACATAGCAAATAGGTGCAGGAGTAGGCTATACAGCCCTTTGAGCCAGCACCGCCATCCAATATGATCTTGGCTGATCATCCAGGATCAGTACCCCGTTCCTGCTTTCTCACCATATCCCTTGATTCCGTTAGCCCTAATAGCTAACTCCAACTCTCTTGAAAACATCCAGTGAATTGGCCTCCACTGGCTTCTGTGGCAGAAAATTCCACAGATTCACAACTCTCTGGGTGAAAATGTTTTTCCTCATCACAGTCCTAAATAGCCTACCTTTTATTCTTAAACTGTGACCCCTGGTTCTGGACTCACCCAACATGGGGAAATTTTTTCCTGCATCTAGCCTGTCCAGTCCTCACCCATTCCTTCTCTCCAGAGTTGCTGCCTGTCCTGCTGAGTTACTCCAGCATTTTGTGTCTATCTCTGGTTTAAAATAGCTTAGAGCCATGGAGTTCTGGGCAGTGGGCAGGTGCTATAGACCTGCACGGGAAGGTAGACGCTCCCGCCCCCACGAGTCTCGGGCAGATGGGGCTCGTCAGCCTGGGAAGGCAGTCCATCTAGGAGAGGGAAAACTCTGATTTAATGCCTCCACTGCCTTGTGACCATATCCAGTCATGGAAAAGGCTCCAGGAGTAAACCTCAAGAAAATCCGGAGTCGGAGCCCCTAAGGCAGTTCGTCGTTAACTACAACCTCGCTCTGGTAGCTCCTGCGACGGCGCTGGTGCCAAACTAACGGCCCTGCTGTTCCTTTGGATCGATCAGCGACGTGGAGAGGGGGGACGTACTGCATGGGCAACAGCCTGTCCTCCATATGACATCGCCCAGGCTTGCATCCGACCAGTCAGGACCAAGGGGGGCCTACTACTAGCCTGTCCAATGTAATATGTTTCTATAAGATCCCCTCTCATCCATCAAAATTCCTGCGAATACAAGCCCAGTCGATCCATTCTTTCATCATATGTCAGTCCCACCATCCCAGGAATTAACCTGGTGAACCTACACTGCACTTCCCGCAGGAGATGGCAGGAGAATGGGGTTAGGAGGGAAACATATCTCTAAATTAAAACTAACATAAAGTTCCCCTCCTCTCTCTGACGGGAGTTCTGTGAGACGCTCTCTCACCGTTAAGACCATGTTATCCACCCACTCCCACCCCCTCACCTGTATCCTCCTATCACTCACCGGGCTTTGACCCACCCACAACTCTTCCAGCTTTCTCTCCCCCCTACCTCAATCAGTCTGAAGAAGTTTCCTGACTGGAAATGTGTACAATTTTACCAAAGGCAATTTACCTAGAAACGGTACGTCTTTGGAGTGTGGGAGGAAACTGGAGCACCCAGAGAAAACTCACACAGGTCACGGGGAGAACATGCAAACTCCGTACAGATAGCACCCGTAGTCAGGATCGAACCGGGGTCACTGGCGCTGTGAGGCAGCAACTCTACCGCTGTGACCGCATGGGTTTTCTCCGGATGCTCCGGTTTCCTCCCACATCCCAAAGATGTACAGATTTGTAGGTTAATTGGCTTCTGTAAATTGTCCCTAGTGTGTGGGATAACGTTAGTGCACGGGGATCGCTGGTCGGTGCGGACTCAGTCGGCTGAAGGGCCTGTTTCCATGCTGCATCTCCAAACTAAACTAAACTAAACTCATTAAAAATATCCATTGACTTGGCCTCCACAGCCTTCTATGGCAATGAATTCCACACATGAAGGGACCAGAAACAACGCCTATCCATGTTTTCCAGGGGGGTGCTGCCTCCTGCTGGGTTACTCCAGCATGTTGTATCTTTTTTTTTGTAAACCATTTTGTGTCAATCTTATACAGACAAGGCAAGGCAAGGCAAGGCAAGGCAAGTTTATTTGTATAGCACCTTTCAACCACAAGGTAATTCAAAGTGCTTTACATAAAACATTTAAAGCAGTTGAAAGAAACACATATAAAATGACATTTAGATATAAAATGATTATTAGATTATTCAGATAATAATTACAAAATTAAAAGCAATCAAATAAAATATTTAAAATAGAATAAAACCAGGAATAGAAGTTACAGTGCAGTATAGGTAATTAATAAATTGTATTGTTTACTGAAAGGCAGCGGCAAACAGAAAAGTCTTAAGTCTAGATTTAAAAGAGCTGAGAGTTGCAGCAGACCTGCAGTTTTCTGGGAGTTTGTTCCAGATATGTGGTGCATAAAAACTAAATGCTGCCTCTCCATGTTTAGTTCTGACTCTGGGGACACAGAGCAGACCTGTCCCAGACGATCTGAGAGGTCTGGGTGGTTCGTAGCTAAGCAGAAGATCAGAAATGTATTTTGGCCCTAAACCATTCAGAGCTTTGTAAACCAACAGTAGTATTTTGAAATCAATTCTTTGACAGACAGGAAGCCAGTGTAAAGACCTCAGACAAGAAGTGGACTTGAGTAGATGGAGAGGTAGATGTGTGTGCGTTAACTCCCCTGCTGCTCAGCGTGACCTTTAGGGTATTTTTAAGCCTTCTGTCACGGTGCATTTTAAAACTGCCACCAAATTTGATTTCACAGTTCTGAAGTTTTTACCCCATTCAGAATCTCTACATTTACATTGGCTTAGAGAACAGGCTCTTATGGCCGTGAAGATTCTACATATTTAACAACTTTGCACTTAAATCATACAAAATGTCACCAGAAATGTGGCGGCTCTTGTGTACTGTCTCAGTGTGACCCCTCAGGTTCCTATTAAATCTTTCCCCCCTTCACCTTAAATCAATGTCCTCTGGTTCTTGATTCCCCTCCTTTGGGCAAGAGACTCTGTGACTCCAGACTCTTCAGACTCTGTGACTCTTCAGAGGAGCCGTGAGCAAGAGGCTCCTCACCTTAAACTTTAAACCACTCAGCTGTCCAATTGTACAGACCTCATCGTTACAGATCCGTGGTTGCATCTTGTAGTTGTTATCCAATTGAGAGAAAGCAAAGAATAACAAAATGGCGACTGTCCGCCCAGGTGCAAGTGGAGAAGGTTGGGTGTAAAACTTAAAGTTTGGCGAAGTTTGCATGACGTGGGAGGCGCTGAGGAGCTATTTGGCAGCGGATTATCTTAGAATCAGAGCATGTGAGAGGGAGCTGTGCTACAAAACCTGCCCACACTCCCCGACACACTCCATTCTGCTCCCTGGGACCGGACAACCCCAGCAGCGAGGTCCCCCAGCCAGAGCTCAGGAGGCAGTATCTCCACTAGGAGACCAGGAGCAAGTATCTCCACTAGGAGACCAGGAGCAAGTATCTCCACTAGGAGACCAGGAGCAAGCATCTCCACTAGGAGACCAAGAGCCAGTATCTCCACTAGGAGACCAGGTGCCAGTATCTCCACTAGGAGACCAGCAGCAAGTATCTCCACTGGGAGACCAGGAGTCAGTATCTCCACTAGGAGACCAGCACCAAGAATCTCCACTAGGAGACCAGGAGCGAACATCTCCCAGTGAGAGGGGACCAGGAGGAAGATTCTCCCAGTGGGAGGGGACCCGGAGGAAGGTGTCCCAGTGAGAGGGGATCAGGGGGCAAATATCTCCCAGTGAGGGGGAAGGTCTCCTCAGTCAGAGAAGACCAGGAGCAAGGTCTCCTCTGCGAGACGTGACCAGGACCAAGTATCTCCCTCAGTGCGACAGGACCAGGTGCAAGATTCGCCCAGTGAGAGGAGATCAAGAGGAAGATCAGAAGCAAATATTTCCTCGGAGAGAGGTGACCCGAAGCAAAGTCTACCCCAGTGAGCGGACACTAGGAACAAGTATCTCAGTGAGAAAGGACCAAGAGCAAGCATCTCCACTGTGAGAGGGGACCAGTGACCAGTTGCAAACATCTCCCCAATCAGAGAAGACGACAACCAAGATCGCTCAGTGAGAGGTGACTAGGATAAGTATCTCATTCATCAAAACGGGACCAGGAACAAACATCTACCCCCAGTCAGAGAAGACCAGGAGCAAACATCTCCTCCAGTGAGGGGACCAGGTGCAAGGCTCACACCAGTCAACAGAGATTAGAAGTAATCTGGAGACCAGTCAGAGGTGACCAGGAATAAGCATCTCCATAGAGAGAGGACATCAGCAGCAAGGTTCCCCACAGTAAGAGGTGACCAGGGACAAGCATCACACCAGTGAGAAGTGACCAGCGAGAGGTAATGTCTGCAGTTTTGGTTGAGACTGTAACAGTTTGTGCTACATGTTTAGGCAATGGATGATGACCAATAATACCAGAAAACTCAAATCTTGTGGATGTGTGTGTGTGTGTGTACGCGAATGTGTGGAAGCGTGTGTGTGTGTGTTTGTATCTTTGCGTGCGAATGTGCTGATGGAACCCGACTTTAGCCTTATTGTAGGTGTTAAAAAATAAACTTTATTCGTACTAAAACTTTTGTACAATACGAAAAACCGCGCAAAACTCTAATGCATACTTGGTGTGACTCTACTTCGAACATCACTTGTGTTATACCCAGTAGTGTTGACACCTAAACCATGGGGTTATATTTTCCCTCCTGGAATAAATAAAGTTCTATTGTATCGTACCATATCGTATCGATATCCCTACTCATGTTTGAGGGGGTGTCCCTACCAGACTCTCCCTGCCTTCCACTCAATGTCCAGTAGGACATTGGACATTGGACATTGGAAATTAATGCTAACTTTAATGTGAAGATAGACACAAAATGCCGGAGTAACTCAGCGGGACAGGCAGCATCTCTGGAGAGAAGGAATGGGTGACGTTTGGGGTCGAGACCCTTCTTCAGACATGTAAATAAAATCAATGTTCAGCAGGACATTCGGGGAAGGAGCCTCGACTGTGGTCCTCCCCCACAGAGCCTTGACGTTGGCTGGAGCTCCAGTCTCTGTCCACCCAGTTTCAGTCTCGTTGCATTTGTGTTTGCAGTTGGGCCACTGTATCTGTAGTTGTGCTCGCGTCTATCTTTCCACAAGCGGTTAGGTTTTGGACTAGCAAGCCGCTGCATGCGGGGCTGCGTCAAGATCTTTCAGTTTGATACATGCACCGAGTGAAGAACAAAGGATATTAATTGTGTGTGTTAAAAAAAACAACGCACAAACGGTGGATATAAGAGCAGGTTTGCAAGTAATACTTTGCAGGTTAGTGTCGACTGCAACGTCGAGGGTCCGTGGTGTGTGAAATTGAAAGGCTTTGACAATCAACTGGTGACAACCTGCAAAAAGGCAAGTGGTTTAGAAACCGAAAGGGAGGATTGAGTTTTGTTTAAAAGTTGTTTTGTGTTAGTGTGTGTGTTAGTTAAATACACAAAAGGTATTAACATCTACACCAGGTGCTCACTCGCTGTGTTTACTTTTCCTATTTTATATATAGAAAAAAAGTGAAGGTAATTTGTATGAAGCACCTGTTTCGTTTCGTTTTATTTCGGAGACAGTTTTTTGGAGAACATTCGGAACACAACACGAAGTAACTCAACGGAAGTGTAGGAAGGAACTGCAGATGCTGGTTTACATGAAGACAGACACAAAATGCTGGAGTAACAGCAGGTCAGGCAGCAATCTTTCATTAAAAAAAAACACCCGCACTTGTGTAGAAGTCTCTCAGTCAAAGTGCGAATCTCTAGTTTTAAACCCGCACTCGTCTCTATCAGGTCCACAATGTGGTCGTTTAGATTTCCAGCTTCCACTTAATACACCATTGTGGGGAGTGAAAGTCTACTTTTAAAAAGCACCACGCGTGTAATTGAAAACATATCGCTTTCATTCTGGGTTTTTGTTGAGAAGTCTGAAGACAAGGCCATTTCTTAGAGCTACAAAGTATATGACTGTTGAATGGACACGAAGAATGTGTGGGGAGTTTGTGCTCGTTATTTTATTTTAAATAATATATTTTGTATATCTTAATTTATTTTACATTTTTGTTTTTATATATTATAATACATTTTATATTTATATATATATTTTATTATGAATACATTGTATTTGTGTTATTCTTATTTTGTATATTTTGTATATTTTAAATTATTTATTTTTGTTTAAATATAATATATTTGTGTTTTATAATATACTTTATTTTTATATATTTAAGATGCAGATGCTGGAGTTTTTATATATATAATCTATTCTATTATGAATACATTTTGTTTTTGTTTATGATTATATTTTAAATTGATGTATTTTGTATATATAATATTTTGTGTTTTATATATAATAATGTATTTTAGATTTTTAAATATGTTCATATATTTTATTTTTATTATGAATACATTTCATGTTTGAATTTTAAAAAAGTTTGTTGTACAATTTGCAACTCATTATTTTTATATTATTTAAGGATTACAAGGTGCAAATGTCAAACGAATTTTGTAACGCAAGACTTAACTTTTAGTGCATTTTATAAACATGATGGGCAGCTAAGGAAAAAAGCTGTTAAATCGGATGTTTTTCAGTTCAGTTGAGTTTATTGCCACGTGTACCGAGGCACAGTGAAAAGCTTTTTGTTGCGTGCTAACCAGTCAGCGGAAAGACAATACATGATTACAATCCATTAATTTACAGTGTACAGATACATGATAAGAGAATAACATTTAGTGCAAGGTAAAGCCAGCAAGTCCAATCAAGGATAGTCTGAGGGTCACCAATAAGGTAGTTGGTAGTTCAGGACTGCTCTCTAGTTGGTGGTAGGATGATTCAGTTGCCGGGTAACAGCTGGGAAGAAACTGTCCCTGAATCTGGAGGTGTGCGTTTTCACACTTCTGTACCTCTTGCCGGTGGGAGAGGGGAGATGAGGGGTGAGACTGTTCCTTGATTATGCTGCTGGCCTTGCCGAGGCAGCGTGAGGTGTAGATGGAGTTAATGGAAGGGTGGTTATTTGTGTAATGGTCTGGGCTGCGTCCACAATTCGCTGCGATTTCTTGCGGTCTTGGATGGAGCTGTTCCCAAACCAAGCTGTGATGCATCCTAATAAAATGCTTTCTAGGCTTTGTAAATGCATTGTAAATCCAAGTACAACGTATTTAAAACCGTTGCAGTTGACCGAAAATGAATAGATGTCCTTATGTGTAGACTGTTCATTTAAAACTGTAAGCGGCGATGATCTACATGGTATGCTTGGAATTGTGTTTTTTTTTCTATTCGCAATGACGTTCCTCCCTATATTAATCTGCACCAAAATAAATCTAGTCACCCGATATAATCTGTAGTTGCTTGGGTACAAAAATATCACACAGGACATGGAGCTGGCTAATGACCACAAGTGGCATTGTCCAAATAAGGGGTATTGTCCGAAGGGGTAATTGGCAATTTATTGTTTGTTGAGTTTGGGCTTTTAAATATTACCCAATAAAACAATTATTTTAATTAAGGAGCCATCCCTGATAATGCAGAGTCTTTTCCAACATTCCTATGATTAGTAAGGGTGTCAAAGGATACGGGGATAAGGCAGGAGAATGGGATTGAGAGGGCATGATCAAATGGTAGAAGAAAGGTCCTGATCCGTAACGTCACCTATCCATGTTCTCCAGAAATGCTGCCAGATGCGCTGAGTTACTCCAGCATTTTGTGATTATACATTAAAGGACGCTCCTTTAGAAAGGAGATCAGGAGGAATTTCTTTAGTCAGAGGGTGGTGAATCTGTAGAATTCATTGCTACAGAAGGCTGTGGAGTCCAATACAATGGATATTTTTAAGGTGGAGATTGACAGATTCAATAGATAATAGGTGCAGGAGTAGGCCATTCGGCCCTTCGAGCCAGCACCGCCATTCAATGTGATCATGGCTGATCATCCCGTTCCTGCCTTCTCCCCATATCCCCTGACTCCGCTATTTTTAAGAGCCCTATCTAGCTCTTGAAAGCATCCAGAGAACCTGCCTCCACTGCCCTCTGAGGCAGAGAATTCCACAGACTCACCACTCTCTGTGAGGAAAAAGTGTTTCCTCGTCTCCGTTCTAAATGGCTTACTCCTTATTCTTAAACTGTGGCCCCTGGTTCTGGACTCCCCCAACATCGGGAACATGTTTCCTGCCTCTAGCGTGTCCAAGCCCTTAACAATCTAATTCTTGATTAGTACGGGTGTCATGGGTTATGGTTAGAAGGAAGGAGAATGGGGTTAGGAGGGAGAGATAGATCAGTCATGATTGAATGGCGGAGTAGACTAGACTTGGCTGAATAGCCTAATTCTGCTCCTATCACTTATGAACTCTTTTAAAAGTGAAAGGAAATAGGCTCGTGTTTGTGAGACTTCAGTTAAATTTCAGTTTAGTTTATTGTCACGTGTACCGAGGTACAGTGAAAAGCTTTTTGTTGCGTGCTAACCAGTCAGTGGAAAGACAATACATGATTACAATCGAGCCATTCACAGTGTGCGTTTACATGATATGTGAACAACCTTTAGTGCAAGATAAAGCAAGCAAAGTCCGATTACATATAGTCCGAGGGTCACCCATAACAGCTGGGAGGAAACTGTCCCTGAATTTGGAGGTGTGCGTTTTCACACTTCTGTACCTTTTGCCCAGTTTTGGGAGAGAGCAGAAGAGGGAGTGACTGGGGTGAGACTGGTCCTTGATGATGCTGCTGGCCTTGCTGAGGCAGCGTGAGGTGTAGATGTAGTCGATGGAAGGGAGGTTGGTTTGTGTGATGGTCTGGGCTGCATAAAGCTTGAAATACCTTTTCCTTGAATACTGATGATGGTTAGAACATTTAAAAGTGATAACAGATTCTTACATCTGGCAGATTAATCCTATTTTAATTGATCAGGTTTTAAGGGGCAGTAAAATTGCTCGTGTTCCCAGCAGTTAGTGAAGATACACACCAGAGACTTGTTCACCTAGTGTAGTGTTTAATGAAATACCTGAAATACCTGATTGATGATTCCAACCTTTAGTGAGGTTCTCAGTTTCGAAAGATTTTGAGGAAGGATAATGTCAGGTGAGGAGTCAGAAAATAAATAGCGTGGATGCAACAAGTTTTATTTTATAAGGACAGTACTTGTAATAACCAGTTGCAGTTTTCATACACAATTAACCAAATGTGTGAAATGTACTCTCCAACGCGGGGAATGGGGTCACATGGGATGGCTTGTCCCCGAACGCGGCGTCGGCGCTCACCCCGGAGTCAGGCGCCCCCCCCGGAGCCAATCACCCCCATCACCCATTCCCCAGCATAACCTGTTCGCCCAACACAATATTCCACCACTCACTCATAGCCGCCAACTGCGCAGGCGCGGTTCATTTCCCTCATCCCCCAACATTCCCTCCCCCTCCTCTTCACCCTCCCTCTTCTCTCCCCTCTCCTCCTCCCCTCCATCCTTCACCTCTCCCTCCCTCCTTTCTCCTACCCTCAGTCACTCCCTCCCACCCTCCATAACCCCTCTCACCTCCCTTCCCCCCCTGACCCTTTGGGCCCCATTTCCCCAACGTAATATTCCACCACTCACCCGTTTCCCCAACACAACCTGTTCCCCCAACGCAATCAATCCTTCCCACGTGGGGGAGGAAGTCGGTGCTTCCCGGAGCCAATAAATGCACTCGACTTTTGGGTTGGCGCCGATGTTCCCTTGAGCCAAGGGGGTGGGGAAAAATCTCACTCTCTCCTTACAAAGCATTTGATACAATTAATCATGATATTTTATTTAAAAAATTGGAGAGGTATGGAATTAGAGGAATAGTACTGGACTGGATTAAAAGCTACTTAAGTAACAGGCAACAGTTTGTAAATCTGGGTAGTCATAATTCTACATGCTTGGACATTGTGTGTGGTGTACCACAGGGGTCAGTGCTGGGCCCAAAATTATTTATCATGTACATAAATGATATTTGTAATGTGTCCAATGTCTTGAGGCTGGTTTTGTTTGCAGATGATACAAATATTTTTTGTTCTGGGGAAAATTTAAAACAGCTATTGGATAAAATAATAAAAGAAATGGGTAAATTGAAAATATGGTTTGATAGGAATAAAATTTCATTAAATCTGAGTAAAACTAAAATAATGTTATTTGGTAATTGTAGAATAAATACACTAGTAAGTATAAAGATAAATGGGGTGGAAGTTGAAAGAGTGCATGAAAATAAATTTCTTGGGGTTATAATTGACGATAAAATAAGCTGGAAATCACATATTAAACATGTAAAATTAAAATTGTCAAAAAGTATCTCTGTATTATACAAAGCCAAGCAAGCTCTGGATTACAAATCACTCCGTATTCTTTATTGTTCATTAATTTTACCCTACTTAAATTATTGTGCAGAAGTCTGGGGTAATAATTATAAAAATTCGATACACTCATTAACCATGATGCAAAAAAGAGCAATTCGTATTATCCATAATGCTAAGTATCTGGGTCATACGAATCCATTATTTTTAGTCAAAATTATTAAAATTAGAAGATTTGGTTACATTCAAAACAGCTCAGATAATGTTTAGGGCCAAAAATAAAAATTTACCTGGAAACATTCAAAAATTATTTAACGAGCGTGTGGGGGGTTACAATTTAAGAGGAATATTTAACTTTAAGAAACAAAAAGTCCGTACGACTAGAAAAACCTTTTGTATTTCGGTTTGTGGAGTAGGAGTGTGGAATAAATTGAACGGGGAATTGAAGCAATGCACAAACATGAATCATTTTAAAATGATATATAAAAAAATAATTCTCAAGGGGTACAGGGATGGAGGGGATGGTTGACAAGTGGGGGTTGATGTTTATCTTGCTTTACTATTGTTTACTTATGTTTGGGTACTTCAGATATGAAGTTTGTATGTACATAATAGTTGTATGTATATATATGTCTGTAGGTATTATGGGAAATTGCCTAGGGTAGTATTATTATTAGTAATGAATTGATTTTTAAATATGGTAGAAGTGTTGGGGAAAAGGGGTGAGATTTAATAAGTTATTCTTCTTCTCACTCCTTTTCGAGCTTGTACAGACACAGAGTTGGACATTGGAACTTTGATTTTGTTCTTCTCATTGCTTTGTAAATATTGATTGTAATGTCCAATTGTTTGATAATTTCGATTTTGTTAATATTAATGTCTTTAATGTCTTTACTTGTTCGGAATAAATAAATAAATAAATAAATAAATAAATAAATAACTGTATTGGCAGCAGAGATCACATTGTGATGTCATTTTCGGAATGTTCACGGCAGCTTATGTAAATGAGATCCCATTGTGATTGGACGACTGTGAGATGCCATTGTGACATCACTGGAAGCTGCCAGAAAAGTTTCCCACTCACAGGCAGTAATTATTTTCAAAGTTGGCTTTTTTTAAACTTTAAATATCAATAACTTGTGAAATATAACATTAAATGTGAAGACACTTGATACCAACGACCGCGGGTAAAAAGCTAAGTAAGATTCTGCAAACAATTATGTGCTATTGTGTACCATTTTGGCGTAGTTCCATGATCAGACAGACAGACAGACAGACAGACAGACAGACAGACAGACAGACAGACAGACAAATTTTAATTGTATACTAGACTAAGTGGGCCCCGTTGGGTCCCAGCTTCACACGGGAGCGCTGGTCCCCCAACACAATATTCCACCTCTCCACCAATTCAAACACACACACACACACACACACACACACACACACACACACACACACACCCTCCACCTCACACATACACTCACACACATACACGCACGCACACACACATACATACACTCACACATACATACACTCACACATTCACACACACACTCACACTCACACACACTGACTCACACACCATATATATAACGGAAAACGTTCTTGAATCTACTCACAAGGCTGAGAGCGGCCACTCCACTCTGGGGCTTCTGCAGTCAGCGGCACATCTGCAATCAGCCTGACCTCTGCACTTACCGGAAATTACGCAATCAGCCCGACCACTGCACTCACCGGAAATTACGCAATCAGCGCAACCTGTCCACTAAGTGGAAGTCACAAATTGAGCAGGACTTTTGGACTAAACACAGTCGGACCTAATAAAGCATTTATTCCTTCCAAACACAGTCGGTCTTAATAAAGCATTTATTCCTTCCAAACACAGTCTGACCTAATAAAGCATTGCACTTTCAAGCACAGGCAGGGCAGCAGGGAAAACAACTCATGGCATTGTCATTTCATTTCATTTAATTTCCAATTAAGCATTGCACTTTCAAGCACAGGCAGGGCAGCAGGCCAAACAACTCGTGGCATTGTCATTAAGGGCTAACAAATCATTTATTGCAAGTACATTGCAGACTCACAGTTCAGTTGATTCACAGCTTAGAATGACAGTTGTAGCCTCTCCCTCGCGATCTTGCAGAGTGACTGACTCGCGTCCAGGCATCCGGGGTTTTATAATCCTGCCCCCCCTCCCCCGGAAGGGGCGTTACCTTCATCAGGCGAGAGGACCAATCAGCTGATCTCAAGGTTTTTTAAACACTCATAAAGGGGCTGTCCCACTTGGGCGACCTAATTGGCGAGTTTAGAAGAGTTTTTAAAAATGACTTGTTGAAGACCTCCTTCGTCAATGTTGAAGACTAGCTTCGACTAGCTACGACTAACTTGGGGAAAATTGGAAACCGAATAGTGGAGAGTGAAGACGACCTCCCTTCAACCTCCCTTCGACTATGATGAAGACTATCTACGACTACCTTCGACTACCTTCGACTACATATGACTAACCACGGCCGCGGGATTGACTTACCATCACCCGGCGGGGTCACAACATCAGAAGCCTGGATCGCCTCAGCGCAGAGGAAGAACAAAGCGGGAAGAGACAGAGACTTTAAGACTTTTGCCTCCATCACAGTGAGGAGGTGCCTGGTGAACTCACTGTGGTGGATGTTAATTTGTGTTTATTGTGTGTTTTGTTATTTATTATTATATGTATGACTGCAGGCAACGAAATTTCGTTCAGACCGAAAGGTCTGAATGACAAATAAAGGAATCTCTAATCTCTAATCTGTAACACGATCTACTACGACGTATTACGACTAAACCTACGAGTAAAAAAGTATCGATTTTTTCCATGGCGACCTTTTTTTACTTGCGGGCATTTTTTAACATATTGAAAAAAAAACCGCGACGTAGCTGAGGCCTCGAGTACGCGGAGACCACTCTCGAGCATGAAGGAGAGTTACGAAGACCTCCTACGACCTTGTGTCGACCATGCTGCGAGTATGAGTCGAGGGAAAACTCGCCAGAACTCGCGGATTAGGTCGCCCAAGTGGGACAGGCCCTTAACTTTTTAATTTTCATCGATTGGAAAAATCCTCAGGACTGGCTCAGCGGAGGAGGACTGTGACTAGGATGGCCAAAAATCACCACGATACAGGGTAGCGTTTTTTCTAAAATCAATATACAGAGCAGACAGGAAGTGGCCAAGATGAGACTTTTAATTATATAGATATAGATATAGAAAATGTCTCGTATAATTATTAGAGATGGGAAAGAAATGTTCTTAAACCCTAGAAGGGTGTCATGGTGGCGCAGTGGTAGAGTTGCTGCCTCACAGAGCCAGAGACCCAGGTTCGATCCCCGACTACGGGTGCTGTCTGTACGGAGATCGTACATTCTCCCCGTGACCTGCTTGGGTTTTCTCCGAGATCTTCTGTTTGCTCCCACACTCTAAAGACGTAGAGGTTTGTGAGTTAATTGGCTTGGTAAATGTAAATTTGTCCCTAGTTTGTGTAGGATAGTGTTAGTGTGTGGGGGTCGCTGGTTGGTGCGCACCCCGTGGGCCGAAGGGCCTGTTTCTGCGCTGTATCTCCAAACTAAACTAAGAGGGAAATTAGCATAAGGTTATGAATTGTTTGAAAATATAATCACGCACAAATTCATGTCTCATCTGCATTTATTTTCCTAACAATTTTACTTGATCAGCTACGACTTCTCTATAACTATAAATACAAATGGATTTTTAATATTTTAAGAGTAAAGTAGAAATTATATATTGTAAAACCTAAGCAATTTTGCTCAATTAAAATTGCTGAGGAGATTGGAAACAATCAAGAACTTGTCCCAGCCCGGTCATTCCTTATAGAAATAGATTGGGTAGATGCAGAGTCTTTTACCCAGAGTAGGGAAATCGAGGACCAGAGGACATAGGTTCAAGGTGAAGGGGAAAAAGATTTAATAGGAATCTGAGAGGTAACTTTTTCACACAGAGGGTGGTGGGTGTATGGAACAAGCTGCCAGAGGAGGTAGTTGAGGCTGGGTTTATCCCATCGTTTAAGAAACAGTTGGACAGGTACATGGATAGGACCGGTTTGGAGGGATATGGACCAAGCGCGGGCAAGTAGGACTAGGGTAGCTGGGACATTGTTGGTCGGTGTGGGCAAGTTGGGCCGAAGGGCCTGTTTCCACACTGTATCACTCTATGACCTCTATAAGATTACCCCTCATCTTCTTGCGCTCCAAGAAATAGAGTCCGAGCCTGCCCAACCTCTCCCTGTAGCTCAGACCTTCAATGTTCCCTGGCAACATCCTCTAAAAGATCATAGTCATGGAGTGATACAGCGTGGAAACAGGACCTTTGACCCAACTTGTCCACACCTGCCAACATGTCCCATCTATACTCGTCCCACCTGCTGCATTCTGTGAAGAACATTTCACTTTTGCTTTGATGTCATTAGGTCATAAGGAATAGTAGAATTAGGCCATTCGGCCCATCAAGTCTGCTCCGCCATTCAATTATGGCTGATCTATCTCTCCTTCCTAACCCTATTTTCCTGCCTTCTCCCCATAACCTCTGACACCTGTACTAATCACTTAGTAATACACTTATTAGTCTTCAAGGTTTCAAGGTCAATTGTTACATGTACCAATTAAAGTACAGTGAAATTTGAGTTACCAAATTTGAGCTGTGTTCCTCCAGAACTTTGGGTTTTGCTTAAGATTCCAGCCTCTGCAGTCTCTTGTGTGTTAATTTATGTTGATCTTTTTGTGTCTGTGAAATCTGCAGGATTGAGCGGGGAGTGTAAGACTTGTGAAGAACAGTCAGTGGATCTTCCATCGAGAGGTTTCTTTCGAGGGCCGCACAGTTGGTCTTGACTCCAATGGACATCAGAGAGGTCTCCTAGACCGGTGGAATGGAGATAATACATCCCTTGAACAATGAGGTCTATCCCCTCAACACGGAGAAGCCAACGGCAGAGCCCGCTAAGGAAGAGGAGGATTACAAGGAGAACGGGGTTCTGATCCGGAGTCCCAGGACAGCTCAAAAGGTCCTGGGGGAGGATCGCAAAGCACCGTCTAAACCTCAGGAGAAGGGCGAGAAAGACCAGGCCTCCTTCAGTGGACACATCGGTGAGGGCAAGGGAGAGGACGGGGCTCCAGCCCTGCACTCAGAGGTGGACAAAACCGTCCCTCCAGGTCGAGAGAGTTGGAGCAAAAAAGCAGACTTCTTTCTATCAGTCATTGGCTACGCGGTTGACCTCGGCAATGTGTGGAGATTCCCCTACATCTGCTATCAGAACGGAGGCGGTAAGCAATCTCTGATCCTTGTCAGTCTTGACCACCTTCACTATCTCCCAACCCTTCATCTCCCCATTCTTCATCTCCCAATCTTTTACCTCCTAACCCTTCACTCCAAATCCTTCCAATCCTTCACCATTTCCCAATCATTAGACTTTGGAGATATAGCTTGGAAACACGCCCTGCAGCCCACCGAGTTCGCACCAACCTGCACGTCTTTAGAGTGTGGGGGGAAATCAGAGCACCCGGAGAAAACCCATGTGGGAGAACGTGCAAACTCCACATAGACAGCACCCGTAGTCTGGATCGAACCCTGGTCCTCCCTGTGACCGCGTGGGTTTTCTCCAGGTGCTTCAGATTCCTCCCACGCTCCTAAGACGTACAGGTTTTGTAGATAATTGGGCTTCGGTAAATTGTCCCTAGTGTGTAGGATAATTCTAGTATACGGGGTGATCGCCGGTCGGCATAGACTCGATGGGCCGAAGGGCCTGTTTCCTCGCTGTATCTCTAAGGTGTAAAGTCTTTTCACTGTACCTCAGTAGACGTCTCAATAATAAACAAAACTAAAACTAAACTAAACACCTCACACTTGTCACAGTAACAACCCCAAAATGTGTGTGAAATCTGTAAAATTGCCCAAAGTGTGTAGGGTGTGGATGAGAAAATGGGATAAGATAGAAGTAGTGGGAACAGGTGATCAAAGGTCGGTGTGGACTTGGTGGGCCGAAGGGTCTGTTTCCATGTTGTATCTCTAAACTAAACTAAACTAACATGTAGAAACAAAGATCTGCAGATGCTGGTTTACACCAAAGGTAGACACAATGAGCTGGAGTGACTCAGTGGGACAGGTAGCATCTCTGGAGAAAAGGAATATGAGACGTTTTGGGTTGGGAGTGTGATACGTTACATTCTGAAGAAGGGCCCTGACCCAAAACATCAATTATCCATGTTCTCCAGAGATGCTGCCGGACCCACTGAGTTTCTCCAGCACTCTGTGTCTATATTAAACTAAACCAGCACTATCTTTGGTGTTTATTTTTGGTATAAACCAACATCTACAGTTCCATTTTATTACATTATAACACTAATATCTTGTGTTTTGCATAGCCTATCCCACTCCCCTTATATCTCGAGCCCAGGTTACATCCCAGAGAATCACTTCTAACATCTTTGCATTCCCACAATTTGTTTAGTTTGGAGATACAGCATGGAAACGGGCCCTTCAGTCCACTGTGTCCGTGCCGACCAGCGATCCCCACACACTAACACTATCCTACGCACTCTAGGGACAATTTTCCCTATTACCGAAGCCAATTAGCCGACAAACCTGTACGTCTTTGGAACGTGGGAGGAAACCGGAGCACCCGGGGAAAACCCATGCAGGTCATGGGGAGAACGTACAAACTCCGTACAGACAAAACCCGTAGTCGGGATCAAACCCGGGTCTCTGGCGCTGTGAGGCAGTGAATCTCGCACTGCACCACCGTGCTGCCCTTGATAACTGGATGGAGCAGGATTGTGGTGTCAAGGGTCAGTACATTGAAGAGGCTGTGTGAAGAGATGGATTTGCAAATAAAGAAACTCACTGTACCGAGGTACATGTGATATTAAAATCCGTTGGTTTCTTTATTATCATGTGTACCAATGGAACAGTACTATGTGTACAGTGAAATACTTTTTTTGCATACAGATCGGCAAGACTATCACCGTACATAAGGTCATTGAGATTTGCATTGTGGCACAACGGTAGAGTTGCTGCCTTACAGCACTTACAGCACCGGAGATCCGGGTTCAATCCCAACTACGGGTGCTCATCTGTACGGAGTTTGTATGTTCTCCCCGTGACCTGCGTGGGTATTCTTCTAGATCTTTGGTTTCCTCCCACATTCCAAAGATGTATGGGTTAATTGGCTTGGTATAAATGTAAATTGTCCCTAATATGTATAGGATAGTGTTCGTGTGCGGGATCGCTGGTCAGTGTGGACTCGGTGGGCCGAACGGCTTGTTTTCATGCTGTATCTCTAAACTAAACTAAAATAAATGAACATTATCCCACACAAACTAGGGACAATTTTACATTCATACCAAGCCAATTAACCTGCACGTCTTTGGAGTGTGGGAGGAAACGGGGGATTCTGGAGAAAACCCACACAGGTCACGGGGAGAACGTACAAACTCCGTATGACAGCACCCATAGTCAGGATCGAACCTGATCACATGATTAGCCATGATCACATTGAATGGCGGTGCTGGCTCGAAGGGCCAAATGGCCTACTCCTGCACCTATTGTCTATTGTCTATCGAACCCAGGTCTCTGGTGCAGTAAGCAGCAACTTTACCACTGCGCCAACATGCCATCCCGACTTTCTACTCCTCCGATAACTTTCTTTATTTTATTTTATTCCACTTCTTTACCCATTGCGCTGCAATAGTCTTTCTATTGTATATCCAATTCCCTTTCAAAAGTAAACCTTGCATCTACCTTCTCCAATCGTTCAGTTTAGTTTAGTTTAGAGATACAGCGTGGAAACAGGCCCTTTGGGCCACCAAGTCCACACCGGCCAGCATACCTGACAGCGCGTTCCAGGCACCCTCCATCCACCCTCAATGTAAAAACCTTGCCCCACACATCTTCTTGAAACCTTGCCACTCTCAAGCTTACAGCTACATCCGCTAATCTTTCCTCCAACGGATGGCACGGTGGTGCAGCGGTAAAGTTGCTGTCTCACAGCGCCAGAGACCTGGGTTCATTCCTGACTCCGAGTACTGTCTGTACGGTGTTTGTACGTTCTTCCCTTAACCTGCGTGGGTTTTCACCAGGTGCTCCGGTTTCCTCCCACACTCCAAAGACGTACAAGTTTGTAGGTTGATTGGCTTGGTATAAATGTAGATTAGTGTGTTTTCAATAGTACTAGTGTACAGGGATTGGCGGTCGATGCGGACTCAGTGGGCCGATAGACGCGTTTCTGCGCTGTGTCTTTAAAGTCTAAAGTAAAGTCTACTTGCCAATAAATCTTTCTCCCTTTAACCTATTGTCTTAACGCATAGGTTCATGATTCCCCTACCCTGCTTAAAAGACTCTGTGCATGCACCCTATCTATTCACCTCATGATTTTATACACCTCTGTTACACCAAGGAATAATGTCCTAGCCTGTTGGCTATTATGATTTGATCTACCTGGTCCTTGATCTCAATTATGAAATGATAAGAATTTGAATTTGAATTGAAAGATACAACATGGAAACAGGCCCTTCGGCCCCCCACCGGGTGCACGCTGACCATCGATCATTCATTCACACTAGTTCTACGTTATCCCCTTTTCTCATCCACTCCCGACACACTGGGGGCAATTTACAGAGGGCCAATTAACCTACAGACCCGCATATCTTTGGGATGTGGGAGGAAACTGGAGCAACCGGAGGAATTCCACGCAATCACAGGTAGTTCATGCAAACTCCGTACAGACAGCACCCGTTGTCTGGATCGAACCCGGGTTTCTGGCACAGTGAGGCAGTAACTCTACCGCTGCGCCAACCATTTGTATATTTTAACATTTTAGATTATAGAGTATTGCAATGTGTAAACAGGCCCTTGGGCCCAACTTGGCCATGCCGACCAACATGCCCCATCTACACCAGTCCCACTCTGCCCACAAGAGGCCTTTATCCTTCTAAACCTGTCCTATCCATGTGCCTGGCCAAGGGTCTCTTAAACGTTGCAACAGTACCTGTCTCAACTACCTCCTACGGCAGCACTTTCCATACCCCATCATACTTTGTCTAAAAAAAAGTTACCCCTCAGGGTCCTATTAAATCTTTCCCCCCTCACCTTAAACCTATGTCCTCTGGTTCTCAATTGCCCTACTCTGAGCAAGAGACTCTGCATTCACCCGATCTATTCCGCTCACAATCTTGCACACCTCTATAAGATCACCCCTCATCCTCTTGTGGTCCAAGGACTAAAGTCCTAGCCTGCTCAACCACTCCCGATAGCTCAGGCCCTCAAGTCATGGCAACAACCGCGTAAATCTTCTCTGCACCAAGATGGGATATTTTGGGTGTAGTCGAGAATTTTGTGGTTATAGCCCTTCTAGGGATGAAAATGATGACAAGTATTGGGGCAATATCACTTTACAAAATGGTTTGCACTCGCTTAGTTCAGTTCAGCTCTACCCGCTGTGCCACCGTGCTCCCGTGCTTCACCAAGCACCCGGTTTTCTTCTCCCCCAAACCACCAGGATGGCACCAACCAGAAGCTGGCATTTGTTTCGCAAGAGAGGAATTGATATAGCGTCATAGAGTCAAAGAGTGATACAGTGTGGAAACAGGCCCTTCAGCCGAACTTGCCCACACCGGCCAGCATGTCCCAGCTACACTAGTCATAGAGTGATACAGTGTGGAAATAGGCCCTTCAGCTGAACTTGCCCACACCGGCCAGCATGTCCCAGCTATACTAGTCCCACCTGCCTGCGTTTGGCCCATATCCCTCCAAACCTGTCCTATCCATGTACCTGTCTAACTATTTCTTAAACGTTGGGATAGTCCCAGGCTCAACCACCTCCTCTGGCTGCTTGTTCCATACACCCACCACCCTTTGTGTGAAAAAGTTCCCCCCTCAGATTCCTATTAAACTTTTTCCCCTTAACATTGAACCTATGTCCTCTGGTCCTCGACCCCCCTACTCTGTGCAAGAGATTCTGTGCATCTGTCCGATCTATTCCTCTCATAGGTTTATACACCTCTATAAGATCACCCCTCATCTTCCTACGCTCCTAGGAATAGAGTCCCAACCGATTCAACCTCTCCCTATAGCTCACACCCTCTAGTCCTTGCAACATCCTCGTAAATCTTCTCTGAACCCTTTCAAGCTTGACAATATCTTTCCTATAACATGGTGCCCATAACTGAACATAATACTCTATGGAGAAGTAAAAACAAGGAACTGCAGATGCTGGTTAATGCACTAAAGCACACACAGTGCAGATTGACACAAAAAGCTGGGGAAACATTTTGTGTCTGTTAGTTTAGTTTATTGTCACGTGTACCGAGGTAAAGTGAAATGCCTTTTGTTGCGTGCTATCCAGTCAGCGGAAAGACTATACATGAATGAACCATCGACAGTGTACAGTTACAAGATAAAGGGAATAATGTTTAGTGCAAGATAAAGTCCAGTCAAGTGCTGGAGTAACTCAGTGGATCAGGCAGCACGTCTGGAGAACATGGGAAGATGGCATTTTGGGTTGGGACCCTTTTCCACACTGTGAATCGAGAATATTGAGAATACTTAATTGCCACAGACGGCTGTGGAGGCCAAGTCTCCGGAGATAGATAGAATCTTGATTAGTACGGGTGTCAGGGTTATGGCAGGAGAATGGGGTTGAGAGGGTGAGATACATCAGCCATGATCGAATGGCGGAGTAGACTTGATGGGCTGAATTATAAATAATATAAATAATAATTAAATAAATATTTGAGATCAACTTGAAATCAGTTGATTAAACTGCATTAGTTCCTTGTAATTTTTTAGTCATGCAATTGCACAGAAAATTCTGTGAAGCTAAAGATCACAAATGTTCTTTCTTTTACTGGGGAGATTTTTGTTGTTGTGTTGAAGGTTGTAGTATTCAGTGGGTTGTCAGCAAATCGATCACATCAGGTGAAGGACAAACTAAGTCCAAAATACAAGCATCATGATTAAAAAGATAAAATGCTGAATTTTCCACAAAACATTTTTCAGGTTTATTATAGTCTTAGAGAGAGAGCAAATACACAGTGTAGGTACAGGGAACTGCTAATTTAGTTTAATTTAGTTTAGAGATACAGGCCATTGACCCACCGAGTCCGCACTGACCAGCGATCCCCGCACACTAACACTATCCTACTAGGGACAATTTTACTAAAGCCAATTAACCTACAAACCTGTACGTCTTTGGAGTGTGGGAGGAAACCGGAGATCGCGGAGAAAATTCACGCAGGTCATGTGGAGAACGTACAAACTCCGTACAGGCAGCACCCGTAGTCAGGACCGAACCCGGGTCACTGGAGCTGTGAGGCAGCAACTCTACCGCTACACCACCGTGCCGTCCTAGGTGCTGGTTTACAAAAAAAGACACAATTGCTGGAGTAACTCAGCGGGTCAGGCAGCATCTCTAGAGAACATGGATAGGTGACGTTTCACAGAGTGCTGGAGTAACTCAGCGGGTCAGGCAGCATCTGTGGAGAACATGGATAGGTAACGTTTTGGGTCAGGACCCTTCTTCAGACAGGGCGGAGAAAACTGGAAAAGAGTGGTGGGGCATGACAAACTCCGGTGAGTGATAGGTGGATAAAGGTGGGGGGGGGGGGGTGGTGAGAGAAAAAAGGAGAAG
>CM075982.1:1541508-1630145 GCA_038087875.1 Malacoraja senta | reverse complement strand
TCATGAATAACGTGAAATATAGGATGAAATCTTCAGTGAAGCTGATCACTGCTAGCCGAGCCATTGGTGACATCTTCAGTTGAAGCTGGTCGTTTAAATTCAAAATATTTTGTTTTTTTTTAACTTTAATCAGTAATGTTGAGAAATAAAGCATAAAATGTTCAGTGAAGTTTATCTCTCTGCCTAGAGGGGGGGGAATCTGAATTAGAATATGTAAAAATCTTGTGAAAGTTGGCATTTTTAAAGCTTTAATCGCGAATAACATGAAATATAGGATGAAATCTTCATTGAAGCTGATCACTGCTAGCCGTGCCATTGTGATGTCATCAGTGAAAGCTGATAGTTTTAAATTCAAAGTCTTTTGAAGTTTATAAACTTCTTACTTACTTTTAATCAGTAATAAGTCAAGAAATAAAGCATAAAATGTGAAGTGAAGGTGGTCTCGCCTCGAGGGGAAAAATATCAATCAGAATATGTAAAAATGTGATCGTTACAGCGTAGTTTTTGCGAAGATGTAAAGACAACCGCATATACACACACATATACACACAAACAAGATCAGTTTTAATAAGCACTAGACCAAGTGCAGACCCGTTGGATCTGCTCCCCCGACGCACCCGTTCCCTACCCGTAGCCCCCAAATGGAGGCATGGTCCTCCAACTCAAGCCATTCCCGAACATAAGATTCCAGCACTCCCGTGCCTCCCTCAACAGTGGGCTTTAAAAAAAATTCCAATTCAACTTGCCCTGTGTGTTGCAAATCAATTCGCCCTCTCCCTGCTAGTCGAGCCATTGTGACGTCATCAGTTGAAGCTGGTTGGTTTGAAATTCAAGGTAATTTAATTTTTTTAAACTTTAATCAGTAATAAATTGAGAAATAGAGCATAAAATGTTCAGTGAAAGTGATCTCTGCATCGAGGGGGAAAATGTGAATCAGAATATGTAAAAAATCTTGTGAAAGTTGGCATTTTTAAAGCTTTAATCATGAATAACATGTCAAATATAGGATGAAATCTTCATTCAGGCAGGTCTGCTAACTGAGCCATTGTGACGTCATCAGTTGAAGCTGGTGGTTTTAATTTCAAAGTCTTTTGATTTTTTAAAACTTTAAATCAGTAATGAGTCGAAAATAAGTCGAGAAATAAAGCATAAAATGTTCAGATAAGGTGCTCCCGGCTTCGACGGAAAAATCGCGATGTTTTTTTAAAACGTATTTATTTTGTGACGCGATAATGTACATTCGATAATGTCAATGAAATTGGGGATCCCATTGTGACGTCATTGTGAGGGAATGCTTCTGTGTTTTTTAAAACTGAGTTAAAAATTTTTTTTAAATGAGATCCCATTGTGATGTTATTGAAGGGTGGAACACTTCTGACGGGCAGGGCAAGTGAAAAAGAGCTTTTTTAAAGTGTTTTTTGTAAAGTTTAAAATGGTAATAACTTGTAATATATACCATTAATCTGAACGAAACTTGTTTAATTTACATCACAGGACAATGGTGAGTAAGGTGGTGCAAAAATTGTAGTGCTCTCGTGTACCGTTTTTGCACAAATATAGTTATAAAACAGCACACATAGAAACAAATAAGATGAGAGTTTTAGTAATATACTAGACCAAGTGCATTTGCGGGGAGGGGGGCGGCCTGTGGCATCACACACACACTAACCACCCCCCCCACACACACACACACACATACTAACCACACCCCCCCCAGATACACACCAACCACCCCCTTTGATATTATATTAATATTATTAATTCGCTCCTTTTACCCCATCCCCCGCCCTATCCACACACACATAGCCCCCAACTCGCAGGCGTGGCTAGAGAGGGAGAGGGAGGGGGTAGAGAGAAAGGGCAGAGTGAGAGAGAGAGGGGCAGAAAGAGAGGGGGCAGAGAGAGAGAGGGGGGCAAAGAGAGGGGCAGAGAAAGAGAGAGAGAGGAGCAGCAAGAGAGAGGGGCAGAGAGAGAGAGAGAGAGAGAGAGGGGCACAGAGAGAGAGACAAGGGGGCAGATATATGGAGAGAGAGAGAGAGAGGCAGAGAGAGAGGGGCAGAGAGAGAGAGAGAGAGGGGGCAGAGAGAGAGAGGGGGGCAAAGAGAGAGGGGCAGAGAAAGAGAGAGAGAGGAGCAGCGAGAGAGAGGGGCAGAGAGAGAGAGAGGAGCAGCGAGAGAGAGGGGCAGAGAGAGAGAGAGAGAGAGAGAGGGGCACAGAGAGAGAGACAAGGGGGCAGATAGAGAGAGAGAGGCAGAGAGAGAGAGAGCGGGGGGCAGAGAGAGGGGCAGAGAGAGAGAGAGAGAGGTGGGCAGAGAGAGAGAGAGGTGGGCAGAGACAGAGAGAGGTGGGCAGAGACAGAGAGAGGTGGGCAGAGACAGAGAGAGAGGGGCAGAGACAGAGAGAGGGGGGCAGAGACAGAGAGAGGGGGGCAGAGAGAGAGGGGGGCAGGGAGGGGGTAGAGAGGGAGGGGGCAGAGAGGGGTGGGGAGAGAGGCCCGGGGTGGTGAGAGGCTGGAGGGAAAGAGAGAGGAGCCGACCGAGCGACCCGAGAACTTGGCGGCTTCAGTACAGGGCCCGACTTGCTCGTTCTTTCTGCGTCTTTTGAATAACGGGGGAGGGGGTGGGTGGGTGACATCAATCGCAGCGCGAGGAAGAACGGCACGCAGACCCATTGTGACGTCAGCAGCGAAAGACAGTAATTTTTAAATTCAAATTTTTGTCCGACTTTGAACATTTTCCACGGGAAAAATGTCTACCGGAATATGTAAAAAGTGTACCGTCAGCGTGACGTTTTTTCGAGAAGATGTGATTCTAACAAACAAACACACAAACCAATACACACACTTCCAAGATCAGACTTTTAATAGGTATATGATATACCAGACCAAGTAGGATCCATTGGGCCCCATTCCCCAATTCAATATTCCACCACTCACTATGGCCCCCAACTGCACAGGCGCTGCTGACGGGTTCCCATTGTGACGCCAAAGATCCCCGTTGTGACGGCAACCCTTCCCCAACTGCGCCTCGCCATCCCTCTTCCTACCCCTATTCTCCATTCCCCCTCATCCCCAGCACTCCCTTCCCCTCCTCTTCACCCTCCTTCTTCTTCCTGCTCTCCTCCTCCCCTCCCCAACTCCCTCCCTCAACTCTCCCTCCATCTCCTTTCCCATAGCCTCAGCCATCCTCCCTCCCTCCATAACCCCTCTCCCCTCCCTACCCCCTCCTCTCCCTCTATCTCACTGCTCCCCCATTCCTCACCTCCCCCCTATCCCACCCCCACAATGAAAATGGTGATTTTTTTCAGTCTGAAGAAGGGTCTCGACCCGAAACGTCGCCCATTCCTTTTCTCCAAAGATGCTGCCTCACCCACTGAGTTACTCCAGCATTTTGTGTCTACCTTCGATATGGGGAGAAGGCAGGAACAGGGTACTGATTGTGGATGATCAGCCATTATCACATTGAATGGTTCAAAGGGCCAAATAGCCTACTCCTGCACCTATTGTCTTTGCTATGTCTGTGATACTTAGTATTGTTTAGTTTAGACTATAGATAAGTATAGTTAGATACAGTGCGAAAACAGGCCCTTCGGCCCACCGTGTCCACGCCTACCAGCCATCCCCGCACACTAACACTATTCTACATGCACTTAGGACAATTAAACAATTTTACCAAAACCAATTAACCTACAAACATGTACATCTTTGGAGTGTGGGGGGAAACCAGAGCCCCTGGAGAAAGCCCACACAGGTCACGGGGAGAAAGTACAAACTCCGTACAGACAGCACCCATAGTCAGGATCGAACCCGGGACTCTGGCACTATGTTGTAGCAACTCTATCGCTGCGCCCTTAATGCCTTAATTACTGCCAGTAGTTTATAAATTAAGCAAACACAGTTTGTACTTTCCCTTATCAGAGTTTACATTTTGCAAGAATGCTTCCAGTGATACTCTGGCGACAATTGGCATATCCCTAATTTTAGAACTTGTTTATTTAATATTTCATATCTTTGTTTTAGTTTCAGTAATCTGAAGAACTCTGTTTGCAAGCAAACTAAAAAATTTTCATTCATGTTTAAAAAAATTTTTTTTTTTAATTAAAACATTTAAGGCATGCCGACAATGTCCTATGTTTCTTTCTGTGGTCACAAAGGTGCCGGTACACACATCCCATCCCAAGAAGGGTCTCAACTCGAAACGTCACCCATTCCTTCTCTCCAGAGATGCTGCCTGTCCCGCTGAGTTACTCCAGCAATTTGTGTCTATCTTCCGTTTATATCAGCATCTGCAGTTCCTTCTTACACATTTCGTTTGAGGATGTTCTGGTCCAGAGGATGTCCAGAGGAGGTTTACAAGAATGATCGCAGGAATGAGTGGGGTTAACATACAATGAGCATTTGACAGCACTGGGCCTGTAATCTCTGAAGTTTAGAAGTATGAGGGGGAACCTTATTGAAACTGACCTAATAGTAAAAGGCTTGGATAGAGTAGATGTGGAGGATGTTTGCACTAGTGGGAGAGTCTAGGACTAGAGGTTATAGCCTCCAAATAAAAGGATGTACCTTTAGCAAAGAGATGAGGAGGAATTTCTTTAGTCAGAGGATGGTGAATCTGTGAAATTCACTGCAACAGACGTTGGAGGCCAAGTCAATCAGTAATTGTAAGGCGGAGGGAGATTCTTGATTAGTACGGGTGTCAGGGGTTATGAGAAGGCAGGAGAATGGGGTTGAGGTGGAAAGATAGATCAGTCATGATTGAATGGTGGAGTAGACTCGATTGGTCGAATGGCCTAATTCTGCTCCGATAACTGAGGAACATGAATTTATTGTTCAGTCCTATAAGCTGCTTCTCCAGAGATGCTGCCTGACCCGCTGAGTTACTCCAGCACTATGTGAAACGTCACCTATCCATGTTCTCCACAGATGCTGCCTGGCCCGCTGAGTTACTCCAGCACTCTGTGAAACGTCACCTATCCATGTTCTCCACAGATGCTGCCTGACCCGCTGAGTTACTCCAGCACTCTGTGAAACGTCACCTATCCATGTTCTCCACAGATGCTGCCTGACACGCTGAGTTACTCCAGCACTGTGTCTTTTTTACACTTCTATATTGCTTGCTTAGTACAGACAGATGAGGGAGAGTGATTTGTCACAATGAGTTTATCTTAAAAACATATAATTGCCTTCGCTGGGCTGATTAGTGGGTTTGTTTAATATTCAGGCAGCCTCATCTGTTTAGCACATGCTTGACTGGAATGGAAAGCACGATTGTAAGTGAGATTTTATTGATTCTGGTTTATTATTGTCACATACAACAGGATTCAGGGAAAAGCTTTTGTTTGCGTGCTGTCTAATTAAGTGCTAGAATAGTGAAAGGCTTGGATAGGGTGGATGTGGAGAGGATGTTTCCACTAGTGGGAGAGTCTAGGACTAGAGGTCACAACCTCAGAATTAAAGGATGTTCTTTTAGGAAGGAGATGAGGAGAAATTTCTTTGGTCAGAGGGTGGTGAATCTGTAGAATTCTTTGCCACAGATGGCTGTGGAAGCCGTCAGTAGATATTTCTAAGGCAGAGATAGATAGATTCCTGATTAGGAGGGGTGTCAGGGGTTATGGGGAGATGGCAGGAGAATGGGGTTAGGAAGGAGAGAGATCAGCCATGATTGAAATGCGGAGTAGACTTGATGGGCCAAATAGCCTAATTTTACACCTATTCCTTATGACCTTACGTGGAATTCTCTGCCACAGAAGGCAGTGGAGGCCAATTCACTGAATGTTTTCAAGAGAGAGTTAGATTTAACTCTTAGGGTTAAAGGCATCAAGGGATATATGGAAAAAGTAGGAATTTTAGATGATCAGCCAGGATCATGTTGAATGGTGATGCTGGCTGGAAGGGCCGAATGGCATCTTATTATGACATCATATTACACATGAGTACAATCATGTCAAGAGGGGAGAGGAGAACTGTGGGTGGCACTGTGGCACAGCGGTAGAGTTGCTGCCTCACCGTGCCACAGACAGGGACAGAAAACCACATTGTCAAATTTCTAATATTACTAGTGTTTAAAGAAATAAAATGTAGGAGAATCTTACCACAACCAGAGAGCAGTGCTGAACTACTATCTACCTCTTTGATGAACCTCGGACTTGATCGGGACTTTACTGGCTTTACCTTGCACTGTACGTTATTCCCTTACCATGTATCTATACACGTTAAATAGCTCGATTGTAATTGTGTATAGACTTTACGCTGACTGGTTAGCACGCTACAAAAAGCTTTTCACTGTACCTCGGTACACGTGACAATAAACTAAACTGAACTGTTGATGTTACTGGATTCCTAAGCCATTGTTCCTCTACTCTGCAAACCATTCACAGCAAGGTCTTATTTACTTGTTTCAATTCAGGGTGGAGCATACGTGGTGAAATTCTTTGAAGAATATGCCACAGGAACCGCTATTATTGTTGTGGTGTTTCTGGAGGCCATTGCTGTGTCTTGGTTTTACGGTAAGTTACTCTGCACTTGTGCAAGACTGACTACACATGCAGTGAGATTGGGAAAGATTGGAAAAAAACATGTCCACTAACAATGGAATTAATTAGCGCTAGTTAATAAAAACTATGAACCGTGATTTTATAGAGAGGAATAGATCGGGTAGACTGTTGCCCAGAGTATTGGAATCGAGAACCAGAGGACATAGGTTTAAGGTGAGTGAATGTTGGCGGCAGGGTGGTGCAGTGGTAGAGTGGCTGCCTCACAGCGCCAGAGACCCGGGTTCGATCTTGACCACGGATGCTGTCTGTACGGAGTTTGTACGTTCTCCCCGTGACCTTGTGGATTTTCTCCGGGTGCTCCGGTTTCCTCCCACACTCCAAAGATGTGCAGGTTTGTAGGTTAATTGGCTTTGGTAAAAATTGTAAATGGTCCCTAGTGTGTAGGATAGTGCTGGTGTGCAATGGCGATCGCTGGTCGGTGTGGACCCGGTGGGCCGAAGGGCCCGTTTCCACACTGCATCTCTAAAGTCTAAAATATAAAGTCTAAACCAAACTTCGTACTGTAAGAAAAACAGAGAATGCTGGAAATACTCGGCAGGTCTGGCTGCATCTGTGGGAAGTGAAACAATCAGTGTTTCAGGTTGGGGAAACTTTATCAAAGATAACTGACTTTTCTGTCCTGGGCCTCCTCCATTGACAGCGTGAGGCCACACGCAAACTGGAGGAACAGCACCTCATATTCCACTTGGGTAACTTGCAGCCTTGCGGTACGAACGTTGAATCCTCCAACGACCACTCCCATCTTCCCCCTCTCTATTTCCTGTTCCCCCATCCTGGTGTGCATCTGTTCTCCACTATTCTTCCCTCCACTCCCCTGGCCACTCCCTCTCTCTCCTCTCCCATTGGGCAAGAGGTACAGAAGTGTGAAAACACACACCTCCAGATTCAGGGACAGTTTCTTCCCAGTTGCTAACAGGCAATTGAACCATCCTACCACAACTAGAGAGCGGTCATGAACTACTATCTACCTTAAGGGTGACCCTCAGACTATCTTTGATCGAACTTTACTGACTTTACCTTGCACTAAACGTTATTCCCTTTATCATGTATCTGTACATTGTGGACGGCTCTATTGTAATCATGTATTGTCTTTCCGCTGACTGGATAGTACGCAACAAATGATTTTCATGTACCTCGGTACACGTGACAATAAACTACACTTAAACCCATATCTCTCCCTCACTTTACATTTCACTCTGCCTTTTCTCTCCGCATATGACCCCCTCCCCTTTTGTCTCTTTTTCACCCCCAGCCTTTGTCACTTCCTCCACCCATCTGCCAATTACTCCCCCCCCCCTCCCGCCTCCCCCCTCCCCCCTCCCCCCTGCATTGCCTGCATCCACCTATCACTCGCCGGGCTTTATGTAACTCCCCCCACCCACACCACCTCCACTTTCCAGCTTCCCCCCCCCTACTCCACCGAAAACGTGGTCTGTCCATTCCCTCCCAAATGCTGCCTGACCCACAGAGTTCAGTTTAGTTTATTGTCACGTGTACCGAAGCACAGTGAAGAGGTTTTGTTGCGTGCTATCCAGCCAGCAGAAAGACAATAATAATTACAATCGAGCCATTCACCGGGTATAGATACTGTATATGATAAAGGAATAACATTTAATGCAAGGTAAAGTCCGATCAAAAATAGTCCGAGGGTCCTTGATGAGGAAGATAGTTCAGAACTGGTAGGATGGTTGAGTTGCCTGATAACAGCTGGGAAGAAACTGTGCCTAAATCTGGAGCTGTGCATTTTCACACTTCTGTACCTTTTCCCTGATAGGAGAGGGGAGAAGAGGGAGTGGCCGGGGTGAGACTCGTCCTTGATGATGCTGCTGGCCTTGCCACGGCAGCATGAGGTGTAGATGGAGTCAATGGAAGGGAAGTTGGTTTGTGTGATGGTCTGGGCTACGTCCACAATTCTCTGCCCCTGCACATTGTGTTTTGCTCAAGTGTTGAACTGGGTTGATTCATGTTCACTTTTTGTCTCAATGCTTTAGGTGTGAAAAACTTCTGCAAAGATATTAGGGAAATGCTTGGGTTCATTCCTGGGAAGTTCTGGCAGATATGCTGGGCCGTTATTAGTCCAGTTTTTCTTCTGGTAAGATTACGTGTTCCATTCTTCCCACTGTTGTTAAGTTCTGTCAGAGCAAGGGGTGGGGGGGAGAGGTAGAAGTGTAAATAGGCTCTTCTAAGCTTACCCCGCCCCCCCCCCCCCACAGTCTAGTTCAGTCAATAAAACACTGAGTCAAGCACTGGAACTAAACGTTATTTCTTGGATTGAACAGCAAATTCCCCTATACGGTATCTAAACCACCGTCTCTGCCTGGCCATGTCCTTCAGCCTCGTGCAAGCAGAAACACTCCAAAAGGTCACGCAGTCCCAAGCGCTCTTCCAGAAGATCGACAAAGGACCTCGTGGGGGCTGCCTTTTATAGTCCCCGAACCTTGAGGGGCCAAACTACATAGGGGTGGTCTCTTTACAGTCCAATCAAACATATTAATTACATCAATACATTATTGACAGTTCCCCAAACCAAGAACAGAGTCTCCCACACATTGTTTCTAGGAGAAGCTTCTGGAAGCTAACTTAACTTGAATAATGCAACATTTACCCTGGAATTCAAAACAACCCTGTCAGGGCTTAACACTTTGGCCAATCAACATACAGCAAGGTAACTCTGGCAAGATTATTTACATTATTTACAAGGCTTTTGCAGTAATCCAAATCTCATGCATTTTACACTTCTTTGGAGGTCCTCTGCAAAAATCTCATTCATACTGACAATTGGAGAGATACTCATACATTTCTTATCTGCAATACTGATCTGGGCTCTAGACTTACTGGCACCATTCAGCAGCTTGTCATATATATGCAGAAACACAGACAAAATGGCCGAGCAATACATGAGTCCTTTACTAAATTTTGGTTATAGCCAGGATTTACAGAAGCATCTCCTGAGTTAATGCCTTGCAATAGAGATCTGTCTGAAGAAATGTTAACTGGAAGACATGGACATTACCCCGAAGATAGACACAAAAAGCTGGAGTAACTAAGCGGGACAGGCAGCATCTCTGGAAAGAAGGAATGGGTGACATTTTGGGTCGAGACGTTCGGTTTTAACCAACATCTGTAGTTCCTTCCTACACCTTGTTAGGTGTTTGTTGGGTGAAAATAAGAAGCTGGTGTGACTTGGGTGGGGGAGGAATGGAGAGAGAGGGAATGCCAGGGCTACCTGAAGTGAGAGAAATCAATAGAAGGAATGGGTGACGTTTCGGGTCTGAAGAAGGTTCTCGACCCAAAATGTAATTCTTTCCTCTCTCCAGAGATGCTGCCTGTCCTGCTGAGTTACTGCAGTATTGAGGAAACTCTTTTTTTTCTTCTTTTTTTTTATAAACAAAAAAAAATATGGCACCAAAGTGCCTAATATATATTTACATAATACATTTTATGTACAGCTTCTTATTTTTTTAAATTATAATAAAGAAGAATAAGAAAAAGAAATTAGATAATAAAGGATAGAAAAACGTGAGATATATAGTGTGTGAAAAAGAAAAAAAAAAGAGTGAAAAGAAAGTTGAAGAAAAGAAAATAGGAAAAAGAGAGTAAAAAATAAAAAAAATAAAAGTAAGGAGATCATTATTTATAATCTTGACCATCCCCCACCCAGTCCTGAAACAGTTAGTTTCTACAATTATGTTGCACCATATGATTCCAAAAAGACGACAAATGGAGAATTGGTCTGATTTATCTATTAGGAGGAATCGCATTTCCTCAAGATGTGCGGTGTCCAGCATGCTTGCGATCCACATTTTAAGCGTTGGTATTAATGTATTTTTCCAAAATTTAAGTATTAGTTGTTTTGCTATTATTAAACCATAATTAAAAAATAAATTTTGAGATGAGTTCAATTTATTCCCATCTTCCATTACTCCAAATATAATCATTTCAGTATTAGGTTCCATTCTTATCTTGAATAATTTTGTAAATATTTCAAAAATATGACTCCAAAATCTATAAAGTTTTATTGAGGAAACTCTGACAGTATTAAACCCTTTTAGTTCTGATCTATTAGCTCTCAATAAAAAAGCAAATGTGAACCTTTAACACATCTGCACATACAGGTATTTCTTGCCAAAACCACTGTTGTTTTGTTAAACGCTTGTGATGTCAGTGCTTAATGGCACATCAAAGTTAAAATTGATCAGAAAAATTAAACTTCTTGGCAGCACTACTTATTTTCCTTTCTAATCAAAGAGTTGCATGTGTTTAGACGTGTTTGTTCCTCTGTTTTCATTGATGCTTGGCCCATTATTTTTCCCAACAGTTCATCATTATCAGTTTTCTGGCACTTCCGATGGAAATTAAACTCTTTAATTACACCTACCCTTACTGGACTAAAGTGTTGGGCAATTTCTTGGGCCTGTCTTCAATTATCTGGGTTCCAATCTATATGGTTTACAAAATCATCATAACACCAGGAACATTTGGAGAGGTAGGAGACATTCAACTAACTATTTTAACATTCGGTGGTGCAGCAGGTAGAGTTGCTGCCTCACAGCGCCAGAGACCCGGGTTCGATCCCAACTACAGGTGCTCTCCGTACAGAGTTTATATGTTCTCCCCGTAACCATGTGGGTTTTCTCCGAGATCTTCAGTTTCCTCCCACACTCCAAAGACGTACATGTTTGTAGGTTAATTGGCTTGGTAATGTTGTAAATTGTCCCTAGTGTGTGTAGGATAGTGTTAGTGTGCGGTGATCACCGGTCGTTGCGGACTCGGTGGGCCGAAGGGCCAGGTTCTGTGCTGTATCTCTAAACTAACGAAAATAATTATATAATTAGCATGTCGCTGTGGCGCAGTGGGTAGAGCTACTACCGCTCAGCTATAGTGTCCTGGGTTTGATCCTGCCTATGGGTGTTGTCTGTGTGGAGTTTGTACGTTCTCCCTCTGACCTGCGTGGGTTTTTTCCATATGCTCCGTGAGTTTCCTCCCACATCCCAAAGACGTGAGGGTTTTTGTAGGTTAATTAGCCCTCTGTAAATTGTCTCTAGTGTGTAGCGTGGATGCGAAAGTGAGATTACGTAGTTTTAAGGTGAGATTGACAGATTCGTGATTAGTACGGGTGTCGGGGGTTTATATGGAGAAAGCAGGTGAATGGGGTTTAGAGGGTAAAGATAGATCAGCCATGATTGAATGGCGGAATAGACTTGATGGGCCAAATGGCCTAATTCTGCTCCTGTGACTTAAGAGCCTGTCTCACGGCGAATTTTTTCGGCGACTGCCAGCTTCGTTGGCTGACGTATCAGGTCACCGAAAAATTTGCGGCATGCTGCGGCATGATGACGTATGATGTGGCGGTATTTTTTCAAGTGTCGCAACATTTTTTTTGTCGCCACTAGATTATGAAATGTTCAAAATCTTTTGGCGACACGGATATAACGCCGGCAGTCGCCGAAAAAATGGCCAAGTGGACAGGCCCTTTGAACATCACCTAATAACATGTTTTTGATTGTTTTTACAGAGGATCTTGAAAAGCATAACGCCTGAGAGGAGTGAAATCGAAGCCTCTACTGGTGTGGTCCACCTGAATGCTGTTTAATCAACAATTATTGGTGTGCTTTACTTCTTGGACTAACTGTTCCGATCAGCAAGAGGTATTACAAGGTCAAAGAACCAAACCCAGAGTAACAGCACGTCTCCAGAGAGCGCCTCAAACTGCAACTTTAGAAATATTAGTATTTCCCTCAAAATATGTTTAAATTGTCTTTTTATTGTACTGGGACATTAAGTATTGAAATAACTTAATAAGAGTTAGACATTCCAATTTCTATTTACTGCCCACAGGGTGTAGTCGTACACCTTGATAACAAATACCATGTGACTGTTGCTATGTTCTATAATGTAGCTTGTGTATTTTAATTGAGAAAATTGAGCGGCACGGTGGCGCAGCGGTAGAGTTGCTGCCTCACAGCGCCAGAAACCTGGGTTCGAACATGACCACGGGTGCTGTCTGTACAGAGTTTGTACATTCTCACCGTGACCTGCGTGGGTTTTCTCTGGGGTCTTCGGTTTCCTTGTCTATCCTACACGTCTGTAGGTTAATTGGCTTCGTTAAAATTGTAAATTGTCCCTAGTGTGTGTAGGATAGAGTTAGTGTACGGGGTGATCACTGGTCAGCACGGACTCGGTGGGCCGAAGGATCTGTTTCTGCGGTATATCTAAAAAACTAAAATAATTGTATTTATAAGTGGCCAACTTAACACTGAAGTACATTTCATGACCAGTTCTACAAAGCACCGTATCAAGGTTCATTATGAATTTGCATTCAATGCAAACTGGATTTTTGTTGGATTGCAATGGCTACTGGAGGTTATGCCTTAAAAATTTGCTGAGAATTGTATATTATTAATTTTGAACCTGTGTATTCACAATGCTGTCACATTTGATGTAACAATTCACATCATTGTTCTTGGTGCCTTATTTCTTAATTTCAAGTTTTCTAAACTGATAAGAATTCAAAGTCACTCAAATACAATTAGCTGGAATAAATTGTAAACCTTTGTTTTTATAAAATTAAATTGTTTTTTTTGTTTTAAATATTAGGCAAGAAATACATTTTATAATTTTTACAAGGCATTCAAATACATGCCTGAGGAAAGGAGACAAATGCTGGAGTAACTCAGCGGGTCAGGCAGCATCTCTGGAGTACATGGATAGGTAACGCTTTGGGTCGGGCCCCTTCCTCAGACTGACTGTAGTCAGGAGGGAGAAAGCTGGAAAAGAGATGTAAGGACAGGACAAAGCCTGGCAAGTGATGGGTGGATACCTGCAGAGATGCTGCCTGATTCGCTGAGTTACTCTAGTGTTGTTGATTTTTGGTTTACCAGAATCTGCTGTTCTTCGTGTCTGGAAGTTTGGGGACTTCATTGCGGTCTCAACAAACAGTTTGTGGAGGAAGGAACTGCAGATGCTGGTTTACCTGGATGCTGGTTCGACACTGGAGTAACTCAGCGGGTCAGGCAGCATCTCTGGAGAGAAGGAATAGGTGATGTTTCAGGTCGGAACCCTTCTTCAGACTCAGTCTGACCCTGACCTGCTGAGTTACCCCAGCCTTTGTTTCTAGCATTACTACTTTAATATGTAAGAGTCTCAAAGTTAAATGAGATATACATATATTATATATATAGCAATCTCTTCAGCTGAATGCTTAAACTCACATTTTCTTGACTCCCCAAACTGCTTTCAGGCATTTTGAGCACAGCAAACTAACTGAAACGACACGACAATAACTGGGCAATGTTAGTTCAGTAACGAGGGTCGCATGATAACATTAATATCCTCATAGAGTCATAGTGATACAGCGTGGAAACAGGCCCTTTGCCCCAACCTGCCCACACCGGCCAACATGTCTCCGCTAAACTAGTCCCACCTGCCTGCGTTTGGACCACATCCCTCCAAACTTGTCCTATCCATGTACCTGTCTAAATGTTTCTTAAATGTTGTGATAGTTCCCAGCCTCAACTACCTCCTCTGGCAGCTCGTTCCATTCACCCACCACCCTTTGTGTAAAAAAGCTACCCCTCAGATTCCTATTAAATCTTTTCCCCTTCACCATAAACCTATGTCCTCTGGTCCTCAATTCCCCTACTCTGGGCAAGAGATTCTGTGCATCTACCCCATATATTCCTCTCACGATTTTACACATCCTGGCCAGTTTAATTCCGCAGCCAGATATAATTTCTGTAGCCAGATATATTTCAAAGGTGGAGCAGCAGTAGTGTTACTGCCTCAAAGTGCCAGGGACCCGGGTTCCATCCTGACTACGGGTGCTGTCTGTAGGGGGTTTGTACGTTCTCCCCGTGACCTGCGTGGGTTTTCTCCAAGATCTTCGGTTTCCTCCCACACTCGAAAGATGTACAGGTTTGCAGGTTAAATGACTTGGTATAAATGTAAATTGTCCCTAGTGTGTGTAGAATTGTGTTGGAGTGCGGGGTGAACCCTGGTCGGCGCGGACTCGGTGGGCCTGTTTCCGTGCTGTATCTCTAAACTAAACTAAACAGCATGGAATTGCAGTTATTGCTTTATGAAATTCTGTCTTGTGTCACTACCCTTCAAAGAGCAACATCAGTCACGTACTTGTCCTTTGAAACAGAAAGTAGTAACTGATTTCAAAGGAGGTGAAGACAAGAGTATTTCTGTCAATTGACAAGCTGTTAGCTATGCATTCTTGTGACCAACCCACCTGCCATTATAATCTGTGGGCGTCTCGGGTCCAAGTGGGATTGTGTTTTGTGGCCAAAAAGCGGTACTTGGCAGAGGTGATATAGGGGTTAGGCAGATTAAATTTCCTCTCATCAAAGTCCCAAGGGTGACTGAAGGGCAAAGTGCTCATTTGCTCTCTGAAACAGAGTGATGGAGTGACTTGGTCTGATACTGTGGGTAAAAAGAAATACATTTGTAAATTGTTCCACTCACATGATTTCCCATTTCACACCATCCAGTAATGTGTATTCAAAAAAGACACAGAGTGCTGGAGTAACTCCGTGGGTCAGGCAGCATCTGTGAAGCACGTGGATAGATACTGTCCGACTGTGATTTAGGTCATGTCATAAGGCCATAAGTGATAGTAGAATTAGGTCATTCGGCCCATCAAGTCTACTCTGCCATTCAATCATGGCTGATCTATCTCTCCCTCCGAACCCCATTCTCCTGCCTTCTCCCCATAACTTCTGACACCCGTACTAATCAAGAATCTATTTATCACAGCCTTAAAAATAATCCACTGACTTGGCCTCCACAGCCTTCTGTGGCAAATAATTCTGGATTCACCACTCTCTGAGTAGAGAAATGTCTCATCTCCTTCCTAAAAGAATGTCCTTTAATTCTGAGGCTAATACCTCTCAGTCCTGGACTCTCCCACGAGTGGAAACATCCTCTCCACTCTGTCCAAGCCTTTCACTGTTCTTCACTATTCTGTACGTTTCAATGAGGTCCCCCCCCTCATTCTTCAGCGAGTACAGGCCCAGTGCTGATAAACGCTCATCATAGATTAACCTGCTCATGGGATCATTCTTGTAAACCTCCTCTGGACCCTCTCCAGAGCCAGCACATCCTTCCTCAGATATGGTGCCCAAAATGGCTCACAATATTCCAAACGTGGCCTTACCAGCGCCTTATAGAGCCTCAATATTATATCCCTGTTTTTGTATACAAGCCCTCTTGAAATAAATGCCAGCATTGAGTTTGGTTTCTTTACTACTGATTCGACTTGCAGATTAACTTTTTGGGAATCCTGCACCAGCACTCCCAAATCCCTTTGCACTTCCGATTTCTGGATTCTCTCCCCATTTAGAAAATAATAAATCATATGTCTTGAAACGGAACAATAAAACTCTTACTTGCAGCAGGACAAGAGATATGTAAACATAGTATTCTGTAAACACGATAAATTATCCCAAGTGTGTGTAGGATAGTGTTAGTGTGCGGGGATCGCTTGGTCGGAGGCAGCCTTGGTGAGCCCTGGGCCTGTTTCCCACGCTGTATCTCTCAACTAAACTAGACAACAAAAGATAAATTGTATATTAAAAAAATATTAGCACAAAGACAAAAATAATGTTCCCAAAGTCTATGTAGCTCAGAGCTTATTGAGGTTGGAGTGATTAATAATTTGATTAGTACAGGTGTCAGGGGTTATGGGGAGAAGGCAGGGGAATGGAGTTAGTAGGGAGAGATAGACCAGCCATGATTGAATGGCAGAGTAGACTTGATGGGCCAAATGGCCTAATTCTACTCCTATCACCTTATGACCTTAATAGCCTGATAGTTGTAGAGAAGAAGCTGTTCCTGAACCTGGACGTTATAGTTTTCAGGCTCCTGTACCTTCTTCCCGATGGGGTGAAACGAGAGGGTGGCCAGGGTGGTGTGGGCCTCTGATGACGCTTACTCTAGCACTTTGTCTCTTTGTTTTGTAAACCAGCATCTGCTGGTCCTTGTATCTTTCTGTATTCTTGTCATTCGCTTTCTAAACATAAGCCATGGTTTGTTTTCTGGCAAAGCTGCAGAGGGTAGAATGAACTGGCTGCAGGGTCCCTTGCTTGTACCTGCAACACAAAACTGATTATACCACAAAATTAAAAAACAGTTTAACCAAATCGATGAGAAAGATCACAGAACTAGAATTGGTACGGGTGAATATATCCCCTGAATTTATAAATGTTTTCTCTGGGGCTTGGTAGTATATATTTCCAGCCTGAATTGAACGTATTTGTATGTAACCGCAATTTGACATAACTGAGATATAATGTGACTATTGTAAAAGTTGGCTAGCTTATGAGATGTATGTCTGAAAGCCTCTCTCTCACACACAGTGCAGCTCCATCTAGTGATCGTCGCAGGTTAGCCCCAGAAATACAGTGGGCAAAAACAGATGAGTATTTTTGTGTCTGTGAGATTGACCTGGTTGTTTGTGGAACAGGTTATATAAAGCCATTTTTGTACATCTGCTGTATTTGTAGCTCAAGTCCGTCCGTTTTTTCAAATCTGCTATTGCCGTGTTTCTCACCCATGTACTTGTCCAGCTTCTGTACGCCGATTATTTCTAAATCGTCGTATTTATGTAGATGTATGCCAATGTTACTGGTATCATTTTACATCATTAAATAAAGTTTATCGTTTCCATTAGTTAATCATACTTTATTAGCCAAGTATGTTTTGCAACATACGAGGAATTGTATTTGCCATAGTCATACCAATAAAAAGCAACAGAACACACAAAATATATTTTAACATAAACATCTACCACAGTGACTCCTCCACATTCCTCACTGTGATGGAAGGCGAAAAAAAGTTCGATCTCTTCCCTTCTCCCACGGCCAGGGGCCTCGAGCCTTCCGTTGACGGGCAATCTTGGCTCCCGTAGCCGGCGGCGTTTAGGCCCTCGACACTGTCAACCTCGCATATTTCCATTCAAAGTAGAAATCACTTCTAAATTCGTACTCAGTTATATTTTAGAATCAACAAAATTGGAACAAAAGCTTTTCACTAAACGTTATTCCCTTATCATGTACCTATACACTACAAATGTATTGATTGTAAACAATTATAGCCTTTCCGCTGACTGGCTAGCACACAACAAAAGTTTTTCACTACCTGGGTACACGTGACAATAAACTCAACTCAAACTCAATACTTGTTTTCATAACCATAGTTTAAAAATCTACCTGGTCTTGTGACAAGTTCCCTCCCCCCCACACTCCACCCTGGGTCAGGGTCAGACTGGGTCTCAAGAAGGGTCCCGACTCGCCCACTCTTTCCCCAACCCCCCCACCCACCCAACCTCAGTGTCAACCTCGGTAGCAGCGAATTGTGGACGCAGCCCAGACCATCGCACAAACCAACCTCCCTTCCATTGACTCCATCTACACCTCACGCTGCCTCGGCAAGGCCAGCAGCATCATCAAGGACCAGTCTCACCCCGGCCACTCCCTCTTCTCCCCTCTCACATTGGGCAAGAGGTACAGAAGTGTGAAAATGCACACCTCCAGATTCAGGGACAGTTTCTTCCCAGCTGCTATCAGGGAACTGAACCATCCTACCACAACCAGAGAGCAGTCCTGACCTACTATCTACCTCATTGGTGACCCTCAGACCCTCAATCGGACTTTGCTGGCTTGACTTTGCACTAAACGTTATTCCCTTATCATGTGTCTGCAAACTGTAAATAGCTCGATTGTAATCATGTATTGTCTTTTCGCTGACCGGATAGCATGCAACAAAAGTTGTTCACTGTACCTCGGCACACGTGACAATAAACTAAACTGAAGTGAACATCTCTCCCAGTCTCCCACCCTAGCCTCCCTTCACCTTCCCCAACCTCCATAAACTCATCTCCCATCCTCAAGACTCTAATTACCTTTTTATTTGAGGACATAGGTTTAACGTGAGGGGTGAAATATTTAATAGGATCCCGAGGAGCAACTTTTCTTTTTACACAGAGGGTGGTGGGAGTATGGAATGAGCTGCAAGAGGAGGTAGTTGAGGCTGGGACTATCACAATGTTTTAGAAACATTTGGACAGGTACTTGGATAGGACAGGTTTAGAAGGATATGGGCCAAACGCAGGAAGGTGGGACTAGTGTAGATGGGACATGTTGGTCGGCGTGGGCAAGTTGGGCGAAGGGTCTGTTTCCACACTGGGTGACTCTACCTGTAGTTTCCTGAATCGCCACCCACACCCAAGTAATTTCCACCAGAATAGTATTTATTTCAGTTAGTATTACATTAAGATAAAAAATAACAACGTTCTATAATAACTCAGAAGGTCAGGCAGCATCTCTGGAGGGATGATGTTTTGGGTCAGGACCCTTCTTCAGTCTGATTGTAACAGGGAGAAAGCTGGCAAAGAGAGGTGAAGATGGGACAGAGCATGGCAAATGATAGGTGGATACTGGTGAGGGGAGTAGGGGGGTTGATTAACAGAAGGGTGGAGAAAGGATAGAGTAGGGGTCGGTAACCTTGTTCTGCGTAGGGGCCGGGACGCACGTCTGTGAGCGGATGGCGGGCCACATCTATCACGTATACACATGGATCCCGCCCCGAATGGCAGGTATCAAATCACGTGTTCACATAGATCCCGCCCCCCGGATCACTGGCCCCTAGTTACGGGCGCTCACCAACATGGCGTACATACGGACCATTGCCTTGGCTCTGTCCTGAAGGCGGTGGCTCAACTACTCACTCACTCGTCCCCACTCTATTGACAACCCCGATCCCGACAGTGTGTTTAAGAAAGAACTGTAGATGCTGGAAAAATCGAAGGTAGACAAAAAAGCTGGAGAAACTCAGCGGGTGAGGCAACGTCTATGGAGAGAAGGAATAGGCGACGTTTCGGGTTGAGACCCTTCTTCAGACTGGTCTCAGACCAGCGTCAGCCGCTTCTGAAGAAGGGTCTCGATCCGAAACGTCGCCTATTCCTTCGCTCCATAGATGTTGCCTCACCTGCTGAGTTTCTCCAGCTTTTTTGTCTGCCTCTGATCCCGACAGTGAAGCCCAGACACAGAAGGTGCGTGGCCGTGCCGGCGGGTTTGTGTAGGATGCAGTACAGCCAGAGCTCGGCGCTCCTCGGCAGCTCGCCGCTGCTCCGCCATTGCGGCCGCCAGCGCAGGCCTCCTTGCGTCCCTGCATCACCGCGCCCGGGCGCTGCGGCCTCGGGAGGTACCGGAGATGAAGGAAGTCGGCGGGCCGGATGATTTCTGGTTACGGGACGCATTCGGCCTGGTTGATGACCCCTGGGATAGAGGGTTAGTTTAGAGATACAGCACAGAAAAAGGCCCAGCGATCCCCGCACACTAACACAATCCTTCACACAATAGGGATAATTTACAATTTTACCGGAGCTAATTAACCTACAAACCTGTACGTCTTTGGAGTGTGGGAGGAAACCGGAGATCTCAGAGAAACCCCACGCAGGTCGAGGAGAGAACGTACAAACTCCGTACAGACAGCACCCATAGTCAGGAACTAGGATCTCTGATGCTGTGAGGCAGCAAAACTAACTCTGCTCCACCATGCCACTCGCACCATGAAATGAGACAAAAGGGGGTCAAATCAGGAGAGGAGACATGAGGGAGGGCTGCAATGGGTAGGAGATGGGCAAGTGGGCGATATTAATCCAGAAAGGAGCACAAGTTAGCAAATGTTTTTGTAACAAAAGACCTGCACTTCTAAAAAGTTGAAAACTAATTTCTCAATGTTTTGAATTGTTAATATTACAAAAAGATCACTAAAGTTAAAAAATAATGGTCAGGTGGTTTACTAGACTGTATCCTGCACTAATTGTCCTTCCCTTTATTCAGTAACTATACACTGTGGACAGCTTGATTCTAATTATGTATAGTCTTTCCACTGACAGGATAACAAGCAACAACAGCCTTTCACTGTACCTCGGCATACATGACAATAAACTCAACTTAATAAACATCAAGCACTTTATCTTGGGATGATCCGCCATAGATACCAACTGCAAGGAATGATATTCTTCCCAAAAGATAGACTCAAAAAGCTGAGTAACTCAACAGGACAGGAAGCATTTCTGGAGAGAAGGAATGGGTGACGTTTCGGGTTGAGACCATTCTTCACCTCTACCCCATTGCGGACATCGGACTTTGTCTCTGGAACTGGTGCGCTACAATGCTGAGAACTATATTCTGCACTCTGTATCTTCCCCTTTGCTCTCACTATTGCACTTGAGTTTACGTTGATTGTATTTATGTATAGTATTAGCTATGTTTAGACAGCAAAGATTTTCACTGTACCTCGCTGGAGTTTAGAAGAATGAGGGGGGACCTCATTGAAACTTACTGAATAGTGAAAGGCTTGGATAGAGTGGATGTGGAGAGGATGTTTCCACTAGTGGGAGAGTGTAGGACCAGAGGTCATAGCCTCAGAATTAAAGGACGTTCAGGAAGGAGATGAGAAGGAATTTCTCTCGCCAAAGGGTGGTGAATCTGTGGAATTCTTTGCCACAGAAGGCTGTGGAGGCCAAGTCAGCAGATATTTTTAAGGCAGAGATAGATAGATTCTTGATTAGTACGGTGTCAAGGGTTATGGGGAGAAGGCAGGAGAATGGCGTTAGGAGGGAGAGATAGATCAGCCATGGCAAAGTAGACTTGATGGGCCGAATGGCTTAATTCTGCTCCTATCACTTCTGACCTTCTGACCTCAGTACACGTGACAATAATAAACGTGAACCTAAACAACAAAGTGAGTGGTTTGCCAGAAATGCCCAGATCCTTATGCATGAGTGCTGATTTAAAAGTGATAATTGACATAATTTCACAAAGCCTTGGTTTGCTAATCGTTATTTTTAATGGTTACTGTATTCCATACAAGACCACAAAAAAAAACTTAAAACAATTATGTGTGCATATACTTAAACTGAATTTTTTTTTTGGGTAGTCTGGAACAAAACTAGTCGCTTTCCTCTGGCTCGATATACGCTTTTGTCGAGGACCTGTTCATCTGCCTTGCGAGATACCGCTCTTTGGCCGACGTAATAGTCTCTTGATTGCTGCGTTTGACAAATTTACTGAGCTGCTGAGAGTGGTCAGGTCCATTTGTCTCCTTCTCGGAGTCATCTTTCAATACTTGCTCACTCGACAAATCCAAACTCTTGCCCTCGTCCTCGGTATTTTTGAGCTCTGCATTCCCTTGCTCATCCTTCTCTTCTGACCTGGACCTCTTGGGACGTTGTTCCTTGGATTTATCTTTATCTGAAGCATTCCCGGAACTATCTTCCTTGCTTTCACTGCCCCCGTTCTTCCCATCAGCTGGCTCACATGTGTCCGCTCCCGCTTCCTGGATATCCCGGTCACAGTTTCTCTCTTCTGGTTCTTCATTCTCCTTCTTCTTTTCTTCCTTTCTTCTCCCATCTCTCATTGGGTATTTTTCCACTTTGGTCCGCTCTCGTTCTTTGATCTTTTCCTCTCTCGCTTGGTCATCTCTTGGTCTTTCTCTGTAATCCCGTGATCTCTCGTCCCTGCCACTGTTGTGGTCTTTCGATTTCTCCTCCTTGATTTTTCTCTCTTTGTTGTCTGGATACCTGTCTCGGTCCCTTTCTTTTCTTGAATGGTCTTTTTCTCTGTGCTTTTCCTTTGCACGTTTGTGCTCCTTATGGCTTGATCTTTCCCCACTTCTGCTTCTTTTCTCTGCATCTCGATGAGTCTTGGAATAGCTCTTGCCTTTCTCGCTTCTGCCCTCTCTGGTTGAATGGCCCACACGTTGACTTTGCTCTTCCTCACTGGAAGATTCTGCATGTCTTCTGTATTGACGACTTCGGGCTTTGTCTTCGTTGGTGTCGGAGTTGTCGCCATCATTTCTCGGTTTGGAAGGCATTTGCTTCTGGCCTTGTTTAGCTTTGGTTTCATCATCGCTGTCAGTGTTAAAGCCGGCATCAGCATCTGGGTCTTGGTCTGGTTTGTTACCTGATGAACCTTCGAGATCTTTACGGGCATTATCCTCAGGTTCTTCTTTTATCCTGAGGAGAAAAATACACAATGTCAACTCTTCGTAGCAAAGTCTAGAAAAGTAGAAGCTGCCGTCGACTACATTTTATCTCTGTTTGCTTTGTTGTTACCTTCTCCCAGCCAACAATGATCTATTCTACATTTTCCTTGATTTCCATTCCTTGTCCTGCTTTCACACCGTACACTTCCTTATCTGTCCATCTCCCTCCACCTTCACATCAATGAAGAAGAGTCTCGACCCGAAACGTCACCCATTCCTTCTCTCCAGAGATGCTGCCTGTCCCGCTGAGTTACTCCAGCTTTTTGTGTCTATCTTTGGTTTAAAGCAGCTTCTGCAGTTCCTTCCCACACAAATGTGGAAGCTTATATTTTAATTACATTTGTAAATATGAAGTGAATGATGAAATTATCAAAATTATGTGCTATGAAAAATCTGTTTAATAAATGCTTTCTTTTCATTATCAAGTAACCACGAAATTTTAAGACAATCTTTCCAAATTGCCACTCAGTTTCCTAGTAAATCTTTAAACCTATGTCCTCTTGTTCTTGTTTCCCCCTACTCTGGGCAAGAGACTACCCGATCTATTCCTGTCATGATCTTTCACTCCTCTATAAGATCATCCCTCATCCTCCTGCGCTCCATGGAATAAAGTCCCAGCCTGTATCAACCTCTCCCTGTAGCTCAGGGCTTCAAGTCCTGGTTTGTATTTTGTGTGTTCTGTTGCTTGTTATTTGTATGACTGACTTGGCAAATGAAATTCCTTGTGTGTTGCAAAACATACTTGGCTAATAAAGTATTACTGTATTGTATAAAATATTATTGTATTGAAATATTATTTTGTCGACATCTTGAGAAATATTCCAATTTTAAAAATGATTTAAGCAGGAACAATTTATGTTTCTCTCTGTCAAGAATCACACTCAAACTGAAAATATGACACAAAACCAGCGGCTAGAGGCTTTAAACTAAGATACTTTCAAATGCAAGAGATTACACAGATGGGTTTTAAATGCACCCTTTTTGGCAAATGACATGTTCATGGTGGAGCAGGATAATTCTGTAAAAGGCATCAGGTTTTAGCTCTCTACCCTCCCAAACTTGATCACGCTTGCAAAATAATAATTTTATATCCCACTAAATTAAACAAGGAAGATTAGGTCCCATTAGTAGGGATGTCAGTGCTAGACAACTACATTAAGTTTCATTAATGGACATTAATGGAAAGTCAAGGATGTTCCTACCATCTGGTACAAATCCTGCTGTGGACTAACACATGTATACACCACAAAATTCATCGAAACATAGAAAATAGGTGCAGGAGTAGGCCATTCGGCCCTTCGAGTCAGCACCACCATTCCATATGATCATGGCTGATCATCCAGAATCAGTACCCCGTTCCTGCTTTCTCCATATATCCATTGATTCCGTTAGCCCTAAGAGCTAAATCTAACTCTCTTGAAAACATCCAGTGAATTGGCCTCCACTGCCCTCTGTGGCAGAGAATTCTACAGATTCACAGGGATTCACACCAAATTCATTTGGTGAGGCACAAGCTTGACATTTGGGACCTATGACATTCTAGGTGGCTGCTGTGAAGATACCAGGTTTCTAATGTAAGCCTGCTGTCAATCTGCAGTTGAGTCTATTAAGATGCAGGACAGAACGTCACAGGAAAGTTTCTTCCCTGTGGCTATCAAACTTTACAACTCCTCCCCCTTCGGCCGTGGGGTAGACCGAGACTGAATGTTAATTATGTAGATTATTTTATATTAATCATTTTCTCCTGTAATAACTTGCTATTCAAAACCCTCATTATCATAGTGATCACGTCAAAAGTGGTTCTGGGTGTTACTAAGAGTTTTAGATTCTCAGCTGGTCTAATACAAATAGGGCCTCATGGTGGCGCAGCGGTAGAGTTGCTGCCTCACAGTGCCAGGGACCCGGGTTCCATCCTGACTACTGGTGTTGTCTGTATGGAGTTTGTACGTTCTCACTGTGACTGCATGGGTTTTCTCCAAGTGCTCCGGTTTCCTCCCACACTCCAAAGACATGCAGGTTTGTGGGTTAATTGCCCACAGTGTGTAGGATAGAACTTGTGTACGGGGTGATCGCTGGTCGGCATGGACTCGGTGGGCTGAAGGGCCTGGCTCCACGTTGTATTTCTAAACTAAACTAAATATGCCAGGCAGCAAATTAAAAACTCTAAGGCTCACACCAAGATGTTTATTTCATTCCAATGCAAATCCCTTCTCTCATACATCCAGCCAACTCTGTGGTCAGGTGGTAAGAATTTAAATGTTTACCATCCAAATAAATCTCCCTGCATAATCTCAGAGATGACTGCTGCAACTCAACTGCAAATTGACAACAGGCATAAAGCAGAAACTCTGGCATAAACAACATTATAATTGCAACTTTGATATTTGTTTAACCAAATCTAACATTAAAATTAAGAACCTCAGAGTAGTGGAATATTCTAATCAGTAAAGTTATATGGAACTCCATAGTTAATTGTAGACACAAGATGCTGGAGCAACTCAGCGGGACAGGCAGCATCTCTGGAGAAAAGGATTGGGTGACGTTTCAAGTCGAGACCCTTCTTGAGTCTGAAGAGGTCGGCATGGACTCGGTGGGCCAAAGGGCCTGATTCCATGCTATATCTTTAAACAAATCTTTAGTTGGAAAAGATTAGCACCATTCATTTTTGGCAGGCGGCAATTATCAGAAATAATCCCAATTAACCGGTTTGCTGTATTTTGCATAAGTCCGTCATTTATTAACTCATTGGTTTTGCTGATTCAAATGAAGTAACGTCACATAGGAACATAAAACAGGTTCTTTAGCCCATGTCTGTACCAAACACAATGTCAGCTGAAACTAATCTCCTCTGCCTGCACGTGATCCATATCCCTCCATTCCCCGCATATCCATGTGCCTATCTAAAAGTCTCTTAAACACCACTATCGTATCTGCCTCCAGCACTTGAAGATCAAGTTTGCCACTTGCAAAACAGTTATGCATCTTGTGCAGGAAGGAACTGCAGATGCCGGTTTAAACCGAAGATAGACACAAAATGCAAGAGTAACTCAGCGGGACAGGCAGCATCTCTGGAGAGAAAGAATGGGTGATGTTTCGGGTCAAGACCCTTCTTCAGACTGAAAGTCACGGGAAAGGGAAACGAGAGATATAGAGGATGATGTAGAGATATAGAACAAGTGAATGAAAGATATGCAAAAAAAGTAAGAATGATAAAGGAGATAGGCCATTGTTAGCTGTAGCTAGGTGAGAACGGAAGCTGATGTGACTTGGGTGGGGGAGGGATGGAGAAAGAGGGAATGCAGGGGGTGCTTGAAGTTAGAGAAATCAATGAGATGTAAGCTGCACAAGCAAAATATGAGATGCTGTTCCTCCAATTTGTGTGTGTCCTCACTCTGACAGAACAGAAAGGTCAGTGTGGGAATGGGAGATGGAAATTAAAGTGTGAGCAATATTCTGCTAGACCAAGCCATCGACTGACCAAGACCACTACAGCATTGCAGTGCTCACTCACATCATGGGGTGTGCCCTCCATTTTAATCACGAACCCAACCAAGGACTCCACAATCTGCAAGATGCCATCAGCAGCAGCTGGGAACAAGAGACCCAGGTGTGTAATCTGCCCCTTTCTACCCATCCTTGGTACTGTTATTGGTGCAATATTGGCACGGGTACCAGGGTGCCAGCATTTTGGGCACCATATCTGAGGAAGGATGTGCTGGCTCTGGAGAGGTTCCAGAGGAGGTTTATGAGAATGATCCCAGGATAACCAATGATGATAACCAATGATGAGTGTTTGTCAGCACTGGGCCTGAATGCGCTGGAGTTTAGAAGAATGAGGGGGGGGGGGGGGACTTCATTGAAACATACAGAATAGTGAAAGGCTTGGATAGAGTGGATGTGGAGAGGATGTTTCCACTAGTGCGAGAGTCTAGGACTAGAGGGCACAGCCTCAGAACTAAAGAACGTTCTTTTAGGAAGGAGATGAGGTGAAAGTTCTTTCGTCAGAGTGTGGTGAATCTGTGGAATTATTTGCCACAGAAGGCTGTGGAGGCCAAGTCAGTGGATATTTTTAAGGCAGAGATAGATAGGTTCTTGATTAGTACAGGTGTCTGGGGTTATGGGGAGAAGGCAGGAGAATGGGGTTAGGAGGGAGAGATAGATAAGCCATGATTGAATAGTGGAGTAGACGATGGGCCGAATGGCCTAATTCTGGTCCTATTCCTTATGATACAGTGAAAAGCTCATGTTTGCATGCTATCCAGTCAAATCAAATCATACTATACTTGAGCACAATCCCGCCACAAGTACAACAGGTAGTGCAAAGAGAAAAATACCAGAGAAAGTCCACGCAGGTCACGGGGAGAACGTGCAAACTGCATACAGACAGCACCCTTGGTCGGGATCAAACCCGGGTCTCTGGTGCTGTGAGGCAGTAGCCCTCCCGCTACACCACCGTGCCGCCCTAGATGATCAGGTTTGCCACATGCAGAAACAATGCAGTGATGCATCTTACCCTTTGCTTGCACGGATGCTGCACTCGGGAATAACCTCTTCACCCACTTGTTGATTCAAGAAGTGGCGGTAGAAACCACTCAGATCTTTCTGTTTAGTCACGTCCAAAGAGGCTGGCAAAAACCAACACAAAAACGTTAAAATATATTTAATAACTGACCAGTAAACTCCAGTAGACACAAGAGACTGCAGATGAGAATGAAGAATGGTCTCGACCCAAATGTCACCCATTCCCTTTCCATAGAGATGCTGCCTTTGAGCCACTCCAGCTCTTGTGTCTATCTTCAGTGTAAACCAGCATCTGCAGTTCTTTCCCACACAGACTGCAGATGTTAGTTTATAAAACAAAACTTCCAGTAGTTTGATTGACTGATTGAAAGTTATAGCATGGAAACAGGCCCTTCGGCCCACCGAGTCCATGTCGACCATCGATCACCCATTCACACTAGTTCAACGGTTTCCCACTTTCTCATCCACTCCCCATACATTAGGGACAATTTACATAGAGCCAATTAACCTACAACCCGGCACGTCTTCGGGATGTGGGGGGAAACCGGAGCACCCGGAGAAAACCCATGCAGTCACAGGGAGAACGTGCAAACTCCACACAGGCAGTAACCAAGGTCAGGATTGAACCCGGGTGCCTGGCGCCCTGAGGCATCAGCTCTAAGACAACTGTGCCACTGTGTCGCCCCATGCTCAAGGAACACAACTTCCCCAACATTTTACTCGGAAATGTATATTCTGCAGAATCCTGCACCTTGCTGTACTGCAAGCAGTTCACTTCCTTTACAGAAATGGATGAGAAGTAATCATTTTGACACTCATATAAACAAATGCAAAAACCAAGGAAAAATGTGGAATGGTTTTAATAAACTCACAGGACATCCCTGGATACTCACTCTTTCATTTTAACTACTGCCATGACTTAATTCTGGGAAGAAAATAAATGTATTCCCTTTGGAGCAGTGAACATTAAGACAGAACCTGCAGCCACAGTTTGAAGCCGCAGTTTCTCATGTGAAGCAAAACTCTGAAGTCGGACAGCAGCGTGTTCACCAAAAATTACCCATTTTACTAATGACGAGACAGAGACCACACACATGTACATACACTCACGCATACAGACACACGCACCCAGACACATATGTAAAGGCATGGACACAGACACACGCATGCGGACAGACAGATAGACACAGGCAGACACGATAACTCACCCTCCATCTCTGCTTCTCTGCGTTCTTGATCTTTCTCTTCAGCTCTTTCCTGGAGCTTCTTTTTATAAGCGGATGTGACAAATGCGTCTTTGTCCACGTACTTCTCTCCCTCAGCCTCTCGTTCCTTTTGGATTTTACGCTCCGTCCTTCGATCTTGCTCCTTGTTGCGTTCGCCCACTGCTTTCATCAGGTTCTCTATGTACTTGGACTTGGTTGGGGGATTGGTGGGAATTGGGAAAAACAGTAAGATTGTTTTCACATAAAAGACATTGTTAAACATGGCTGGAGGGTGGCATTAGCAAATTGCCCAGAGCCAGCCGCCGGTGATTCACACAGTGTGGGAACATTCACAATTTATCCAACTTCCTCCATGGACACACGTAATTTCTCAAAATACTTCAGCAGAAAAAAAGGCAATGAAATTTCTTCCATGAGAATACTTCAGCTGTGCAATTTGAGAATAACTTGACAATTAATACATCTACCTGTTTGTTTGAACCAGACAGTGATTTTGTGTTACTTTCCAGCCTCTTCTGCTGAAGATCATCATAAACGCTGTCATACTCGTAGACTGTGGCGTCTTCTGCCAGTGCTTTTTGCATTTCCAATTTAGTCTATTTACAAAAAAGAGATACTGATCAAGCACTTGAACTGGAATTCATCAAGTGAGGACATTTTTTTTTCACATCAATGCTTTACGTATTTAGTAAACACCACAAATATGGAAAAATATCCAAGGTATTGGCAGGATACAATAGCCTTTCCCATCCCAACTAATCATGTATAATCTTTCTGCTGACTGGGTAGCACACAACAAAAAAAGCTTTCCACTGTACCTCGGTACACGTGACAATAAACCAAACCGCCTAATTTCAGAAATCGGTGGTGCAAAGGGAATTGGGAGTTGTTGGTGCAGGATTCCCAAAAAGTTAATTTGCAAGTTGAATCGGTAGTGAGGAAGGCAAACAAAATTCTTGCATTTATGTCAAGAGGGGTAGAATACAAAACAGGGGTGTAATTCCGAGGCCCTATAAGGCGCTGGTCAGGCCACATTTGGAGTATCGTGAGCAGTGTTTGGCCCCGCATCATGGTCCTGGAGAGGGTCCAGTGGACGTATATGAGAATGATCCCGGGGACGATTGGGTAAACATACGATGAGCGTTTGACAGCACTGGGCCTCTGCATGCCGAGGTTCAGAAGGATGAAAGGCAAACCTCGTTGAAACTTAACCGAATAGTGATAGGCCTGGATAGAGTGGATGTGGAGAGGATGTTTCCACTAGTGGGAGAGTCTAGGACCAGAGGTCAAGCCTCAAAATAAAAGGACGTTCCTTTTGGAAGGAGATGAGGAGGAATTTCTTTAGTCAGCGGGTGGTGAATCTGTGGAATTCTTTGCTGCAGACGGCTGTGGAGGCCGTCAGTGGATATTTTAAAGGCAGAGATAGATAGATTCTTGATTAGTACGGGTGTCAGGGACTATGGGGAGAAGGCAGGAGAATGGGGTTGAGAAGGAAAGATATGATTGAATGGGGAGTTGACGATGAGCCGAATGGCCAAATTCTGCTCTTATGACTTATGAACTTATGACACCACCACCATTCCGTGAAAAAGGTGAGAGGGGAAAGATTTAATAAGAACCGGAGGGGTAACCTTTCTCTGAGAGGGTGATGGGTATATGAAATGTACTTCTACATGAGGTAGTTGAAGCAGGTAATATAACAGAAAGTAGTCATTTGGAAAGGTACATGCACAGGAAAGTTTAGAGGGATATGGATCAAACATGGGTAAATGGGACTCGCATGGAAGGGGCATTTTGGTCGGCATGGACGAGTTGGACCGAAGGGCCTGCTCCGTGCTGTCTGGATCTGTGACTACTTACATGGGGCAGGAACATGCTGACTCTCTGCCTCCCTGGATGACAGCAGTTCCAAATAAAGGAGAGTCAGTAGATGTTGTTTACTTAGATTTTCAGAAAGTCTTTGAGAAGGTGCCACACGTGAGGTTGCTGAGGAAGATGAGAGCCCACGGTATCAAAGGGAAGATACGAGCATGGATAGCAGGTTGACTGGAAGGCAGAAGACAAAGAGTGGGTATAAAGGGGCTTTTTCTGGTTGGCTGCCAGTGACTAGCGGAGTTCCGCAGGGGTCGGTGCCGGGGAAGCTACTCTTCACGTTGTATATTAATGATTTGGACGAGGGGATTGAAGGCTTTGCGGCCAAGTTTGCAGATGATACGAAAATAGGAGGAAGAGCAGGTAGTGTAGAGAAAGCAGGGACTCTGCAGAAGGACTTGGACAGGTTGGGAGTGGGCAGAGAAATGGCAAATGGCAGATAGTGTAGCAAAGTGTGGACATGAATTTTGGTAGTAGGAAGTTCCAAACAAACTTAAGGTCAGCACCATCCAGGCCAAAGCAGTACATTTGACCGACAGCCCATACTCCATCGGTGGCTGTACATGTACCATAATACAAAATGCATCTCAACTACTCGCCTACAGCTCTGCTTTCAATACCATTATCCCAACCAAGTTCACCTCCAAACTCATGGAACTTGGAGTCTGCATTCCCCTCTGCAAATGGATCCTTGACTTCTTGACCAACAGGCCACAATCAGTAAGGATAGGAGACAAATCATTCTCTACGATAATCCTCAACACTGGTGCTCTGCATGGATGTGTTCTCAGCGGCCTTCTTCACTTCTTGTACGCCCACATCTGTGTAGCCAAATACCAATCCAACTCCATGTACAAGTTTACAGAAGAGGGCCAGATACCCAATAATGATGAGACGGAGTACCAGAACCTCCTACCCTGGCAATGGACAATAGGTGCAGGAGTAGGCCATTTGGCCCTTCGAGCCAGCTCCGCCATTCAATGTGATCATGGCTGATCATCCACAATCAGTACCCCGTTCCTGCCTTCTCCCCATATCCCCTGACTCCGTTATGTTTAAGAGCCCTATCAAGCTCTCTCTTGAAAGTATCAAGAGAACCAGCCTCCACCGCCCTCTGAGGCAGAGAATTCCACAGACTCACAACTCTCTGTGTGAAAAAGTGTTTCCTCGTCTCCGTTCTAAATGGCAAACCCTTATTCTTAAACTGTGGCCCCTGGTTCTGGACTCCCCCAACATCGGGAACATGTTTCCTGCCTCTAGCATGTCCAAACCCTTAATAATCTTACATATTTCAATAAGATTCCCTCTCATCCTTCTAAACTCCAGAGTATACAAGCCCAGCCGCTCCATTCTCTCAGCATATGACAGACTCGCCATCCCTGGCAAGAATGTCCTTCCTCAAATTAGGGGACCAAAACTGCACACAATACTCCAGGTGTGGTCTCACTAGGGCCCTGTACATCTGCAGACGGACCTCTTTGCGCCAAGCCAACAACCTCTCCCTCAATGACAGCAAGACAAAGGAGATTGTGATTGACTTCAGGAAACAGAGCGGTACACATACCCCAGTAAACATTGATGGCGCCGAAGTAGAGATAGTCAAAAGCTTTCAAGGTCTTATGAATAAATATCACCAGCAATTTGTCCTGGTCCAGGCACATCAAAGCTGTGGCCCAGAAAACATACCAACTTCACTACTTCCTTAGAAGGCTTATGAAGTTCAGCATGTCCCCAACAACCCTCACCAACTACAGGTACGCCGTGGAATAGCATTTTATCGGGATGCATCACAGCATGGTTTGGGATCCCCAGAAATTGCCAAGATCCCAAGATTGCTCAGACCATCACACAAACCAACCTCCCTTCCATTGACTTCATCTACAACTCACGCTGCCTCGACAAGGCCAGCAGCATAATCAAGGACCAGTCTCACCCCGGTCACCCCCTCTTCTCCCCTCTCCCATCAGGCAAGACGTACAGAAGTGTGAAAATGCACACCTCCAGATTCAGGGAACTGAATTGTCCTCTCCCCAGCTAAAGTGTGGTCCTGAACTACCATCGACCTCATTGGAGATATTAGAACTATCTTTAATTGGGCTTTGTCTTGCACTAAATGTTGTTCCTTTGTCCTCTATCTCTACACTGTGGACGGCTGGATTGTAATCATGGACAGACTTTTCTTTTCACTGCACACTGTACTGCACAGTTCTATGTTCACAGTTCTGGAGACCTGTTATATAGGATCTTGCACGATATTTAAACTTTAATACTGATTTTACACCAGTCATACCGCAGTGCTGTACTATTTAAATGGGTTGTTTCAAGTATGAATGATAAAAGTAATATGATGTTGTACCTGCTTCATCATCGACTTCTTCAGTGACTCCTTCTGAAGGTTCTCATTGACCGACGTCTGAAAGGAGAAAATAAATATGCTGAATAAACTCAAAACTTGATCTTATGTCTTGTAATTAATCGTTTAATATTTTAAACTGGACAACAGAAAAGTGGGAACCAGCACGTCTTTTGCAAATTTTTAACTATTGCACAAAAGCAGAAACTCCAAGCATGTGAAAATTGTACAATTATTTTCATAGAAACGTATACGGCTACGCATGAAGAAAATACCAACCAAGTTCCATTTTAGTGTAAAGATAGTCACAGAATGCTGGATTTTCATTAACTCAGCGGGTCAGGCAGCATCTATGGAGAGCATGAATTGGTGACGTTTCACAGAGTGCTGGAGTAACTCAGCGGGTCAGGCAGCATCTATGGCGAACATGGATAGGTGACGTTTCACTGAGACCACATTTGGAATACTGTGTACAGTTCTGGGGTCCATACTTAAGAAAGGATGTACTGGCCCTGGAGGCAGTGCAGCGAAGGTTTACAAGATTAATTCCTGCAATGAGGGGATTGACATATGAGGAAAGGTTAAGTAGGCTGGAACTCTACTCTTTGGAGTTTAGAAGAATGAGAGGCGATCTCATTGAAACATATAAGATCGTGAGGGGCCTTGATCGGGTGGATGCACCGAGGATGTTCCCAATGATCGGGGAAACTAGAACTAGGGGACATAGTTGTAGAATAAGGGGGGGCTCTTTTAAAACTGAGATGAGGAAGAACTTCTTCACCCAGAGGGTGGTTAATTTATGGAATTCACTGCCCCAGGGAGCAGTGGAAGCAGAAACATTAAATATATTTAAGTCTAAAATAGATGGTTTTTTAGCTGCCAAGGGGATAAGGGGCTACGGGGAGAAGGCAGGGATATGGACCTAGGTATGGTTAGTATAGTAAGACCTGAGTGATCTCCTGGACAAGTGTCGATCGCCTGGATTGGGGTCGGAGAGGAATTTCCCGGATTTCTTTCCCGAATTGGACCTGGGTTTTTATCCTTTTTTTGCCTCCCCCAGGAGATCACGCGGTTCTTGGGGTGGAGAGGGGTGATAGCGGTATAAAGGGGAGGGTAGTGTCTTGTGTTCTGTGTCTTGTGTCTACTGTTTGTGGGTAAGGGTGTCTGTTTAGTGTTCAGCCATGAGCGAATGGCGGTGCGGGCTCGATGGGCCTGGTGGTCTACTCTCGCACCTACTTTCTATGTTTCTATGTTTCTAACTCAGCGGGTCAGGCAGCATCTCTGGTGAAAAAGGACGGGTAACGTTTTGGGTCGGGCTTCTTCTTCAGATTTCAGATTCACATTCAAAATTCCAGAATTTTAGTTTAGTTAAGAGATACAGCGTAGTAACAGGCCCCTTCAACCCACCGAGTCCGCACCAACCACCAACTAGTTAATACTAGTTCTTCATTATTCAATTTTCTCATCCACTCCCTGCACACCAGGGGCAATTTACTGAGGCCTATTAACCTACAAACCCCCGCACATATTTGGGATGTGGGAGGAAACCGTACAGAGCTCATGGTGGAAACCCAGGTGACAACAGGGTGAGCTTGCAGACTCCACACAGATAGTACCCAAGGTCAGGATCAAACCTATGTCTTTGCTCATAATGAGGCAGCAGCTCTAGCAGCTGAACCACTATGCCAGTTGAAAATTAAGATTGTCTGTAAAGATCACCCACTTCTATGAAGTGATTATAATGCTTAGATTCCAAGCACTAAATATGAATATATTCACTAAAAGGAATTTCTTTTCCCAGTGTGTCGTTTCCCTTTTTTAATTTTTTTTTATTTTATTTATTAGATGTACATTACATTACAACAAATTACATTAGTACTCATCGCGTGTATCTTATTACAATTAATGTACTCCATCATTTTTAAAAACTAATAAAGAGAGAAAGTTGAAATTAAGAAAAAAGAGGAAGTGAGGGAAAATAGTGAAAGTGTAAAAACGTGTCAACAGGAAAGAACAGAGACCCTGTAGAAAAGAGATTGAAAAGAAAAGATTAAAAGATAGACCCTAAAGAAGAAAAAAAAGAGAAAGAAGAGAAAAGAGAAGCACAAGTACTTTATTATGAGCATCTCGCAAATGGGGTATACCAACTCACCACCTTTCATCCCCCTTTACCTGACATCGGTACTTTTTAAAGTACTTTTGCACCTTATGCTTGTAATAGTTCTATAAATGCAGACCACGTCAGATGGAAGTGATCTGGTTTACCTGCCAGGAGGAGTCTTATCTCTTCTAAGTGTAATGTTTCAAACATATTTGAAATCCACATGTTTATAGTTGGTATTGGGGCATTTTTTCAGAATTTTAGGATAAGCTTTTTTCCCGTTATTAACCCGTAATCAACTAATTTCTTTTGAAACACATTTAGTTCAGGGCTATCTTCCGTTGTTCCGAAGATAATCCATTCTGCTTTTGGTGTCAGTTTTATTTTAAATAATATTATAAAGATTTCAAAAATTTCAATCCAAAATTTTTGAATTTTTGTACAAAAAACAAATGAGTGCGCTATAGTATCTTCTTGAGATTGACATTTATCGCAAATAGATGATACATTGGGGACATTTTTTATTAATTTTAGTTTTTGAATAATATAATCTGTGTAAAATTTTGAATTGTATTAAAGTGTGTCTTACATTAATCGAGCATTTATGCACGTTTAATAAATGTTCATTCCACCCTTCCTTTGAAATTTTAATAGCTAATTCTTGTTCCCAGTCTCTTCTAATACCTTCCGTAGATGGTATTTCTACATTTAAGATAATATTATACAAATACGATATTAAGTTTGCTGATTCAGCTTTTATCTGCATTGCTTCGTCCAATACATCTGCTGGGATATTATAAATGGTCTTTTGTATATTTTTTCAAATAGTCACATATTTGAAAATATTAAAAATATTGATTATTTCCCAGTTTATATTTTATTTGTAATTGTTGGAATGATAGTAATTTTCCAGTTTCATACAAGTCTCCGAACGTTTTAATTCCTAGTCTATCCCATTGTATAAATGATTTGTCTGTAATAGAGGGATTAAACGAAGGGTTATTAACTATTGGAGATAAAAGCGATAGATTTCTTAATTTTAAATTTTGTTTTATTTGTTTCCAAGTTCTAATTGTACTATGTATAATTGGGTTTTTGTTATAATTTATGTTATTCAGTTTCATTAGTGAGAGGAGGATCGCTCCAATATTACAAGAGGAGCAGTCCCCTCTCTCCATTACAATCCAGTCCACTTGCTGGGCAGAGTTGTCCATCAGTTGAATCATATTTTTAATATTTACTGACCAATAATAATACATAAAGTTAGGGAGTGCTAAGCCCCCTAATACATTAGCTTTGTTCAAGTGTGTTCTTTGTATTCTATGGGATTTATAATCCCATATAAAATTAGCAATGTCTGAATCCAATTTTTTTTTTTAACTTCTTTGGTAGATATATAGGAATTCATTGAAATAGGTATAGAATTTGTGGTAAAAAGATCATTTTTATTGCATTTATTCGGCCTATTAAAGACATCGGGTGCGTTTTCCAAAATTTAATTAGTGTGTTTAATTTATTAAGTAGTGGATCAAAATTTGCTTTGAACATACCTTGATATGTTCTAGAAATTTCAATTCCCAAGTATTTAAATTTTTCTGTAGCTATTTTAAAAGGGAATTTTAAAAGATGTGTTGAATCTTTCGGTTTTATTGACATAATTTCACTCTTATTCCAATTTATTCTATATCCAGAAAAGGATCCAAAGTCTTCAATTAAATTTAATATATTTGGTATAGTGATTTGAGGTTTTGTAATGTACAGTAATATATCATCCGCGTATAAAGACATTTTATTATATGAATCTTTAGTATTATACCCATGGATATCAGGGTGTATTCTAATTTTTTCTGCTAGCGGTTCAATAATGAGTGCAAACAACTGTGGTGATAATGAGCATCCTTGTCTATTTCCCCTTGATAGTTGGAATTTCGAGGATAATATATTATTAGTTAATATTCTAGCTGTAGGTTTATTATATAATAATTTTATCCATAGAATAAAATTCTCTCCCAGTTGGAATTTTTGTAATACTTTATCCATATAATTCCATTCTACTTGGTCAAATGCTTTTTCAGCATCCAGCGAAATAATTGATAATTCTTGTTCTTCAGATTTGTATGAGTGCATTATGTTGAGTAAACGTCTCATATTGTTAGAAGAGTATCTCTTAGGGATAAACCCCGTCTGATCTGGGTTTATTAATTTACTAATATATTTACTTAATCTTCTAGCTAATATTTTTGCTAATATTTTTTGATCTGTGTTTAACAATGCTATAGCTCTATATGAACCCGGTTCTTCTAAATCTTTGTTTTTCTTAAGTATTAGTGTAATCGTTGATTCCGCTAATGTATCAGGTAGTATTTGTTTTTTAAAAGCATATTGGTACATTTTTTGTAATCTTGGTATTATTTTATCATAAAAGCTTTTATAAAATTCATTAGTAAATCCATCTGGACCTGGTGTTTTTCCATTCTTTAGTGAGTTTATTGTATCTTCTAATTCCTTAATTGAGATTTGTGCACCCAATTCCTCTTGTTCCTTCAACTCTAACTTTGGAAGATTACAATTATCCAAAAATGTTGTGATTTTATTGGAATCAATTGTCGTTTTAGATGTATACAAATTCTCATAAAATTGCGCAAATCTTTTATTAATATCCTTCGGTGTTGTTAATAATTCCCCTTTATCTGATTTAATCTTTGGGATAGTGTGTTCCTTTTCTCGTTTTTTTAGCTGGCGAGCCAAGAGTTTATGCGGTTTATCCCCAAATTCAAAGTGCTCTTGTTTTGTAATTTGAAAAAGTCTTATAAGTTTGGCTGATAATAGTTTATTTAATTTAAATTTCAAAATTATTATTTTATTATTATCAAAAAAATTGAAGACAGAAATAGCAACGTTGTTGTTTACCGGTTTGGAGATCTCAGAAACAAACTTGTTTGAAGAGTTTATGTAGTCCATTCAATGATAAGGCAGACAAAAGATAATGACACAGATATACATTTTGTTAAATACCACAAAATCCAATCCTACCAATATGAAAGTTAGAAGTTTTGAAGAAAGGTCCCAACCTGAAATGTCACCTATTTTCTCCAGAGATGCTGCCTGACCCGCTGAGATACTCCAGCATTTTGTGCATTTTTTGGTATAAACCAGCATCCGCAGTTCCTTTTTGAAACAATTAGAATCTTGGCTTGGCTTTCTTTGCAGAGTGGGGAGGGGTCAGACGACTTTGAGTCTGGTTCCTGCTTCAGTCTGATCAAGTTTGGGAGAGGGAAGCTAGCTAGATAAGGTTTCCCCTGCCTCAACAAAAAGACTATCTACTCATAATTTTATAGAGCTCCATTAGGTTACTTTAATTTCATGTTTCATGTATATTGTTGTTTTACAACTGATGGCAGACCAATTTCCCTCCTCCATCAAGTCTGTTAATAAACAGGTTTAGCTCTTTGGCACAGTCCTGATTGCTTTGCCTCCCCAGACCACTGGTCACGTGTAGCCTGTAATGAATGCTCTTCATGCCGTTTCATACATCCCTCATGTTATTCTGCTGATGTTTCAGCTCCAGCTTCTTCCTCTTTCTTGCTTGTAGCTTCATTGTTTGGTCCAGGACAAATCTTCGGTGAGATTTATACCCAGGAACCGGAGGCTCCCCTCCATCTCCACTGTCACTGTTGATGTATATGTTCATGTAATAGGAGCAGAATTAGGCCAATCGGCCCATCAAGTCTACTCCTCAAACTTCAAACTTTCCTTCTTAACCCCATTTTCCTGCCTTCGCCCCATATCCCCCGACACCCGTACTAATCAAGAATCTATCTATCTCACCTAATTTCCTGAAGTCAATTACCTTCTTCTCTGTCTTGCTGACATTAAGGGAGAGATTGTTAAGTATTTGGCGACATACCAAATCTTGTAAGACTTCCAAGAGAGCAGAGGCACTGATGCACCTTCTTCATTATTATATCTACGTGATGGGTCCAGGACAAATCAGCCGAGAGGTCAATGCTGAGGATTCTGAGGCTGCTAATTCTCTCCGTCACCGGCCCGCCAATGAAATCTGCCACGGGCCCTCCCAAATTCCTCCTTCTGAAGTCAATGATGTTTCTCGGTCGTGTCGACATTGAGCGATATGTTGTGGCCCCACCTAACAACGTGTTTAGTTTAGAGATACAGCATGGCAACAGGCCATTCGGCCCACCCACCATCGATCACCCATTCACACTAGTTCTATGTTATTCCACTTTCTCATCTATTCCCTAGATTTAGATATTTATTTGTTGTTTATAAGTTCAAACGAAATTCTGTTTCTCCAGTCATACAATCAGATTAAAAAAGACACAACACAATTTACACAAACATCCATCACAGTGAGTCTCCTCCTCACTGTGATGGAAGGCAAAGTCTTATCTCTCCCCTGCACTCCATTTCCTCCCGATGTCAGAGTCAAAGCCCCCGGCGGGCGACTGTAAACATATCCCGCGGCAACCAAAGCCGCGCCGGGCGATGCCAGAACCCGCTCCGGGTCTTGATGTTGTAGCCCCCGGTAGCGCCAGCAAGTCTCACGGCCACCAATGCCGCGCCGGGCGATGCCAGACCCCGCTCCAGGTCATCCTCAACCCCGCAACAGAGAAAGGTCGGTTCTCCCGTGCAGGGAAAAGATTTTAAAAGTTTCCCCCTCCCTACCCCCCGCCCCCCACACATACCCCTTTAAAAAAACACTAAAAACAAAACTCAAACGAAACAAAAAAAAATAATAAAAGACAGACGGACTGCAGAGGCCGCTGCAACCAAGTCGCGCCGCTCACGCAGGTCAATTTACAGAGACATATTAACGTACAAACCTGCACATCTTTGGGATGTGGGAGGAAACCAGAGGACCCGGAGGAAACCCATGTGGTCTCAGGGAGAATGTGCAAACCACACAGACAGCATCAAGGTCAGGATTGAACCCAGGTCTCTGGTGCTGTGAGGCAGATAAGGTTGAGTACGGCCCTTCCATGTAAATCAGCATCTGCAGTTCCTTGTATCTACAGGACCCTATACAAACTGCTTTAAAAAACCATGCAAGTGTATTTTATGAATTTCACCCCTTCTAAGCCCAAACTAACGTTGAATATAAGCAGAATCTAGTACCATCACCGTTGTCAAGTGCGTACTAAGTTTATGCAAGTTTAATTTCTGGTTTTCTAAACTTTACACCAAAACGACCTCATCTTGTCTCCTCTGTTTCATTTCCTCTCACAAAATATGGATGATAAACATAAATAAGTACATAGTAAAAATTGTGCAGCAGTGTGGGACCGCTTTGAATACCAAGTGACACAGAAAGACATCAGATTTCACAGGAAATGAAATTCCCTTCCATGAATTTACTTATCTATATCACTCGCCATTTATTACAAAACCAATTAAGTTTTTTTTGTGTCTGAAGAACATATCTTATCTTCTCAAGATAGCATCAAACCAGAGGCAGTATTTTATTGGATTTGGGGAACTTAGAGCTGCAGCTGTCACCAGTAGAATAGAAGGCAGTTTTCTTATTAAACTGATATACAAATTATTAGCTTGTTGTTCAAATAGTTGGAAAGTTTTTTTTAAATGCAAGATACAACTTGCAAAGAGAACATCTCGCGGTTTGGTGGTGCGACAATGGGGTTGCTGCCAGACTCGGGTTCGATCCTGATTACAGAGGTTGTTTGTAGAGTTTGTACGTTCTCCCCGTGACCTGCATGGGTTTTCTCTGGGAGATCCGGTTTACTTCCCACACTCCAAAGTCTTACGGGTTGGCTTGGTAAAATTGTAAATTGTCCCTAGTGTGTGTAGGATAGTGTTAATGTGCAGGGATCGTTGGTTGGCGCAGACTCGCTGTATCTCTAAACTAAAAATCTTGTTCCATAAGTACGTATTATTACATTAAAATGTTACTACAGTAAATACTTGCTTCACGCTTCTGACGTCAGTCCTCCCCTACTTTAAGACAACCAACATCTTTTACTGTGACTATCTTTTATAAAAGATTTCTGTATTTTAGCCAACCATTACGACACCTTACACATTATACAATACGCGCTGTATTAGCAAAAAAGGCCAGGAAATGAAAGGTACTTGGAACTTGGAAAATAGAACAATATATAAAATGGTTAGTTCTTTCCAGATAGATTTAAATTGTCTATTTACTTCTTTGGAGCATGTTTTTCCAGCATTTTCATTTTCTCAGGGATGTCAGGTACTTGTTTTAATCCAAAACAAAACAAATCCAATCAAAGCTTTAAAGTAGATGTAATGTTGACATTCCTACTGGTGGGAGAGTCTAGGACCAGAGGCCATTGGCTCAGAATAAAAGGACGTACCTTTAGGAAGGGGATGAGCAGGAATTTCTTTAGTCAGAGGGTGGTGAATCTTGGAATTCACTGCCACAGAAGACTGTGGAGGCCAAGTCAGTGGATATTTTTGAGATGTAGATTAATTCTTGATTAGTTTGGGTGTCGGGGTTATGGAGAGAAGGCAGGAGAATGCAGATAAGGGGGAAAGATAGATCAGCCATGATTGGAGGCAAAGTAGACTCGACGGGGCGAATGGCCTAATTCTGCTCTTAGAACTTATTAAGTATACTTGAGAAATTAAGGTCTGGAATATACTTCATTTAGTTTAGAGATGCAGAGTAGAAACAGGTCCTTCGGCCCACTGAGTCGATGCCGACCATCAATCACTAGTTAACTAGTTCTGTAATCCTAACTTTCTCATCCACTCCCTACATACTAAGGACAATTAACCTACAAACCTGGACGTCTTTGGGATGTGAGGAAACCAGAGCACCTGGAGAAAACCCACGCGGTCACATGGAGAACGTGCAAACTCCGTACAGACAGCACCCGTAGTCAGGACCGAATCCGGGTCCCTGGCGCTGTGAGGCAGCAACTCCACCGCTGCGCCACCGTGCCACCACTGTTTCTTTAATAGGGATGCTAAACGTGGAGTATAATTTGAGAAAACAAAGCGCTGGAGGAACTCAGCGGGTCACGCAGTATCTGTGGAGATAAGAGACAGCCGATGTTTTGGGTTGTAACCCTTCGTCAGACTCAAGGGGAAGTTCAAGTCTGAAGAAGAGTTCCCGCTCCAAAACGTCGTCTGGATATTTCCCCCAAAGATGCTGCCTGACACTGCCAAGTTCCTCCAGGAATTTGTGTTTTGCTCAAGATTCCAGCATCTGCATTTTCTCGTGACTCAAATATAATTGTGAGTTATTTTGCGAGATTAGGTCAGGAGGAAATAGATTCAATCTTGTAAATAAATTTCAGGCCCATTATGTGGAAATTAAGCTATGCATCAGGACTTTCGATTGCATTCCCAAAAACAGATGAAAGTCTTTGAATATTTTATTGAAGGAATCCTAGACTAAAATAGAATCTTTGAAAGATCTTTTAAAAAAACATAACAGATGAAGGATGTCAGAGGGAATGACCCGTGTGAATGACAGAATAATGAAAGGCACAGATAGTGTGGATGTGGAGAGGATGTTTCCACTGGTGGGAGAGTCCAGGACCAGAGGTCATAGCCTCAGAATTAAAGGGTGCTCTTTTAGAAAGGTGAGGAGGAACTTCTTTAGTCAGAGGGTAGTTAATCTGTGGAACTCATTGCCACAGAGAGCTGTAGAGGCCAAGTCAGTGGATATTTTTAAGGCAGAGAGACAGATTCTTATATTGAACGGGTGTCAAGGGTTATGGGGAGTAGGCAGGAAAATGGGATTATGAGGCAGAGATCAGTCAGGAATGAATGGCACAGTAGACGTGATGGGCCGAATGGCCTAATTCTACTCCTATAACTTGTGACCTTCTTGCTGTTATTTAACTAATGTAAATATATTGTTGGCATGTTTCAAAAGATCACCTCAATCTCACAAATGTCTTGGAAAATAAGCATGGATGCTTTTAGGGAATCAATGGGCAAAGGGAGTGGTAACTTTCATAAACGCACCTGAACACGATTGAACATGATTCAAGAAGGCGGTGGCGGTTACAAATGGGGAACGGTGTTGGTGAGTTGGCTGGGGTCTTATCTCCTGCACCCTCCGACATACTTTGAGGGTTCAAGGTCGGTTTATTGTCACATATACCAATGAAGGTACAGGAGGTGCCATTGATGTAACACAGAAACATAGAAAATAGGTGCAGGAGTAGGGCAATCGGCCCATCGAGCCAGCACTGCCATTCAATATGATCATGACTGATCATCCAGAATCAGTACCCCGTTCCTGCTTTCTCCCCATATCCCTTGATTCCGTTAGACCCAAGGGCTAAATCTAACTCACTCTTGAAAACATGCAGTCGCAGCGGTGACTGCGGGAGGTGAGGGGCAGCACATTTATGGGTCCGGGTGTCTGGATGGAGCCACTGGAGGCCCTGCAACAGCCTGGGGCTCCATTAGATCGGGCGCTGCTCCAAGAGGCAGACCGTGCAGATCGGACGCGGCCTGCAGCGGCACGGGGCGGTGTTTCAGTTTAGTTCAGTTTATTGTCACGTGTACCGAGGTACAGTGGGAAGCTTTTGTTGTGTGCTATCCAGTCAGCGGAAAGACAATACATGATTACAATCGATCCATTTACAGCGCAAGGTAAAGCCAGAAGAAATGTTGCTGTGTAGAATGGAGATTTAAAGAGTGTGGAGCGATTGTTATACGAGTTTGTAGATCCACTTCTGTGGCGAGCACACATCGTCGCCAGGGTTCGGCGCCATCTGGGTCGGGTGGAGGACGCCGACATCGCCAGGCCAGGCCGACCCCTGCAACTCCCACCCAGTGCCGTCGCCAGGACAACGGGCCTTCATGGCCAAGCCAAGACTGCATTTCTTAACAACTTTAGCACTTGAAAATCATAAAATGGAAATATGGCGACTCTTGAGTACTGCCTCAGTGTCATCTACTCTCTTGTACCCAAGTATAATTGGGCCCACGTATAGCAAGATTTTTACTGAACTGTATGCAAAAGAGGAATTTCACTGTACGTAGTTAGTTACATGCGACAATAAAGTACCACTGAACAAGTTCAAGAAGGATTATCAGTTTTCACTGAGGAACAAGACTGTACCAATTGGTGCATGTGACAATAAATGTAACTTGAACTTGAAAATCCTTATTACCTCATAAGTGATAAGAGAATAAACCTTCATAATAGCTCAAAGCTGCATAATGTCTCTTGCTTTGATGATAAGCTTTTCTTTTTGAAATTTCACAGACTGTAGTTGAATCCCTTGCACTTTGTAATAACAACTTCAAATAGAGAGGATTGTTTGCCCAACTGAAAGTTGTATCTTATATGCCGCGCGCGCACACACACACACACAGCTTCAACCTACAGGGTTTTGAAACAGATGATGAACAATGTGATCACAGACTGCCAAATTAAAGAAGTCTGCAACATCTTAAACATGCATTTTCATTCTTAAAGCACTCAGAAGAAATAATACAAATGTTGAGCTAATTTTGAATAATTGTATATTATTACTGCATGTATCTTGTTGCAATGGAAGTTCATAAGTCATAGGAGCAGAATTAGGCCATTCAGCCCATTTACTCCGCCATTCAATCATGGCTGATTTACCTATCCCTCTCTACCCCATTCTCCTGCCTTCTCCCTGTAACCCCCGACACCCGTACTAAGTACCCGTCAAACTCCGCTTTAAAAAAATACCCAATGACTTGGCCTCCACTGCAGTCTGTGTCAATGAATTCCTCAGATTCACCACCCTCTGACAAATGAAATTTCTCGTCGTCTCCATTCTAAAGGTACATCCTTTTATTCTGAAGCTGTGCCCTCTGGTCCTAGACTCTCCCACTAGTGGAAATAGTCTTACCACATCATAGCAAACAGGAAATTAAATGAAACCAGTGGCAAAATGGGAAATTACATAAGTGGCAAACAGAAAATGAAATTAAATCAGTAGCTGTTATATTAAAAATGCATCTTACCTCATCATCGGAATCATTGAAAATCGAATGTTTGGATAATGCTAAAGTGTTCTGCTTTGCCTTTGGAAGTATAAGCCCATACCTGTGAAAATAATAAATACATTATGCATAATGCTGTTTTTATTCCCAAAAATCACACAAATGTTAGATCAACAACTGCCTTGGAGTCAGAGCATCATGTACTGTAGCATGGAAACATGCCCTACAGTCCATGCTAACCAACATGCCCCATCTACGCTTGTCCCACCTGCCATCGTTTGGCCCATATCCCTCTAAACCTTTCCTATCCACGTACTAGCCCACATGTTTTTTTTAATTGCCCTGGATGTAAGCAATAAAGTACTCACATAATTTTACAGCACAGAAACAGATCGCCTGACCTACCACCCTCATGGTGGCCACCAAGTACACATCTACACTAGTCTGATGCACCAGCAATTGGTCCATTACTACCCCTCGACGACTGGTATGCTCATCCAGATGTTTCTGAGATGTATTGACTGTACTTGTGTGTCACGCATTGAAGTCACTGGCCGGGTGGACAAAGGCCAGGGTTGAAAAGATAGGTGTGAGACAAAAGGATTGAAGGGTTGCGTGTTGTGAAGCTAGAGCAAGTAATGTAATTGAAATGTATGTGGAAACCAGCAGATCCGTGGTTCTGCATTGTTTTATAAACTTGTACCAAGGCTAGCTTGCACTTATATTCTATGCCCCAGCTAATAAAGCCACACACCCCATTTGAATTCATCACTCCGTAAATCCCCAACCATGTGTAGCTAAGAGCTAAAGGGCCTGTCCCACTCTACGAGGTCATTCAAAGAGTTCTCCCGAGTTTCCCCTGATTCGAACTAGGAGAATTACGGTAATAGCCGTTCGTAGGTACTCGGGGCTCTCGTGGACATTTTTCACAGTGCTGAAAAAACTTCACGAGTTACCGAATTTCCCGAGTACCTGCCGTTAGCATTACGAGCCGCAACGAGACATCCACGAGCTCTGACTTAGCCGCTACGTACATTCTACGTACTTACCACGAGTTTGATTTTTTTTTAACTCGGGAGAGCTCTTGAATTACCTCGTACAGTGGGACAGGCCCTTAAGAGATATTCCTAAGAGTAAATATCACCAGCAACTCGGCCTGGGCTGCCTATATTGAAGCAATGGCCAAGAAGTGCCAACGCCAAGCACACCAAGGCCAGCAGCATAATCGCAGACCAGTCTCACCCCGGCCACTCCCTCTTCTCCCCTCTCCCATCAGGCAAGAGGTACAGAAGTGTGAAAACGCACATCTCCAGATTCAGGGACAGTTTCTTCCCAGCTGCTATCAAGCCACTGAACCATCCTCTCAACTAGAGAGCGGTCCTGAACTACTACCTACCTCGTTGGTGACCCTCGGACTATCTTTGATCAGACTTTATCTTGCACTAAACGTTACTAACATTATTCCCTTTAACATGTATCTGTACACCATGGATGGCCCGATTGTAATCAGTTTTGTCTTTCCGCTGACTGGTTAACACGCACAACATTTTTTCACTGTACCTCGGTACACGTGGCTATAAATTAAACTCAAACACAAATCAGCACATCACACATATCAGGATTAAATTCCATGTGGCTTTGTTTGGTTTTTCACTATATTGTTTTTCTTCATTTATTGAACTGTTATTTTATTTGTTTATTATGTTATCTTTGTTTACAAACCTGTGTTGCTGCTGCAAGCAAGAATGTCATTGTTCCATGTCAGTACACATGACAATTAACTAATCTGGATTCTCCACACCCAGTTTACATTTACCAGATCTTGTCTGATGATTCTGAAATTTCCCCCCAATTCAGACACTTAATTAACCCTTTATCTAACTACTTGCAACGTTACCGAGTTGTAGTCACCTTCACCCTGTACTGTTTCAACCACTTGCTTACTTCACTCCCTGGGATTAACTTTAGTTTAGTTTAGTTTAGAGATACAGTACGGAAACAGGCCCTTCGGCCCACCGAGTCCACGCCGACCAGTGATCCCTGCACACTAACACTATCCTACACACACTAGGGACAATTTACAATTTTACTGAATCCGATTAACCTACGTCTGCACGTCCTTGGAGTGTGGGAGGAAACTGGAGCACCTGGAGAAAACCCTCGCGGTCACGGGGAGATCGTGCTGACTCCGTACAGACAGCACCCATGGTCAGGATCGAACCCAGGTCTCTGGCGCTGTGAGGCAGCAGGTCTACCGCTGCGCCACCGTGCCGCCCTAATACTCCCTATCCCTAGTAGGTCTATCTATATGGTCTTGCGTATGGCGTGCACAGCCTAAAGTTGTAGGACAACTTGTTCTATTTGATCTTATTTGATTGTGCACGCCGGGTTGATTGCATTCGTCGAAACAGGGCGGACCATGTGAAGGTTGCAATCTCCCACCCCCAACGATTGTGGTGTTGGGGGGGAAAGAAAGCTGGAAGTGAGGAGGGGCAGGACAAAGCTTGTCGAATGATAGGTGGATACAGGTGAGGGGCATTTTGATAGGCAGATGGTTGGGCAAAGGCCAGAGATGTAGAGACAAAAATGGTGAGTTAAGAATAGCAACAATTTCACCTGCTAATTAATGCCCTATGTTCGTCTGACCTACACATCTGACGCCAAAGATGCAATTTAGTCTTCCAATCATTCCATGTGTTGTACATGCCCGTGCCTGCTCCGTACGCTGGACTAACCTGAATTTTTATTTTCATTTAAATGAACCACGCCTGTGACTAAACACCTGCTCTGTCCATTCCCGTGCCAAGTTAGTATTACCCACTCCAGCAAATCTCGTAGCTTGGATATTGACCTGTTAAGAGTCATGGAGTTACACAGCAGAAACAGGCCCTTCGGCCCAACTCATCCATGCCGATCAAGATGCCCCATCTACGCCAGTCCTATTTGCCCGCTTTTGCCCCATCTCTCTAAACCTTGCCTATCCATGCACCTCTCCAAATACATTTTAAATGTTGTTATAGTACCTGCCTCAACTACCTCTTCTGACTGCTCGTTCCATATACCCAACACCCTTTGTGCGAAAAAGCTACCCCTCAGGTCCCTTATAAATCTTTCCCCTCTCACCTTAAACCGATGTCCTCCGTTTCTTGATTCCCCCTTCTCCTTAACTCTTTGAAGAGTCAAATTAAACCTGAGCAAATTTTATATGTAATCCCATTCTTCACAATATGGTGGTGTACATAAAGATGCAAATGAACTATGTGCAAAGAAACAGATTGAATCTGAAACCAGCTCCCATCTCATAATCTATAAATTTATTTAGTCTGACTGCAATTTCTTCCTTATCAAAGGACTTGCCGAAGCTCCAAAACAGAAGGTTTATCCATTATCTAACTTAATTACAAGAAAATCTTTAAGATCTACTGATGCAACAACACAGCTTGCAAATACTTTAAATCATAGGAAATGCATTCACGGATGCTTTATTAGGCCAATTGTGGCTGTCACATCAACACACCACCAGACTTTCAGGAGCCTTGTTTTATGCCGGAGATCCTACCCCAATAGGCAAATCCTAACAAGGTATCATCTCGTTTTAGTTTTAGAGATACAGTGCAGAAACAAGCCCTTCGGCCCATCGAGTCTAGGCCGACCACCAATCAGGAGGCAGCTCAAACGACAGCGAAGCATCACTCCCTGACAAGCTCAATGCGTTCTACGCACGCTGGGGGGAACACTGTTGTTCCTTCCCGAGCCCCCATTCGCCCTGATGGTATTACAGTCACAGTCACAGAGGCCGACGTCAGTAGATCCTTCAGGGGGGGTGAGTATAGGAGCAGGGAGGTTCTACTGCAGTTGTACAGGGTCTTGGTGAGACCACACCTGGAGTATTGCGTACAGTTTTGGTCTCCAAATCTGAGGAAAGACATTCTTGCCATAGAGGGAGTACAGAGAAGGTTCACCAGACTGATTCCTGGGATGTCAGGACTTTCATATGAAGAAAGACTGGATAGACTCGGCTTGTACTCGCTAGAATTTAGAAGATTGAGGGGGGATCTTATAGAAACTTACAAAATTCTTAAGGGGTTGGACAGGCTAGATGCAGGAAGATTGTTCCCAATGTTGGGGAAGTTCAGGACAAGGGGTCACAGTTTAAGGATAAAGGGGAAATCCTTTAGGTCCGAGATGAGAAAAACATTTTTCACACAGAGAGTAGTGAATCTCTAGAACTCTCTGCCACAGAAGGTAGTTGAGGCCAGTTCATTGGCTATATTTAAGAGGGAGTTAGATGTGGCCCTTGTGGCTAAAGGGATCAGGGGGTAGGGAGAGAAGGCAGGTACAGGATACTGAGTTGGATGATCAGCCATGATCATATTGAATGGCGGTGCAGGCTCGAAGGGCCGAATGGCCTACTCCTGCACCTATTTTCTATGTTTCTAAAGAGCCTGGACCTGATTGCATACCCGGTCGAGTTCTCAAAACCTGTGCAGACCAACTGGCTGGAGTTTTTGCGGACATTTTTAACCTCTCACTTCTGAGGTCTGAGGTTCACACCTGCTTGAAGAGGGCATCAAGAAGAGTAAGGTGACATGCCTCAATGACTATCGACCAGTGCCACTAACGTCCGTGGTGATGAAGTGCTTTGAGAGGTTGGTTATGGTGCACATCAACTCCTACCTCACCAAGAACCTCGACCAACTACAATTCGCCTACCGCCACAACAGGTCAACGGAGGATGCAATCTCACTGGCTCTCCACTCCGCATTGGACCACCTGGACAATAAAAACACTTACGCCAGGCTGTTGTTTACAGACTACAGCTCGGCGTTCAATACCATCATCCCCTCCAAGCTGGTTACCACGACCGGCGTCAGCTCAGGTCCTTCTTGGACAACCTGGGGAAGGATGGCAAGACCAAGAGCAGCGTTGTTCATGTTGAGGGTACGGGGACCAGTAGAGCGTCCCTTGTAGCCAGGGTCCGGAGGGCAAGGATCACCGCCACTCCACCTGGGGTCCGTAAGAGGAGGAGTGGCTCTGCTGTCAGCGACCGAAGGACTGGTGAAGGGATCTAGGGAGTAGGCAGGGCTGAAGATGTCCTGGTTGGGTTGCTCCTGGGCCTGGCCAAGCTGGCCATCCACGAGTCACGGCGCCAGGCGGAAGAGGGCTTTGCCCGAGCCGGCTGCTTGCCCCTTTACCGGGGTTGTATAGTAGTAATTAGAATATTTGTAACAAAGTTGTTTGATGATTTTGTAACATGGTGGGGGGGGTGTAACCACAGTTTTTTTTGTTTGTTTGTTTTTTGTTTTGTATCGTGTTGAAATTAAATAAATTCTTTTTTGATACCAAAAAAAGATGGTTACCAAGCTCACGGAACTGGGTCTCTGTGCATCCCTCTGCAATTGGATCCTCTACTTTCTCATCAACGGACCACAGTCTGTTCAAATTGGCAGAAATATTTAATCCTCAGTAACAATCAGTACAGGAGCACCTCAAGGCTGTGTGCTCAGCCCTCTGCTGTACTCACTCTATACCCATGACTGTGTAGCCGGACATAGTGCGAACTCCATCATCAAGTTCGCCGACGACACCACTGCTGTTGGACGAATTAGAGTATACAAGTGAGATCGACCGATTGACCAAATGGTGCCAGCACAACAACCTGGCTCTCAACTGCCATTCGGCCCATCAAGTCTTCTGACTGTCTACTCTATCTATGCCTCTCATAATTTTATACACTGCTCTCTGATCTTCCCTCAACCTCCAGCATTCCTGAGGAAACAATCCAAGTCTGTCTAATTTCTCCCTGCAGCTAATACCCTTTAATCCAGGCATCATTCTGGTAAACATCCGCTGCCCCCTCTCCAAAGCCTCCACTTCCTTCCTGTATTGGGGCCACCAGAACTGCTCACAATACCCCAAATGCAGCCCAACCAACGGTCTTACAAGAGGCTCCAGTATCAGTATTGAAATGCCTGCACTTAATCCGTATCCCTCCATTCCCTGCATATCCATGTGCCTATCCAAAAGTCTCTTAAACACCACTATCGTATTTGCCTCCACCACCACCTTCAGCACAGCAAGCCAGGCACTCAACATCCTCTGTGTAAAACATTTGCCCCGCACAGCTCCTCATATCTTCAAGCTATCCCCTCTAGTATTGGATTTCTCCATCCTGGGAAAAGGGTCCTTACTGTCAACTCTTAGTTTAGTTTAGTGTACTGTCACATGTACCAAGTTACAGTGCATGCAGAATTACAATCGAGCAATCCAGTGTACAGATACAAAATAAAGGGAAGAACATTTAATGTGATAAAGTACAGTAAAGTCTGATTAAAGATAGTCTGAGGATCTTCAATGAGGTAGATAATAGCTCAGGACTGTTTTCTGGTTGTTGGTAGGAAGTTTCAGTTGCCTGGTAACCTCTGGGAAGAAACTTTCCCTGAATCTGGAGGTATGCATTTTCACACTTCTGTACCTTTTGCCCGATGGGAGAGGGGAGAAGAGGGAGTGGCCGGGGTGAGTCTGGTCCTTGATTATGCTGCTGGCCTTGCCGAGGCAGCATAAAGTGTAGATGGTGTCAATGGAAGGGAGGTTGGTTTGTGCGATGGTCTGGGACGTGTCCACAATTCTCTGCAATTTCTTGAAGATTTTGGATGGAGCTGTTCCCAAACCGTGCTATGATGCATCCCGATAAAATGATTTCTACAGCGCATCTGTAGAAGTTGGTGGGAGTGGTTGGGGACATGCCAAACTTCCTACACCTTCTCAGGAAGTAGAGGTGTTGGTGTGCATTCTTGGCCATTTCTTACCCTATCTATGCGTCTCATCATTTTAGATACTTCTAACAGGTCTGCAGCACCATCCCCATCCAAGCCCAAACTATCAACATACACCTTCCAAAAAGCAAGACAAAAATGATCCCAGGAATGAGTGGGTTAACATATGATGAGCGTTTGACAGCACTGGGCCTGTACTCGCTGGGGTTTAGAAGAACTTACAGGATAGTGAAAGACTTGGATAGAGTTGATGTGCAGAGGATGTTTCCACTAGTGGGAGAGTCTCAGAATTAAAGAACGTTCCTTTAGGAAGGAGATGAGGAGGAAGTTCTTTAGTCAGAGGGGGATGAATATGTGGAATTCATTGCCACAGAAACAGAAAAACAGAAAAGCATCACAGCTTGGTTTGGAAACAGACTAAGAAATTACAGAGCTGTGGATGTAGCCCGGTCTATCACACAGACCAAACACACCCACCACTGACTTCATCTACACTTCATGCTGACTTGGAAAAGCAGCCAACATAATCAAAGACTTGTCCCTGTCCCACCCCAGTCATTCCTTTTTTCTCCCCGCTCCTGTCCAACAGAAGGTACAGAAGCTTGAAATCGTGCACCACCAGACTGAAGAACAGTTTCTTCCCCTGTTATCAGGCTTCTGAACGGTCCTTCCATAAGCTAGAGTACTATCCAATCCCTGTGTGAAAATTGACTTTATCTCTGGAACTGGTGCGCTACAATGCTGAGAACTATATTGTTCACTCTGTATCTTCCCCTTTGCTCCACCCTATTGTACTTGAGTTTGCCTTGATTGTATTTATGTATAGTATTATCTGATCTGTTTGGATAGCGTGCAAAACAACACATTTCTTGGCATTTTGAGTAGATCGGCTTGTTCCATACTGCAACGCCCATTATCCATCAGTGGCTGACACTCACCTCTCCAGTAGTGTGTTGCAACATGTTTGTTTAGCAACACCCTGCAAATCAACATTGAGGAATTCACAAAAAGCACGCTGCACTTCAGCCAGTGTAGACTACTTACTGTTAATAGTTAGTTTTGACCCAATATACTATTGCTTTTTTGAAACTCCCTCAAAACTCACAAATCACACCTGTTTCTGGCACACACCACACAAAGGGGAGAAATTGATTTGCACCCAGATGGGACACAGGGAAGAATGGGGGGGGGGGACGGGGGGGGGACTGTTTCGCTGAGCACTTGCGCTCGGTCCATCAAGGACTGCTGGAACCATTTTAATGGAGAGCGTGTGAATCAGTGGAATTCTTTGCCACAGAAGGCTGTGGATGCCAAGTCAATGGATATTTTCATGGCAGAGATAGATAGATTTGTGACTAATACAGGTGTCAGGGGTTATGGGGAGAAGGCAGGAGAATGGGGTTAGGAGGGAGATAAATCATCTATGATTGAATGGCAGAGTAGACTTGATGGGACGAATGGCCTAATTCAGCTCCTATCACTCGTGATCTTATGAATTCCCCTTCCTTTACCGACCTTTCTGTCCTGGGCCTCCTCCATTGCCAAAGTGAGGCCATACGCAAACTGGAGGAACAGCACCTCGTATTCAGCTTGGGTATAAACATGGAATTCTCCAATTCTAGTTAACTAATCTACCCAACAACCCCCCGCTTGATTCTTTAATGTTCTTATCAAAATAAAGAGTTAACAGTTGGCCTGGACAAAAGAGCTATCTATTGGTCCACAACTGCTCCAAACTCAGATTTATCCACACTGAAAAACGCGAGCTATGATAAATTTTCTCAGTCTGTCTCTGGCCCTCGAATGCCTATGACAATCATCTTCAGTAGTTATCACAAAACTGCCCTCGGAGTGAATAGCTTGGATAGAGTGAATGTGGAGAGGATGTTTCCACTAGTGGGAGAGTCTTCTAAAAGGATATACCTTTAGAAAGAGAAGGAATTTCTTTAGTCATAGGGTGGTGAATCTGTGGAATTCATTGCCAGACAGATGTGCAGGCCGTCAATGGATATTTTAAGGGGGAGATTGACAGATGCTCGAGTTGTACGGGTGTCAGGGGTTATGGGGAGAAGGCAGGAGAACAGGGGTGAGGGGGAAAGATAGATCAGCCATGATTGAATGGCAGAGTAGATGAGATAGGCCGAATGGCCTTATTCTGCTCCTAGAACCAATAATTCATACATAACAATCTCAATACCAAGGGAGCCTTAAATTGCCTCCGTTCCTTTAATCTTGCATCCTACAAATATTTATTATGTGGTATCTTCTCAAAAAAACAGCAGAATTTCTTTTAGTGCCACTTGTAGGAGGAAATGCTGTCCAAGAAACAGAAGTTTACTTAAATACTGTCACTGGTACAGTATCAGCATCTGAAAGGCAGATTCATTGATAGTGTAGGAGTGGCCATTAAACTTGCACGGAACTTAGGGTTTTGCTTAGGTTTTTGTCATAATGTCTGATGCCGCACTTGAACACCTTGCCAATTAATTCAGAGATCTAACATCAGCCTTCTTTGCTACAGAAGGCTGTGGAGGCCACGTCAGTGGATATTTTTAAGGCAGAGATAGAAAGATTCTTGATTAGTACAGGTGTCAGAGGTTATGGGGAGAAGGCAGGAGAATGGGGTTAGGAGGGAGAGATAAATCAGCCATGATTGAATGGCGGAGTAGACTTAAGTCCCCCCCCCCCCCTCCCCTTCATCAGCCCTCTGGTTGTCTCCTCCCATCCCCCAGACCTCGGGCTCCTCCTCCGCCTTTTTTCCTTTCTTCTCCCCACCCCCTATCAGTCTGAAGAAGGGTTTCGGCCCGAAACGTTGCCTATTTCCTTCGCTCCATAGATGCTGCTGCACCCGTTGAGTTTCTCCAGCATTTTTGTGTACCGGCGGAGTAGACTTGACGGGCCTAATTCTACCTCTATTCCTTATGATCTAGCCAAGGGCGGACAAATGCTTTAAAATCGCTGAGTTATCTACTGATATTTCATATTGCCCACACACCAGCCTTTGGGCAGCACAGTAGCACAGCAGGTAGAACTGCTGCCCCTCACAGTGCCAGAGACCTGAAACGTGACCGATCTATGTTCTTCAGAGATGCTTCCTGACCCACTGAGTAACTCCAGCATTTTGTGCCTCTTTGTACCCTTTATCTCTGCACTGTAGATCAAAGATCCTATAGCGGAGCAAGATAGACCACTCCTTCTAAATGCAATGGGCTGACGTGTAGTACACAACGGAAACCGGCCCATTGGACCAACTTAAATGGTGATCATTTAAGGGCAGAAAGAAGGCTGCAGAGGCTGTGAGGTTTAGTGAAGGAATTCTAGTATCTCCCATCTACACTCGTCCCACCTGCCTGCCTTTGGCCCATATCCTGTACATATGTTTCTTAAACGTTGCGATAGTACCTGCCTCAACTACTTCCTCTAGCAGCTCGTTCCATACACCCACCACCCTTTGTGTGAAAAAGTTGCCCTGCAGGTTCCTATTAAATCTTTCCCCCCTCACCTTAAACCTGTGTCCTAGGGTTCTTACTCTGGGTAAGAGACTCTGTGTGTTTACCCAATCTATTCCTCTCATGATTTTGTACACTGGGGGCTCATCCAGGGTTTGACCCCAGGACTTCTTGCACATTAAGCAATTTATCTCTCGAATCGAGAATCATACCAATCTTTTTTTTTTCTGGAAATAAAAATGGAAGACTTTAATATATTTTTTAAGATAATAAGGTGATACCTAACTATCTGGAAGTCCGTAAATTTATGATGACAGTTGAAAGGAGATTTGTCAGGACTGGGATAGCAAAGAATTAGCATAGAATGAGAAATGTATTCATTATGTAATCTTCCAATTATTCTGCCCAGTGTTCAGACACACACTATGACTCCATTTTATTTTCCTAGGGTCAGTGTTAAACATATAACTTTCTGCCATTGCAAAAACTACTCAAGACTAAACTTGAACTGTTGGAATTCTTTGTTCAGATTCTGTTTTGTTTTGCTTTGTTTTTATTTCATTTTATTAATTTATTTATTTATTTCCCCCCTTTGTTTTTTTCTTTAGTTTAGGGGGGTTTTGTTTCTTCCTTTTTTCCTCTTTTTTTGTCTTTTTAACTTTGTGGGGTTTTTTCTACATATATAAGTGTTCTTTTAAAGATTTAATTATATTTACATAGAGACCGGGAGGTCTATATTCAATGTGTATTTTGACACTGGACTCATATTAGATTATACCTGTTATTAATGTAATCCTGATCCCTATGTATCAATATCATTGTTATGTTCATCATTATTCTTTTTGTTTTGATTTTTATGTTTTGTTTTTGTTTTTTGGAAAAAAAACGAATAAAAAGATTTTAAAAGAAAGAAAGACTAAACTTATGAACACACAAGCAGCATAATTTAAAAATGATACACACAAGGAACTGCAAAAAACATTATAGGAGCAGAATTAGGCCATTCAGCCCATCAAGTCTATTCCACCATTCAATCATGGCTGATCTCTTTCTCTCTCAACCCCATTCTCCTGCCTTCTCTCCATGACCCCAGACACCCATACTAATCAAGAAGCTGGAAGATTACAAATGCTGGAATCATGAGCAAAACACAAAGTGCTGGGGGAACTGAGCAAGTCAGGCAGCATTTTTAGAATTTACTTGTACAGTATGGTCACAGGCTCTTCGGCTCACTATCGAGCATTATCCCGTACACTAGCACTATCCTACATACTAGGGACAATTTACAGAAGCCAATTAACTTATAAATCTGTACGTCGTTAGAATGTGGGAGGAAACCAGAGCACCCGGAGAAAACCCACCCAGGTCACAGGGAGAACGTACAAACTCCGCACAGACAGCACCCGTAGTCAGCATCGAACCCGGGTTTCTGGCGCTGTGAGGCAGCAACTCTACCCGCTGCGCCACCCATCGTGAAGGGAGTTGGTAGATGATGTTTTGGGTCAAGACCCGCTGAGTTACTCCAGCCTTTTGTGTCTATCTTCAGTGTAATCCAGCAGCTGCACTTCCTTCCTACACAACTCAAGATCTGTCTCTTGGATAGGAAAAGCTTAGAGGGGTACGGGCCAAATGGAACTACAACTAGTGTCTCTCTGGGGCATCACGGTTGCCGTGGACATGTTGGGCCGAAGGGCCTGTTTGCCGTGTTGGACGCAACTGCAGGGGCAGGTTTACAACGGAGATAACATGAAGAAGGGTCTCGACCCGAAACGCCACCCATTCCATCTCTCTGTAGATGCTGCCCGTCCCGCTGGACCTGCTTCTGTGTTGCGTGGCTCCAAAATATAATTAAAAAGGGATATGAGGGAGTTGCTGGAGTTACATAGACTACACTGGCATTGCCCCCACCCAATTCCACAGGCCCCGGGTTACGGACTCCCTTCCCACCCCCCAACACAGGGCCCCGGCCGGCCGGCCGGTCGGTTGATCACTCACTGCCTGCCAGGGGCCGCCATAGGCCCGACTCTCGCCGCCGCTTTCCACCGCCGCCTGTGTGGGCCTTGACTTGAGGCGGCTCCGGTGGGGGTGGGGTGGGGAGGGGGAGGGGCCGGGCCCGCGCTCGCCGACACGTCACGACGCTCCCCGACGTCACGTTGCGCCGCGCGCACTGCGTCATCACGCCGGCCAAAGCTCCCGCCGGACCTGAGGTAACTCCCGCCCAAAGCTCCCGCCCCCGCCGCTCGTCGTCGACCCTACACGCCGTTCTCTCCCCCAGTCTCTGTACACCCCCAACACCAACATTAATTCATGCATAGTAATGTGGCGTTTTATCATCGTTTATAATGTGTATTCTTAGTAAAAGTCAGGAAACATTGTAAGATATGTTTGCTAACAATGTTCACTGAAGGAGAAGAAGAGGGGGGACGAGGGGAGGGGAGGGGAGGGGAGGGAAAGAGGGAGAGGGGGGGGAGAGGGGGGGGAGGGAGGGGGGAAAGAGGGAGAGGGGGGGGAAGAGGGAGAGGGGGGGAAGAGGGAGGGGGGGGGAAGAGGGAAGGGGGGGGGGGAAGAGGGAAGGGGGGGGGGGGGGGAAGAGGGAAGGGGGGGGGGGGGAAGCAGCAGGACCCAGGTGTCTACATGGTGGAGGTTGTGGGCCTAGTGCTAAGGTTGGAACTCTGGTGAGGTGACGGCTCCGGCCCGCTGGTGGCCAGTGGAGAGGCGAGGGTCAGCAGAGTCGCTGGTGGAGGCCCGTGGGGGGCTGGAGTAGAGATATGGGGTTGGCGGCAGCAGCATTGGTGTCCGGGGAGACAGGGTATGTCGGCGACAGCGGCGGTGGCCACGCCCGGCGCGGTGGTGAGAGTCGGCAGAGTTTCGGTGGTCCAGGCCCAGGTTTGGCCGCTGGGTAAGTGAGTGAGTGATTGGGTGGGTGAGTGTGTGTTTGAGTGAGTGAGTGGGTGAGTGAGTGTGGGTGGGTGTGTGAGTGTCTTCTTCTTGCATATGGCATGCACAGCCTAAAGTTGTAGGACAACTTGTTCTATTTGATCTTATTTGATTGTGCACGCCGGGTTGATTGCATTCGTCGAAACAGGGCGGACCACGTGAAGGTTGCAATCTCCCACCCCTGTGTGAGTGTGAAGGCCCAGAGCTGCAGGAGAGTCAGGGCGAGTTGGGTGCTGGGTCGCCACCTCTGTAAAAATACATGATTACCGTCTTTTTCTTTACTTGCTCGATAATTATATTTCATGATAATTAGTGAGTGCAACCGTGCAATATTTTCTCATATTATTAAATTAAGTATTATATGTTTTATTGTACTAGCTATACACCGAGATGTAGTGATAGGCTATAATCATGTTTGACCCTCTTGGGAGACTAGCTTGCCCTCCCCCCCCCCCCAGCAAAACCTGAAATGACGCCCCTCTTTGACAGCTCCGGCACCTAAAAAATGAGCACTGCAACACTGGTCACAGACTCATGTATCATACAATAATGAAGAGTAAAATCTAAGCTTCAAGCTCATGTAGGTGTTTCTTTTTTTTTTTTTGAAAATATTTTTTATTGGAGATAAGTACACAACATAGTAACATCATTACCAGTCTTACATTTTTAAATTGATAATATTGTCAATTATTATTACATTGTCTCCAATACCTTTTGCCTTTTTTGTTTTTTTAAACTAGATAGAACTATAAAGATAGATGAAGTAAAGAAAGAAAAGAGAGAGAAGAAAAGAGAGAGAAAGAAAAAAACAAAAACAAAAACAAAAAACAAAAGAAAACAGAAAAGAAAAAGATAGTTAAAGAAGAATGGAAAAATTTATTAAAATAAAAAACTTCGTTCGAGATATATTCGTACATTTCAGAGTATAACATTTCATCCATTCTTTAGCCCGAGTGTTAGTCAGGTTCCTGTGCTGAACCATTCTGACCCTTTAAATAATCAATAAAGGGAGACCATGTTCCAACGAATAATTCCTGTTTGTCCAACAGGGAAAATCTGATTCTTTCCACGTTTAAGGTCTCCGTCATTTCTATAATCCACATTTTGATTGTGGGGGTATAGGGCCTTTCCAAATTTTAGAATTAATTTTTTCCCCGTTATTATACTATAATCAATAAAGTTTCTTTGTGTTGTTGTAAATGTTTGATTTAATTCTAATGTTCCGAGTATTATTAATTTTGGATCCGGGTCCAATTGTGTGCTGGTCACTTTAGATATTATACTGAAAATAGGTGTTTCTAATAAACAGGGGGTGTGGCTTCAACTGTCTGGAGTTTTCTGGGGCAAGTCTGTGTAGCTACATAGGACCACGTGACTAGAACATACCTACTGTAAGTGTACGGAAAGCATTAACTGCACTTCTCTCTGAGTGTGTGAAAGCTCACACACACACACTGCAGGCACAATGCATTCCCCATGCAGAAGGCATGCATGCACTATGGAGCTAGAAATTTCCAGCTCCGTGCATGCACTGTACTGTGAGCATGTATTATGTATGCGTGTATGTATGTCTATGAACACCGGACAATTTCATTTTCTCTTACAGGGGTGTGCAAGGTACTAGAGTGATACATTGCTGGTAATATAGGCATGAAAGTACTCTTCTAAACTTGTTTTCTCTACAAAAATGATGTGGAAATGACATCTTCACTTCCAATAAAATAAGAAAGAAACTCCTATAGCAAATCTTATAAAAATCCTCTTGGCACTTGCAATAAATCTACTCAAGCACCCCTCTGCTGAATGTACCAGTCTCTCCTGATCTACAACTATGACTCATACATATTCATAAGCTGCCAGGTTGCTTGTGTGTATCATACGAAGGCAAGAACGTTTTTTTTCTGATGCTGGCCCTTAATTACTGATCGGAGAAGATTCGGAGTCAGAGTGGGAAATGATCATGCAACAAAAGTCATGTCAGCCATGAAAGTTCTCTCCAGTCACTGACAGATTTCAGCAAACAGCAATGCCGGGAAGTTGTAGTTTTAACACTAGATGGATCCATGATCCAAAGTACCAAGAGTGGATTGCTAAAGCTGACATACATCATGCCAAATGTTGACTCTGTCATAAGACAATAGACTTGGCCAGCATAGGAGAATCGGCGCTCACTAGTCATGGAAAACGAGCTAAACGCCCAAAGGTTATTATCTGACCTACGTGAAGAAAACCAGAGCAAGATGATCATAACATCATTCTTTTACAAGAGACTCAAGCTCAGCCGCTCCCGCAACTGCCCATAAACCACCAGATGCACCGCCTTCATCCTCATCAGACTCGGGGACTATAATAATAATAATAATGGATTTTATTTACGGGCGCCTTATACCGAGGTCTCAAGGACACCATACAGAGATTTATAGAAAACATATAATCAGAATTAAAAAAAAATAGGTTATAAAGACCAATACATAAATCAGGGACAGAATTCCTTCCAAAAACACCAAAAAAAGAAAATCAGAAGCACAACTTGAGGAGAGAGCAGCGGCAATTTAACGCCAGCGTCCACTCCCCCCTCCGACCGCCATCTTGAAACAGACTAACAAATACAATTACAAACAATTACATACAAAATCATCCCCCCACAGTGATTTCCATTGTGGGGGAAGGCACAATGTCCAGTCCCCAGCCCCAGTTCACCCCAAAAAGTCAGGCCAAATGAAGCCCCCGCTATTGCCTCTACGAAGGCCCGATGATCCTGGCCGTTCTCGCCGGGTGATGTAGCCCCGGCGTCGGGAGAGTCCTCCAGCAGCTGGGCCACCTGGAACGGCCGCATCCCTCACCGGAGGCCGTAACTACGGCTGGAACGGCCGATTCCCGCAGGCGTCCGCAGCACCTGAAGCCGACAAGGCCGCGCCGATTTGGAGCTCAAGGCTCCCGGTGTTGGAGTCGGCGCCGCCGCCCGCGGATGGTCGCTCCAGTCCCGGAGGTGTTGAGCTCGGCGGTCCAGCTCACCGGAGCTCCAGCGCGTCGGTCCAGCGCGGCGACCCAGGCAAGGCATCGCCCGCTCCGCTGCACAGTAGCGCTCCAGCGCCGTGCCGCCACCGAAGCTGAAGGTGCTGTGCGGTTCCCGCCAGGAAACGCTCCACGCCGCTCCACGCCCACTGGTAGGCCGCGAGGACGGGTCGAATGGGCAGCCGGAGAGAAGGCTGCCTCACCGACCAGGTAGGGACCAGGAAGTGGTTTCCCCTTGATCCCCCCACATTAAAGGCAAAATAAATAAAAACAAAGACTTAAAGAAAACTAAAAAACGTAGTAAAAAAGTACAAATAACGGACGGCTGCTGTTTTGCAGCCGTTCCTCAAGATGGCGCCGAGTAGCAAGCCCCGTGCACAATCAGATCCAGTGTCATTTGCGAGCAACACGGATACATTAAAAGCCGGATTGCGGTGGCTATTGAGGCAAGTGACAGCACACAATAGTTACGAATCATCCGAGGAAGCGGGGGAACTGTTCAGGATGATGTTTCCTGATAGCGAGATAGCCTGCAGGCTTCAGTGTGGTGAGGAAAAAAATCTCCTATTTATCTATCTTCGGGTTGGCACCACACTTTAAAGATTCGTTGACATCGCGTGTAAATAGACAATAGGTGCAGGAGTGGGCCATTCTGCCCTTCGAACCATTCAATGTGATCACGGCTGATCATCCCCAACCAGTACCCCGTTCCTGCCTTCTCCCCATATCCCCTGACTCTGCTATCTTTAAGAGCCCTATCAAGCTAAAGAACAAGATCATTATGTCCTCTCTTTGACGAGTCGCTTAATTCCGAAGCTGATGGACACACATGTCCAACTGTGGCATGGGGACAGAATTGTTTCCCGTTACCTAGGATCCCAGTTTATGGGGCATGGATCATCTGAAATCATGCTGGAAAAATTCCATCTAGGTCTCGGTAAATTGCCATTGAGGAATCTAGTACAAATCTCTATGGATGGACCAAATGGCAACTGGAAGTTTCACCGCCTGTTACAAGCAGAGGTAGGCTATGTCTTGTTTATCATTTTTCATAATTATTTCGTATTGGTTTAGATCCACTATTTTTATTGTTATTATCATTATTTTCACGATTGAGACTTCTATGTATAAATAATAAAATTCGACAATGTGTCCACTTATTGGGAAGGTGAGTAGGAGTGGAGCAACACCTACAATGCTAACGGTACATTCATGTTAAATTTACTTGAAGATTTCATGACCAAAATGTGCAAATACTTTTTGCATAAGGCATTTTTAGTTACAAAAGTGTATTTTGATGCTTTAGTTGCCATATTAACTGTAATAATTGGTATTCAAGGTGATAGGCAGCGAGCCATCCAGCCGTCATTTGGACTTCATTGAAAGTATTCAGGTACAATTTTCTTTAAATTGTATTTGTAATTTTCAAGATATGAATGAATGTGCATTTCCACATGATTGCCTGAAATACTGACATATTTTTGTCTTCTGACTTTGTGCACAGCCATGACAGCTTTCATTTCAGACAGTGTACTTTGTTTGGTGGGTATTGCACAACCTTTATTATTGTTTACTTCACCTTCTCCTTCCTTTTACCCTTTTGTTGCAAATTTGCAATTGTGGGAAATTGAAGCAGGTGGATTTGGGATTCTATGCCAAGGAGAAATTGAAAGGCGGCAACAACATCAGTGAAAGAAGAACCTTGGAGTTCCGAATTGCATGTAGAGACTTTCTTCAAACAACAGTTGGAAAGGTGCTTGAGAAATCGCCCATCCAGTACTCCTTAGCTAGTTTGGTTTGCCTTGACCCCAAGAAAATGGCAGCAGAAAGTACAGAACCATGCACCATCATGATGAAATTCCTCCTGAAGATCCTGTTGGAATCAAAACTCCTGAAGATCCTGTTGGAATCAAAACTAGTGAATGAGAGTCAAGTGGAAACTGACAACCTCAGTGAGGACTCACATGTTGTACAGCGTATTATCTGTCACCATGCGGCATCGGTCGGAGGTTACAAGAACATAGTCATTGCTTCTTTCAGCTTCCAGTGCATGCCACAGGTATATGGCATACCTTGATGATATGAAGAAAGCTAAGGAGAATGTGCATGCAGCAAAAAAGAAAAGCTTTGATGGTAGAACTAGATCAGAAGAAATGCAAGAGGAGGTGTTTGGAAGACGACATCAGGGCATTAACAGAGAGTGCTGATACACATGTTGAGAAAGCAGAAACACCAAGAAGCTTCACCATGTTCACCAAGTCCAACAGCATATGCAGATCTGCCAGTGAAAAGAGTGTTGAGCTGAAAAAAGTGCAACAAAACATAGAAGACAAACTCACTGAAATAAAAAACCTAAATAATAAGAGCTTGAAAAATGAAATAGCAAAGCTTTCCATTATCATGGTTTCAGATTGAACAACTAAGAGATGAGAAAATGGACCATCAGTGCTCTATTGAAGTACGAATATAGATAAGTTAACCATCTTGTGTGTAATTATTATGTAGTTTAGTGTTGTTCTGCGCAACCTGGACTAATGGATTAACTGATCACCTTCTCAGATTTCCCTGAGAATCAGTGTCTGTACATCAGAGCACACGCACAACACAACAAGGTCTCAACTCCAAATTCCAATGGGCGTTTGACAATAATTTGAGCTATATCAATGGTTCATAACTTCGAAGGAACTTTGAGTTGAATGGTGATTTTTCTGCTGTGTTCTTTGTACCAGAGGGTGTTAAACATGATTTTCAATCAATTCTGAGATGGTGACCAGCCAATCATCTTACTTATTTTTAATTGGTACAGTTGTTTAAGAAAGAACTGCAGATGCTGGAAAAATCGAAGGTAGTCGAAAATGCTGGAGAAACTCAGCGGGTGAGGCAGCATTTATGGAGCGAAGGTATAGGTGACGTTTCGGGTCGAGACCCTTCTGAATTTTTGTCTACCTTTAATTGGTACAGAATCAAATCATCCAATACCAAACAATTTATATACAAGTCTCCGATAAACCATCAATGTTTGCTGGATTTTGGTCCTTGAAAATGGGATTTTTGGACCTTGAAAGTCTTTAAAAAGTCCTTGAATTTATAGCTGTTCCAAGTGCACGAACCCTGGCCTCAACCACTTTCTCCGGCAGCTTGTTCCATATACCCACAATCCTTGTGTGAAAAAGTTACACCTCAGGTTCCTGTTAAATCTTCCCCCCCCCCTCTCACTTTAAACCTATGTCCTCTGGTTCTTGATTCCCCTAACCTAGGCCTGGGTTTACCCTATCTATTCCTCTCATGATTTTGTATACCTCCATAAGATCACCCCCTCATCCTCATGGGCTAGTGTCTTAGCCTGCTCACCATCTCTCTGTAGCTCAGGCCCTCGAGTCCTGGCAACATCCTTGTAAAGTTGGTGTAGCAACAACACCCAACCAGGCATTTCTTTCTCCTTTATGCTGACTCACCACCTCGTGTGATACGGCCAACAACAGTGGTGTCATTGACATTGGAGCTGTGGCTGGCTGATGGGTGAACATCATCACGTGGTCTCATCACTCGCGTTGGAATCTGCTCATTATTGACACACTTCAGCTCGGTTACTGGGCAACTGAAACATCCTACCGCAACCAGAGAGCAGTTCTAAACTTCTGATAATAGACACAAAAAGCTGGAGTAACTCAGCGGGTCAGATAGCATCTCTGGAGGAAACGAATAGGTGACGTTTTGCGGTCGAGACCCTTCTTCAGACAGAGAAGGGTCTCGACCCAAAACGTCACCGATTCCTTTTCTCGAGATGCTGTCTGACCTGCTGAATTACTCCAGCTTTTTGTGTCTATCTTCTTGTTTAAACCAGCATCAGCAGTTCCTTCCTACACAGTCCTGAACTACTATCGGATCATCTTTGATTGGACTTAGCTGGATTTACCTTGCATTAAACATTATCCCCTTATCATGTATCTGTACACTGTGAATGGATCGATTGTAATCATGTATTGTCTTTCCGCTGACTTGTTAGCACGCAACAAAAGCTTTCCACTGTACCTCGGTACGCGTGACAATAAACTGAACATTAAAGATGTCTTTTTGTGATTTGAGGAATGCTTAAGATGATCTGTATAATAGATGATCTCAATCTAGAGGGCTTAGCATTAGGGTGAGAGGAAAAGTTTAAAGGAGATGTGTGAAGCTTGCTTTTACACAGAGGGTGGTGGGTGCCTGGAACACGCTGACAGGGGTGGTGGTGGAGGCTTTTGGAGAGGTACGTGGAGATGCAGGGAATAGAATGATATTGATCACGTGCCCGCAGAGGAGATTAGTTTAACTTGGCATCATTTTCAACACAGACATTGTAGGCCGAATGGCCTGTTCCTGTATCATACAGCGTGGGAACAGACCTTTCAGCCCAACTTGCCCACGCCGACCAACATGTCCCATCTACACTAGTCCCACCTGCCTGCTTTTGGCCCACATCCTTCTAAACCTGTCCTGTCCATCGGTTAATTAAAGACACAATTTTAGTTTAAAAACATTTAAAGAATGAAAGATTTTTGAAGTTTTGAACATGGGCTTACGGGAGCATCTTGGTATCAAGCATCATTATATCACCAATCAACCCATTTAACTCCCCCTCCCATTCCCACACTGACCTTTCTGTCCTGGGCCTCCTCCATTGTCAGAGTGAGGCCCAGCGCAAATTGGAGGAACAACACCTCAGAAACAAAATGCTGGAGTAACTCAGCGGGACAGGCAGCATCTCTGGAGAGAAGGAATGGGTGACGTTTCGGGTCGAGAACAACATCTCATATTTTGCTTGGGCAGCTTACACTCAGTGGTATGAATATTTACTTCTCTAACTTCAAGTAACCCTTGCCTTCCCTCTCTCTCCATCCCTCCCCCCATCCCAATTCTCCGACTAGCCTGACTGTCCTCATTTACATTTTATATCTGTTTGCTTTGTTGTTACCTTCTAGCTAACAATGATCCATTCTAAGGTAGACAAAAAATGCTGGAGAAACCCAGTGGGTGAGGCAGCATCTATGGAGAGAAGGAATTGGCGACGTTTTAGTTTGAGACCCTTCTTCAGACTGATCCATTCTACATGTTCCTTGATCTCCATCCCCTTTGTCACGTTTTCACACCTTATATTTTCTTATCTCTATCTCCCACTCCCCTGATTCAGTCTGAAGAAGGGTCTCAACCCGAAACATCACCCATTCCTTCTCTCCAGAAATGCTGCATGTCCCGCTGAGTTACTCCAGCATTTTGCGTCTGTCTTCGGTTTAAACCAGCATCTGCAGTTCCTTCCTACATCAGTGTCTCGCTTTTCAGATGCCTATCCAATGGACTTATTAATTGATGTTGAACATGTCGGCGAGGCATACCGAACAATGACAAATCATCATTGGATATCAAAAGATAAAGAACAGAACAGTGCATGTAATAAAAGAATCCTGCTGGTTTTGCTCTGAAATCAATATATTTCTTATCTGCAAAGCTACGCTAAAATTGCCATTTTGAAAGAAACCAAATTACATGCAAAGTACCAAAAATATTATTGTAGCAGGGCTTTATTACAAAGATAAAAATCACCATTTCAGAACCATTATTAACATCAACACAGAATTCACAGTAAACGATCCGTCGCCCTCTGAGAATTAATATCAAACTCGAGTAGTTTGTTTAGTTTAAAAGTGAACAAACACCTTACGCAGGTAGACAAAAATGCTGGAGAAACTCAGTGGGTGAGGCAGCATCTATGGAGCGAAGGAATAGGTGACGAAATGTCGCCTTTTTCCTTCGCTACCTAGATGCTGCCTCACCCACTGAGTTTCTCCAGCATTTTTGTCTACCTTTGATTTTCCAGCATCTACAGATCCTTCTTAAACAGAACACCTTACGCTTATTGTGTAGGAATGAACTGCAGATACTGGTTTAAACCGAAGATGGACACGAAATGCTGGAGTAACCCAGCGGGACGGCCGGGCAGCATCTCTTCAGACTGAAGAAGGGTCTCGACCCGAAACGTTAGCCATTCCTTCTCTCCAGAAATGCTGCCTGTCCCCCCGACTTACTCTAGCTTTTTGTGTCTATCCACACATTTATTGTTTGTCTTTAGAAAACTGTAGGCCATTAGTGTCCACAACTGATTCTGTACTCAATATTCTCAAGGTATTTGACAAGAAGTATTTTATCCTTTTTTAAAAATGTTCACTTAATTTGGACAACTGTGCTGAAAGAAACCGGAATATTTCAGACGTTTATCCAGGGTAAGGGAATCAGGAGCGAAAGATTTGATCAACTGGGCTTATATTCACTGGAATTTAGAAGGATGAGACGGGATCTTATACAAACATGTAAATTTCTTAAGGGATTGGACAGGCTAGATGCACAAAGAATGTTCCCCATGTTGGGGGAGTCCAGAATCCCCCAACATGGGGGATTGTGGGAGTTCACAGTTTAGGAATAAGGGGTAGGCCATTTAGGAAATACTTCTTCACCCAGAGAGTGGTGAATCTGGAATTCTCTGCCAATTCACTGGATATATTCACAATAGAGTTAGATATAGCTCTTAGGGCTAACGGAATCAAGGGATATGGGGAGAAAGCAGAAACAGGGTACTGATTTTGGATGATCAGCCATGATCATATTGAATGGCGGTGTTGACTCGAAGGGCCGAATGGCCTACTCCTGCACCTATTTTCTATGTTTCTATGACTATGTATAAGGTGAGAAGGGCAAGGTTTAAAGGGGATCTGAGGGGCAAATTTTTCACTCAACGGATGTGGAAATATGGATTGAGTTGCCAGAGGAGGTAGGTGAGGCAGGTAGATGAGAACATTTTAAAGACACTTGGACAGGTACATGAATAGGAAAGTTTAGAGGGATATGGGCCAAACACAGGCAGATGGGACTAGCAAAGGCAGGAATCTTGCAGCATGGATGAGTTTGGTCAATGGGCAAGTTGTCTCAGTTAGATTACAGTGTTTATATTAAAAAGCAGAGTCACAAATTGTAACAGTCAAGATGAATGAGCAAATCGACTGATCACATGATATTTACAAACGGACTGAGGTGAACGCTAAGCAAATAATCTTCAAATGTGTTTCTCAAACTTCACTCGCACCTGCCGGTTTGTTCTGAAGATCGTCTTAACTTGTGTTGCTTATTTATCACGCAACTGAAGTTGAATTACTGACATTTAAGCTTCAAAAACACTCATCCCTTTCCTGTTCTTTCGCAAATCACTGTAATGGCTGAAAGTTGCACTTTACACAAAGTTGTACTTTGAACGTTTGCGCGCTCACTTTGAACAAGCCGTCGTTGGCATTACTGTCACAGGCTTTGAAGATACGAGAATCTCCAACGTTCTGTTATTAATGTCCCTCACCGTCTACTTTATCTGATGCCATTTCTGCTCCTGGTTCCACATTCTAATAAATGAGTTGACATTTGTGCTATATTATATCAGGCTGTTGAAAGAGGACAAATAACACAGCTCGTATAATACTTATCATCAGCTGATTCAATAAAGTTCAGGGCGAACAATGAAAGATTAAATGTTCCCTTCGTGTGGATGTTTCCCCTGCAGGGAATAAACTTAATGCCGTTGAACATCTGCCAGTCAATGCCACCGCAAAGGATGGAAATGTCAATAGACAATAAACAATAGGTGCAGGAGTAGGCCATTCAGCCCTTCAACCCAGCACCGCCATTCAGCGTGATCATGGCTGATCATCCTCGGACTTTGTTCCACTGTTTTCATGTTCATAAGTGATAGGAGCTGAAATAGGACATTCAGCCCATCACGTCTACTCCACCATTCAATCGTGGCTGATCTATCTCTCCCTCCTAACCCTATTCTTCCGCCTTCTCCCCTGACACCCATCCTAATCAAGAATCTATCTCCGGCTTAAAAATATCCACCGACTTGGCCTCCACAGCCATCCCACAGATTCACCACCCTCTGACTGAAGAAATTCTTTCTCATCTCCTTCTTAAAGGAATATCCTTTAATTCTGAGGCTGTGACCTCTGGTCCTAGACTCTCCCACTAGTGAAAACATCCTCTCCACATCCACCTTATCCAGGCCTTTCACTATTCGGTATGTTTCAATGAGGTTCCCCCCTCATTCTTCTACACTCCAGCGAGTATAGGCCCAGTGCCGTCAAACGCTCATCATATGTTAACCCACTCATTACAGGGATGTGGTCACTCCAACACCACAGGAGGCAGGCAAGTGGATCACGGTTGGGAGAGGCAAGGGGCACAGGCAGGGACTAGAGAGTACCCCGGTGGCTGTACACCTTGACAATAAGTACTCCTGTTTGAGCACTTGGGGTGGACAGCCTACCTGGGGGTAGCGACAGCGGCCGGGCCTCCGGTATAGAGACCGGTCCTGTTGCTCAGAAGGGTAAGGAAAAGAAGAGGAGGACAATATTAATAGGGGACTCTATAGTTAGGGGGTCAGACAGGCGATTCTGTGGACGCAGTCGGGAGACCCGGATGGTAGTTTGCCTCCCTGGTGCCAGGGTTGGTGATGTGTCTCAACGTGTCCAAGACATCCTGAAAGGGCAGGGAGAGGAGCCCGAAGTCGTGATACATATAGGTACCAATGACATAGGTAAAAAAAGAGAACAGGTCCTGAAAGGAGAATTTAGGGAGTTAGGAGGGGAGTTAAAGAGAAGGACAGCGAAGGTAACAATCTCGGGATTACTGCCTGTGCCACGCGACAGTGAGAGTAGGAATGGAGCGAGGTGGAGGATAAATGCGTGGCTGAAGGACTGGTGCAGAAGGCAGGGATTCAAATTTCTGGATCATTGGGACCTCTTTTGTGGAAGGTACGACCTGTACAAAAAGGATGGGTTGCACTTGAACCTGAGGGGGACCGATATCCTGGCGGGGAGATCTGCAAAGGCTACTGGGGAGACTTTAAACTAGAATGCTTGGGGGGAGGGACTCAAATAGAGAATGCTATTAGACAGTGTGTGAGGCAGGAGGCAGAGAAGGAAAGCACTCAGACCCAACATGTAGGGGGGAAAGAAGAAAACAATAATAAACAGAATAAGAGGTGGTGGGGTTCTTAAATGGGTGAGCAGAGAAACAGAGGGGTGCAAAATGCGGGCGGAAGCAATAGGTAGCAAGGTGAAAAGTAAAAGTGGCAGGCAGAAATCCAGGGCAAAAATCAAAAAGAGCCACTTTCCAACATAATTGTATAAGGGGTAAGAGCGTTGTAAAAACAAGCCTGAAGGCTTTGTGTCTCAATGCAAGGAGCATTCGTAATAAGGTGGATGAGTTGAACGTGCAGATAGCAATTAATGATTATGATATAGTTGGGATCACGGAGACATGGCTCCAGGGTGACCAAGGCTGGGAGCTGAACATCCAGGGATATTCAATATTCAGGAGGGATAGAGAGAAAGGAAAAGGAGGTGGGGTAGCGTTGCTGGTTAGAGAGGAGATTAACGCAGTGGAAAGGAAGGACATTAGCTTGGAGGATGTGGAATCGGTATGGGTAGAGCTACGAAATACTAAGGGGCAGAAAACGCTGGTGGGTGTTGTGTACAGGCCACCTAGCAGTAGTAGTGAAGTTGGGGATGGCATCAAACAGAAAATTAGAAATGCGAGCAACAAAGGCAAAACAGTTATAATGGGTGACTTCAATCTACATATAGATTGGGTGAATCAAATTGGCAGGGGTGCTGAGGAAGAGGATTTCTTGGAATGTATGAGGGATAGTTATCTAAACCAACATGTAGAGGAACCAACGAGAGAGCAGGCTATTCTAGACTGGGTATTGAGTAATGAGGAAGGGTTAGTTAGCAGACTTGTTGTGCGTGCCCCCTTGGGCAAGAGTGACCATAATATGGTTGAGTTCTTCATTAGGATGGAGAGTGACATTGTTAATTCAGAAACAACGGTTCTGAACTTAAAGAAAGGTAACTTTGAGGATATGAGACGTGAATTGGCCAAGATTGACTGGCAATTAGTTCTAAAAGGGTTGACGGTGGATATGCAATGGAAGGCATTTAAAGACTGCATGGATGAACTACAAAAAATGTTCATCCCAGTTTGGCAAAAGAATAAATCAGGGAAGGTAGTGCATCCGTGGATAACAAGGGAAATCAGGGATAGTATCAAAGCAAAAGATGTTGCGTACAAATTAGCCAGAAAAAGCAGCATACCAGAGGACTGGGAGAAATTCAGAGACCAGCAGAGGAGGACAAAGGGCTTAATTAGGAAAGGGAAAATAGATTATGAAAGGAAACTGGCAGGGAACATAAAAACTGACTGCAAAAGTTTTTATAGATATGTGAAGAGAAAGAGATTAGTTAAAACAAATGTAGGTCCCTTGCAGTCAGAAACAGGTGAATTGATCATGGGGAACAAGGATATGGCGGACCAATTGAATAACTACTTTGGTTCCGTCTTCACTAAGGAAGACATAAATAATCTGCCGGAAATAGCAGGGGGCCGCGGGTCAAAGGAGATGGAGGAACTGAGTGAAATCCAGGTTAGTCGGGAAGTGGTGTTGGGTAAATTGAATGGATTAAAGGCCGATAAATCACCAGGGCCAGATAGGCTGCATCCCAGAGTACTTAAGGAAGTAGCTCCAGAAATAGTGGATGCATTAGTGATAATTTTTCAAAATTCGTTAGATTCTGGAGTAGTTCCTGAGGATTGGAGGGTAGCAAACGTAACCCCACTTTTTAAGAAGGGAGGGAGAGAGAAAACGGGGAATTACAGACCAGTTAGTCTAACATCGGTAGTGGGGAAACTGCTAGAGTCAGTTATTAAAGATGGGATAGCAGCACATTTGGAAAGTGGTGAAATCATTGGACAAAGTCAGCATGGATTTACGAAAGGTAAATCGTGTCTGACGAATCTTATAGAATTTTTCGAGGATGTAACTAGTAGAGTGGATAGGGGAGAGCCAGTGGATGTGTTGTATCTGGACTTTCAGAAGGCTTTCGACAAGGTACCACATAAGAGATTAGGATACAAACTTAAATCACACGGTATTGGGGGTTCAGTATTGATGTGGATAGAGAACTGGCTGGCAAACAGGAAGCAAAGAGTAGGAGTAAACGGGTCCTTTTCACAATGGCAGGCAGTGACTAGTGGGGTACCGCAAGGCTCAGTGCTGGGACCCCAGCTATTTACAATTTATATTAATGATCTGGACGAGGGAATTGAAAGCAACATCTCCAAGTTTGCGGATGACACTATGCTGGGGGGCAGTGTTAGCTGTGAGGAGGATGCTAAGAGACTGCAAGGTGACTTGGATAGGCTGGGTGAGTGGGCAAATGTTTGGCAGATGCAGTATAATGTGGATAAATGTGAGGTTATCCACTTTGGTGGCAAAAACGGGAAGGCAGACTATTATCTAAATGGTGGCCGATTAGGAAATGGGGAGGTGCAGCGAGACCTGGGTGTCATGGTACACCAGTCATTGAAAGTAGGCATGCAGGTGCAGCAGGCAGTGAAGAAAGCGAATGGTATGTTGGCCTTCATAGCAAGAGGATTTGAGTATAGGAGCAGGGAGGTTCTACTGCAGTTGTACAGGGTCTTGGTGAGACCACACCTGGAGTATTGCGTACAGTTTTGGTCTCCAAATCTGAGGAAGGACATTATAGCCATAGAGGGAGTGCAGAGAAGGTTCACCAGACTGATTCCTGAGATGTCAGGACTTTCATATGAAGAAAGACTGGATAGACTTGGCTTATACTCGCTAGAATTTAGGAGATTGAGAGGGGATCTTATAGAAACGTACAAAATTCTTATGGGGTTGGACAGGCTAGATGCAGGAAGATTGTTCCCGATGTTGGGGAAGTCCAGGACAAGGGGTCACAGCTTAAGGATAAGGGGGAAATCCTTTAAGACCGAGATGAGGAAAAACGTTTTCACACAGAGAGTGGTGAATCTCTGGAACTCTCTGCCACAGAGGGTAGTTGACGCCAGTTCATTGGCTATATTTAAGAGGGAGTTAGATGTGGCCCTTGTGGCTAAAGGGATCAGGGGGTATGGAGAGAAGGCAGGTACGGGATACTGAGTTGGATGATCAGCCATGATCATATTGAATGGCGGTGCAGGCTCGAAGGGCCGAATGGCCTACTCCTGCACCTATTTTCTATGTATCTATGTATATGTATTCCTGGGATAATTCTGCAAACCTTCTCTGGACCCTCTCAGAGCCAGCACATTCTTCCTTAGAAATGGGGCGCAAAATTGCTCACAATACTCGAAATGCTGTCTGAACAGCGTCTTATAGAGCCTCAGCATTACATCCCTGTTTTTGTATTCTAGTTCTCTTTAATTGATGGAAAGACACAGCATGGAAACAGGCCATTCGGCCCTCGAGTTCACACTGACCATTGATCAACTGTTTACTCTGGTTCTAAAGATAGACACAAAGTGCTGGAGTTACTCAGTGGGTCAGGCAGCAATTCTGGAAAATATGAATGGGTAACATTTTGGGCTGGGACTGAAGAAGGGTCCCGACCCAAAACATCACCCATCCTTTTTCTCCAGAGATGCTGCCTGATCCGCCAAGTTACTCCAGCACTTTGTGTCTATCTTCGGTATAAACCAGCATCTGCAGTTCTTTGTTCACCGACTCCCTACAGACGGGCAATTTACAGAGGGACAATTAACCTATAAAACCGACACGTCTTTGGGATGTGGGAGGAAAACGGAGCGCCTGGAGGAAACCCATGAGGTCACAGGGAGAAAGTGCAAACTCCACACACTGACAGCACCCGAGGTCAGGATGGAACCCGGGTCTCCGGAGCTGTGAGGCAGCAGCTCTACCCGCTGCACCACTGTAGCAGCTGCCCTGAGTGGAAGGCTTTATTTATCCCTCCAAAATTAAATTTCAGGATACTGATGACATGGCTGCAAAACTGCCATTTTCTAGTTGCTATTCCTGTGCTGACTTGTACACCACTGGCCTCTGATACTCACGCCCTGATAGAAAGGTCATACATTCGTCCAATGCTCAATATCTAGATAAACACATCTGTGCATTATTGAAAGACTGTTACATTGATGAAGATGCCATTATTTTGGATAAGACGTTAAATTGAGATCTTATTTGCTTTTCCAGGTGGATTAGATATCTGATGAGAATTAGATATCTGATGGAAACAAGGCGAATAGAAGGATAGTGGTAATTCTCCCAGATTCTTCCAGAACCTTGGTCGCCGTAGCTGATCAGGCTTATCGGGCAACTGAACCATACTACCAGCAACTCGAGAGCAGTCCTGAGCTATTATCTACCTCTTTGGAGAACCTCGGACTATCTTAAATCGGACTTTACCTTGTACTAAACGTTGTTCCCTTCAACATGTATCTGTACATGGTGGACGGCTCGATTGTAATTATGTATTGTCTTTCCGCTGACTGGTTAGCAAGCAACAAAAGCTTATCACTGTACCTCGGTACACGTGACAATAAACTAAACAAGATAGAAATAAGGAGATTATAGGATTCTGCTGCTTGCAAGCCCATCTCCCTCTCTACTTTAGACTTCAGAGATACAGTGTGGAAACAGACCCTTCAGCCCACAGAGTCCGCATCGACCAGCGATTCCCATACACCAGCACTATCCTACACTCTCGGGACAATTTACAATATACAGAAGGCAATTAACCAACAAACCTGTACGTCTTTGGAGTGTTCAAGGAAACTGGAGCACCCAGAGAAAACCCATGCAGTCACAGGGAGAACGTACAAACTCCATACAGATAGCACCCGTAGTCAGGATCAAACCCAGGTCTCTGGCGCTGTGAGGCAGAGCTCTACCCGAAGTTTGAGGAGATTCAGTAAGCCGCCGAATACTTCATTAAACCTCGACAGGTGTACAGTGGAGAGCATATTGACTGGTTGCTTCACGGCCTTGATCAGCAACTCAAGTGCCCAGGAACAAAGGAGATTACAGAGAGTGGTGGACACTGGGTACTGACCCTCCCCACCATCAAAGGTCCATCACAGGTACTGACCTCCCCACCATTGAGGCACTGCCTCAAAAAGGCAGCCAGCATCATCAGAGACCCACACCACCCTGGCCACGCTCTCGTCTCGCTGCTACCATCGGGAAGGAGGTACAGGAGCCTGAAAACCATGACCTCCAGGTTCAAGAACAGCTTCTTCCCAGCAAGTTTGGATCACTGACATGTCAGTATTCATTGCACGACACACAACACATTCAGTGAGCGCTTACAGACATTATGAATGAAACAAGCAGGCATTTATTTAAATATTAAATGCAGCTGCAGGGTTTTGTAATCTTTCACTGGAAATGGGTTTCCTCCCAGACAGTGAGTCTTCAGAACTTTTCTCTCCAGATGAAGCCAAGTGGCACACAGAGGGCGGTCGGTAGAAGTGTCTTTGGTTGGATTTCACCTCCATCAGTGTGAAGCAGAGGTACGACCAGTTATAGAGATAGTAGACAATATGGCAGCCATAGTTCCACACTTCATCAGGTCGGACATCTGAAAAACACACGCAGGAAAAAGTGTTTAGTGGTTTCAAAATGATAGTCCAACTGAGAGAGGGACCAGAGGTAGACACAAAATGCTGGGGTCAGTCAGCGGGACAGGCCATTAGGATATTTTACTATGGCTGTGGCATGAAGCACAGCGCCCCTTCGTGGTCGCAAGATGACACTGCGTGCTAACATGTCTTGCTAAAGTTGTCAGAAGCAACTTGTAGAAGCAATCTATACCCGGCCACTGACACCCTCCTCCGCCTAGCAGAGCTGGTACTTACACTTAATAACTTTTCATTTGACTCCTCCCATTTCCTCCAAATACAAGGCGTAGCTATGGGCACACGCATGGGCCCCAGCTACGCCTGCCTCTTTGTCGGATACGTAGAACAATCCTTGTTCAATGCGTACCAGGGCCCCATCCCCGACCTCTACCTCCGCTACATCGATGATTGTTTTGGTGCCACATCCTGCACCCACACACAACTGACTGACTTCATCCGCTTCACCACCCACTTCCATCCGGCACTCAAATACACCTGGACCATTTCCGACACTTCCCTACCATTCCTTGACCTCACTATCTCCATCGCAGGTGATAGACTCCTTACCGACATCCACTACAAACCTACCGACTCCCATGGCTATCTGGACTACACTTCTTCCCACCCTGCTTCCTGTAAGGACTCCATCCCCCACTCCCAATTCCTCCGTCTACGCCGCATCTGCTCCCAGGATGAGGCGTTCCACACCAGGGCATCTGAAATGTCCTCATTCTTCAGGGAACGGGGGTTCCCCTCCTCCACCATAGATGAGGCTCGCACCAGGGTCTCTGCCATACCCCGCAACACTGCTCTCTCTCCCCATCCCCCCACTCACAACAAAGGCAGAGTCCCCCTAGTCCTCACCTTTCACCCCACCAGCCGTCACATACAACAAGTGATCCTCCGTCAGTTTCGCCACCTCCAACGTGACCCCACCACTCGCCACATCTTCCCATCTCCCCCTATGTCTGCCTTCCGCAAAGACCGCTCCCTCCGTAACTCCCTTGTCAATTCTTCCCTTCCCTCCCATACCACCCCCTCCCCTGGTACTTTCCCTTGCAACTGCAAGAGATGCAACACTTGTCCCTTCACTTCCCCCCTCCACTCCATTCAAGGACCCAAGCAGTCGTTCCAGGTGCGACAGAGGTTCACCTGCATCTCCTCCAACCTCATCTATTGCATTCGCTGCTCTAGATGCCAGCTGATCTACATCGGTGAGACCAAGCGGAGGCTTGGCGATCGTTTCGCCGAACACCTCCGGTCGGTCCGCAATAACCAACCTGAACTCCCGGTGGCTCAGCACTTCAACTCCCCCTCCCATTCCGTATCTGACCTCTCTGTCCTGGGTCTCCTCCATGGCCACAGCGAGCAACACCGTAAATTGGAGGAAATGCACCTCATATTCCGCTTGGGCAGTCTACATCCTGGTGGCCTGAACGTTGAATTCTCCCAATTCTGCTAGCCCTGGCTGTCCCCTCCCCTTCATCAGCCATCTGGTTATCTCCTCCCCTCCCCCAGCCCTCGGGCTCCTCCTCCGCCTTTTCCTTTTTTCCTTTCTTCTCCCCACCCCCTATCAGTCTGAAGAAGGGTTTCGGCCCAAAACGGTACCTATTTCCTTCGCTCCATAGATGCTGCTGCACCCGCTGAGTTTCTCCAGCATTTTTGTGTACCTTTGTTCTGTTTGATCTTCTGTTTGTGCACGCCAGGTTGATTGCATTCGTCGAAACAGGTGGACCACGTAAAGGTTGCAATCTCCCACCACCTAACATGTCTGAAGAAGGGTCTCGACCCGAAACGTCACCCATTCCTTCTCGCCAGAGATGCTGCCTGTCCCGCTGAGTTACCCCAGCACTTTGTGTCTGTCTTCAAGTCACATCAACCCTTGTGTCTGTGGGATACTGAGATGAACAAAATAATTTTGCCGAATTGAAAATAAGTTACTTAATGGACACTCCCTCTCCCTGGTATATGGGCCAAACGCTGGCAGGTGGGACTGGTGTCAATGGGGCATGTTGGTCAACATTGGCAAGTTAGGCCGAATGGCCTGTTTGCACGCTCTATGTCTCCTTTACTCCCCTTATCCTCCGTGGAAAAAATAGCCATTTTAGACTTCAGCAAAACAGGCACTCCTGATAGGAGGGGTGGTACAAAGGAGGCGGGGGGTGGGAGTGGAGGAGAGGGAAGATGGAGTAGGGGGGTGGGGGGGAGGGGAAGAGAGGGCGGGGGGTGCCCCAACTTCTGACCGGGGTCTCTTCCCCAACCCCACCACCTCCCCTCCCCTCATCTCCCTAGAGCTGATACCCTTTTAACCGGGCAACATTCTGGTCGTGAAGCATCTGAAGTCCACTCCATACTATTCTCGGCAGGTCTTACCTTTAAAGTACTGTTGGAGAAGGTATGTTGTCATCTTAGAGATCGTGGTGCTGGGATTAAAGTCACAGATTTGTTGAATCAAATCATAATTGAGCTGCTGCAAGGAGAGAAATCAAAACGCCATTGAGTGTCGACATTTAGTTTAGAGAAAACATGCCCTTCGGCCCACCGAGTCCGCGCCGACCAGCGATCCCCATGCACTAACACTATCAAGAATCTGTCAATCTGCGCCTTAAAAATACAGGGTTTAAAAGAATGATCCCAGGAATGAGTGGGTTAACCTATGATGAGCGTTTGTCGGCACTGGGCCTGTACTCGCTGGAGTTTAGATGGATGAGTGGGAACCTCTTTGAAACTTACCGAATAGTGAAAGACTTGGATAGAGTGGATGTGCAGAGGATGTTTCCACTAGTGGGAGAGTCTAGAACTAGAGGTCACGGCCTCAGAATTAAAAGACGTTCCTTTAGGAAGATGAGGAGGAATTTCTTTAGTCTGAGGGTGGTGAATCTGTGGAATTCATTGCCACAGAAGGCTGTGGAGGCCAAGTCAATGGATATTTTTAAGGCAGAGATAGATAGATTCTTGATTAGTACTGGTGTCAGAGGTTATGGGGAGAAGGTAGAGGATTCTAAAACTAGAGGGAACAGGCTTAAGGTGAGAAGGGAGAGATTTTAGAGGGACCTCAGAAGCAACCTTTTCACTCAGCGGGTAGTCTATCTGGAACGAGCTGCCAGAGGAAGTTCTAGAAGCAGATATAATACATAGATACATAGAAAATAGGTGCAGGAGTAGGCCATTCGGCCCTTCGAGCCTGCACCGCCATTCAATACGATCATGGCTGATCATCCAACTCAGTATCCCGTACCTGCCTTCTCTCCATACCCCCTGATCCCTTTAGCCACAAGGGCCACATCTAATTCCCTCTTAAATATAGCCAATGAACTGGCCTCAACTACCCTCTGTGGCAGAGAGTTCCAGAGATTCACCACTCTCTGTGTGAAAAAGTTTTTCCTCATCTCGGTCTTAAAGGATTTCCCCCTTATCCTTAAGCTGTGACCCCTTGTCCTGGACTTCCCCAACATCGGGAACAATCTTCCTGCATCTAGCCTGTCCAACCCCATAAGAATTTTGTACGTTTCTATAAGATCCCCTCTCAATCTCCTAAATTCTAGCGAGTATAAGCCAAGTCTATCCAGTCTTTCTTCATATGAAAGTCCTGACATCCCAGGAATCAGTCTGGTGAACCTTCTCTGCACTCCCTCTATGGCTATAATGTCCTTCCTCAGATTTGGAGACCAAAACTGTACGCAATACTCCAGGTGTGGTCTCACCAAGACCCTGTACAACTGCAGTAGAACCTCCCTGCTCCTATACTCAAATCCTCTTGCTATGAAGGCCAACATACCATTCGCTTTCTTCACTGCCTGCTGCACCTGCATGCCTACTTTCAATGACTGGTGTACCATGACACCCAGGTCTCGCTGCATCTCCCCATTTCCTAATCGGCCACCATTTAGATAATAGTCTGCCTTCCCGTTTTTGCTACCAAAGTGGATAACCTCACATTTATCCACATTATACTGCATCTGCCAAACATTTGCCCACTCCCCCAGCCTATCCAAGTCACCTTGCAGTCTCCTAGCATCCTCCTCACAGCTAACACTGCCCCCCAGCTTAGTGTCATCCGCAAACTTGGAGATGTTGCTTTCAATTCCCTCGTCCAGATCATTAATATAAATTGTAAATAGCTGGGGTCCCAGCACTGAGCCTTGCGGTACCCCACTAGTCACTGCCTGCCATTGTGAAAAGGACCCGTTTACTCCTACTCTTTGCTTCCTGTTTGCCAGCCAGTTCTCTATCCACATCAATCCTGAACACCCAATACCGTGTGATTTAAGTTTGTATCCTAATCTCTTATGTGGTACCTTGTCGAAAGCCTTCTGAAAGTCCAGATACAACACATCCACTGGTTCTCCCCTATCCACTCTACTAGTTACATCCTCGAAAATTCTATAAGATTCGTCAGACACGATTTACCTTTCGTAAATCCATGCTGACTTTGTCCAATGATTTCAGCACTTTCCAAATGTGCTGCTATCCCATCTTTAATAACTGACTAGCAGTTTCCCCACTACCGATGTTAGACTAACTGGTCTGTAATTCCCCGTTTTCTCTCTCCCTCCCTTCTTAAAAAGTGGGGTTACGTTTGCTACCCTCCAATCCTCAGGAACTACTCCAGAATCTAAAGAGTTTTGAAAAATTATCACTAATGCATCCACTATTTCTGGAGCTACTTCCTTAAGTACTCTGGGATGCAGCCTATCTGGCCCTGGTGATTTATCGGCCTTTAATCCATTCAATTTACCCAACACCACTTCCCGACTAACCTGGATTTCACTCAGTTCCTCCATCTCCTTTGACCCGCGGCCCCCTGCTATTTCCGGCAGATTATTTATGTCTTCCTTAGTGAAGACGGAACCAAAGTAGTTATTCAATTGGTCTGCCATATCCTTGTTCCCCATGATCAATTCACCTGATTCTGACTGCAAGGGACCTACATTTGATTTAACTAATCTCTTTCTCTTCACATATCTATAAAAACTTTTGCAGTCAGTTTTTATGTTCCCTGCCAGTTTCCTTTCATAATCTATTTTCCCTTTCCTAATTAAGCCCTTTGTCCTCCTCTGCTGGTCTCTGAATTTCTCCCATTCCTCTGGTATGCTGCTTTTTCTGGCTAATTTGTACGCATCATCTTTTGCTTTGATACTATCCCTGATTTCCCTTGTTATCCACGGATGCACTACCTTCCTTGATTTATTCTTTTGCCAAACTGGGATGAACAATTTTTGTAGTTCATCCATGCAGTCTTTAAATGCCTTCCATTGCATATCCACCGTCAATCCTTTTAGAACTAATTGCCAGTCAATCTTGGCCAATTCACGTCTCATACCCTCAAAGTTACCTTTCTTTAAGTTCAGAACCGTTGTTTCTGAATTAACAATGTCACTCTCCATCCTAATGAAGAACTCAACCATATTATGATCACTCTTGCCCAAGGGGGCACGCACAACAAGTCTGCTAACTAACCCTTCCTCATTACTCAATACCCAGTCTAGAATAGCCTGCTCTCTCGTTGGTTCCTCTACATGTTGGTTTAGATAACTATCCCTCATACATTCCAAGAAATCCTCTTCCTCAGCACCCCTGCCAATTTGATTCACCCAATCTATATGTAGATTGAAGTCACCCATTATAACTGTTTTGCCTTTGTTGCACGCATTTCTAATTTCCTGTTTGATGCCATCCCCAACTTCACTACTACTGCTAGGTGGCCTGTACACAACACCCACCAGCGTTTTCTGCCCCTTAGTGTTTCGCAGCTCTACCCATACCGATTCCACATCCTCCAAGCTAATGTCCTTCCTTTCCACTGCGTTAATCTCCTCTCTAACCAGCAACGCTACCCCACCTCCTTTTCCTTTCTCTCTATCCCTCCTGAATATTGAATATCCCTGGATGTTCAGCTCCCAGCCTTGGTCACCTTGGAGCCATGTCTCCGTGATCCCAACTATATCATAATCATTAATTGCTATCTGCATGTTCAACTCATCCACCTTATTACGAATGCTCCTTGCATTGAGACACAAAGCCTTCAGGCTTGTTTTTACAACGCTCTTACCCCTTATACAATTATGTTGAAAAGTGGCTCTTTTTGATTTTTGCCCTGGATTTGTCTGCCTGCCACTTTTACCTTTCACCTTGCCACCTATTGCTTCCGCCCGCATTTTACACCCCTCTGTTTCTCTGCTCACCCATTTATGAACCCCACCACCTCTTATTCTCTGTTTATTATTGTTTTTCTTCTTTCCCCCCTACATGTTGGGTCTGAGTGCTTTCCTTCTCTGCCTCCTGCCTCACACACTGTCTAATAGCATTCTCTATTTGAGTCCCTCCCCCCCCAACCATTCTAGTTTAAAGTCTCCCCAGTAGCCTTTGCAGATCTCCCCGCCAGGATATCGGTCCCCCTCAGGTTCAAGTGCAACCCATCCTTTTTGTACAGGTCGAACCTTCCACAAAAGAAGTCCCAATGATCCAGAAATTTGAATCCCTGCCTTCTGCACCAGTCCTTCAGCCACGCATTTATCCTCCACCTCGCTCCATTCCTACTCTCACTGTCGCGTGGTACAGGCAGTAATCCCGAGATTGTTACCTTTGCTGTCCTTCTCTTTAACTCCCCTCCTAACTCCCTAAATTCTCCTTTCAGGACCTCTTCTCTTTTTTTACCTATGTCATTGGTACCTATATGTATCACGACCTCGGGCTCCTCTCCCTGCTCTTTCAGGATGTCTTGGACACGTTGAGACACATCACAGACCCTGGCACCAGGGAGGCAAACTACCATCCGGGTCTCCCGACTGCGTCCACAGAATCGCCTGTCTGACCCCCTAACTATAGAGTCCCTATTAATATTGCCCTCCTCTTCTTTTCCTTACCCTTCTGAGCAACAGGACCGGTCTCTATACCGGAGGCCCGGCCGCTGTCGCTACCCCCAGGTAGGCTGTCCACCCCAACAGTGCTCAAACAGGAGTACTTATTGTCAAGGTGTACAGCCACCGGGGTACTCTCTAGTCCCTGCCTGTCTTTTTAAAAGTAATGACTACTTTTAAAAGACATTTGGACAGATGTATGGATAGGATGGGTTTAGAGTGATATGGGCCGAATGCAGGCAAATGGGACTAGCCTAGTATGCTAACTTGGTTGGCATGGACAAGGTGGGCCGAAGGGCCTGTTTCCGTGCGTACAACTCTCTGACTCCTTGGTTTCTAGGTTGTGAACTGCCAGCAGAGGGAGCCAAACATCAACTTTTCAATTCCATTTGTTCTGGTTTTGAAGGATATTTTGAAGATAACAACACCATGGAAACAGGCCCTTCGGCCCACCAAGGCCACGCCAACCATCCGTCACCCGTTCACACAAGTTCTGTGTTATCCCACTTTCTCATCCACTCCCTACACACAGGGCCGATTAACCTACAAACCCGCACGTTTTGGGGAGGTGGGAGGAAACCGGAGCACCCGGAGACAACCCACATAGTCACAGGGGGTACACAAAAATGCTGGAGAAACTCAGCGGGTGCAGCAGCATCTATGGAGCGAAGGAAATAGGTAACGTTTCGGGCCGAAACCCTTCTTCAGACCCAGGGGGTAACGTGCAAACTCCACACAGGCAGCAACCCGAGGTCTGGTTCGAAGCCGGGTCTCTGGCGCTTTGGGGCAGCAGCTCTACCGGTCCTGAACTATTATTGGACTATCTTTGATAGTTATCAGAGGCGGCTCAAACAACAGCGAAGCATCACTCCCTGACGAGCTCAATGCATTCTATGCAATGTTCGATAGGGAGAACACTGATGTGCCTTCCCGAGCCCCTATTCGCCCTGACGGTGTTACAGTCATAGTCACAGAGGCCGACGTCAGGAGATCCTTCAGGAGGGGTGAACCCTCAGAAAGCGCCTGGACCTGATGGTATACCCGGCCGTGTTCTAAAACCTGTGCGGACCAACTGGCTGGACATTTCAACCTCTCACTTCTTAGGTCTGAGGCTCCCACCTGCTTTAAGCGGGCATCAATAATACCGGTGCCCAAGAAGAGCAAGGTGACGTGCCTCAATGACTATCGACCAGTGGCACTAACATCTGTGGTGATGAAGTGCTTTGAGAGGTTGGTTATGGTGCACATCAACTCCTACCTCGACAAGAACCTCGATAAACTACAGTTCGTATACCGCCACAACATGTCAACGGTAGATGCAATTTCACTGGCTCTCCACTCCGCACTGGACCACTTGGACAATAAAAATACCTACGTCAGGCTGTTGTTTATAGCTCGGTGTTTAATACCATCATCCCTTCCAAGCTGGTTACCAAACTCACGGAACTGGGCCTCTGCACATCCCTCTGCAATTGGATCCTCGACTTCCTCATCCACAGACCACAGTCTTCGAATTGGAGGAACCACTTCATCCTCAGTAACAATTAGCACGGGAGCATCTCAAGGCTGCGTGCTCAGCCCCCTGCTGTACTCACTCTATACCCATGACTGCGTAGCCGGTCATAGTGCGAACTCCATCATCAACTTCGCCGACGACACCACTGTGGTTGGATGAATCACAGATGGGGATGAGTCAGAGTATAGAAGTTGGATCGACCGACTACCAAATGGTGCCAGCACAACAACCTGGCTCTCAACATCAGTAAGTCCAAGGAACTGATTGTGGACTTTAGTAGGGGAAGGATGAGGACCCACAATCCTGTTTATATCAACGGGACGATGGTGGAGGGTCAATAACTTCAAATTCCTGGGCGTGCATATATCCGAAGTTCTTTCCAGGACCCAGCACACCGATGTAATTGTAAAGAAGGCACATCATCGACTTTACTTCCTGAGAAGATTACGGAGATTTGGCATGTCGAAGAGGATTCTCCTAAACCTCTACAGGTGCACGGTAGAGAGCATTCTGACTGGTTGCATCGTGGCCTGGTTCGGCAACTTGAACGTCCAGGAGCGAAAAAGACTACAAAATGTTGTAACCACTGCCCAGTTCATCGCTGGCTTTGACCTCCCCACCGTCGAAGTCGTAGTCGCTGCCTCAAAAAGGCAGCCAAAACCATCAAGGACCCACACCATCCTGGCCACACACTTATCTCACCACTGCCATCAGGAAGAAGGTACAGGAGCCTGAAGACTGTAACGTCCAGGTTCAGGAGCAGCTGCTTCCCCACAGCCATCAGGCTATTAAACACAACGAATAAGCTATGAGCTCCGAACTGCAAAAGACTACATTATTATTTGTTATTTGCACTATATTTGTTATTTATTGAACTTTTTCTTTTTTCCCCCCATTATATACAATGTTTACATATTCTGTAGTGCTGCAGCAAGTAAGAATTCAATTGTCCCGTCCGGGACATATGACAGTAAAACACTTTTTACTCTTGACTTTGCTGGCTTCACCTTGCACTAAACGTTATTACCTGATCATATGTCTGTACACTGTGAATGGCTCGATTGTGAACATGTATTGTCTTTCTGCTGACTGGTTAGCAAACATCAAGAGCTTTTCACTGTACCTCGGTCCACGTGACAATAAACTAAAGTCCACCACAGTAACCCGTTGCGGCACTGTGCTGACCTGATGCTTGTTGATGGACCTTGTCTCTTACCTCTTTTAGCTGGTTCCAGGTGAGGCCCTCCACAGTGATGTCTGGTTTAATGAGATGGAACACTATTTTGAAGACCTTATGGACCATCAGTGGAGGGTCACTTGACGTCATGACCTCTTCAACATCCTGTTCATTCAGTTTCCTGATATTTTCAATCACTTCCTTCAACATTAACTCATGGAACAACACCTTCTCTCGGCCTTCATACTCATTATCAAATTCTGCAGAGAACCACACAGCAAATGAAATAAAGAAGATGCTTGTGTTAGAAAATGGCATAAAAAAGAACTGCAGATACAGGTTTATACCAAAGATAGACACAGAGTGCTGGAGTAACTCAGCGGGTCAGGCAGCATCTCTGGAGAACATGGATAGGTGACGTTTCACAGAGTGCTGGAGTAACTCAGCGGGTCAGGCAGCATCTGTGGAGCGAAGGAAATGGGCAACCTTTCGGGCCGAAACCCTGAAGGAAATAGGCAACGTTTCGGGCCGAAACCCGGAAGGGTTTCGGGCCGAAACGTTGCCTATTTCCTTCGCTCCATAGATGCTGCCGGAACATGGATAGGTGACGTTTCACAGAGTGCTGGAGTAACTCAGCGGGTCAGGCAGCATCTCTGGAGAACGTGGGTAGGTGACGTTTCACAGAGTGCTGGAGTAACTCAGCAGGTCAGGCAGCATCTGTGGAGAACATGGACAGGTGACGTTTTGGGTCGAGGGCCTTCTTCAGACCCCATACACTTGCCACATTATTGACCGAGAGTTATTATCACTGTCACACGTTTAAGAAACATTTGACAGGTACATGGATAGGATAGGTTTAGAGGGATATGAGCCAAATGCAGGCAGGTGGGACTGGTACACTGTAGATGGGACATGTTGGCCGGTGTAGGTAAGTTGGGCTGAAGGGCCTGTTTCCACACTGTATCACTCTGTGACTCTATACTTTGGGTTGGGTTTTCTTGATTGAGCATTTAACCTGATATTTTAATTGTAATTCAGGAGGAGGGCAGGTTACCAATGTCCAAACTGCCTTCTTGGTCAGTAGATCCCAGCACGATGATGGAGCAGGTCTTGTTGAGGATGTCCAGCATCTTCAGCATGCTCCTGTACTCGTGAGCCACGATTTCGTGCTCGGATCCCAGGTCAATGTCAAGGATGGCCATCGTTATCCCATCTCTGCCGCGCAGAGGCACACACACCCTCTTCCCTTTATACGTCGATGAGAAGACTACTTCTGAGGTGTCAGCACATCTGAAGAGGTAGTTTCTGAGTGTGAAGAACATTGAAGATGAGTTAGAATGTGCACTGATATTGGGCAACAGGCAATGAGGCTTGATTAGTGCGGGTGTCAAGGGTTATGGGGAGAAAGCAGGAGAATGGGGTTAGGAGGGAAAGATAGATCAGCCATGGTTGAATGGCGGAGTGGACTTGATGGGCCAAATGGCCTAATTCTGCTCCTATTGCTTATGAACTTATGAGGCAATAAGTTTCTCAGACACAGACTCGATGGGCTGAAGGGCCTGTTTCCGTGCTGTATCCCTAAGCTAAACACTTCCGATCAGAAGTTTTGTGCTAGTGATCTGGCCCATGAGATCATTGTTTCAAAAATTGAAGTTATCCTACAAAAATCTTACAAATCTGGAAAAAACCCAACTAAATCTACTATCCAAGTACAATATAGGATAAAAATAATTGTCCAGCATTAATACAGAGCACAGAAGTTCACACAATGGCAGGTGGAACTCCACGTCACCACAGTGTGGCACTGCTGGGCATGCTCTTCCCAGTCCACAGTGGTAGAGTTGCTGCCTCACGGCGCCAGGGACACGGGTTCGATCCTGACTACCGGTGCTCTCTGTACGGAGTTTGTACGCTCTCCCCGTGACCCGAGTGGGTTTTTCCCGGGTGCTCCGGTTTCCTCCCGCATTCCAAAAACGTGCGGGTAGGTCGGTTATTTGGCTTTTGTAAATGATCCCCAGTGTGTGTGGGATAGTGCTAGTGTGTACGGGGCGATCGTTGGTCGGCACAGACTCAGTGGGCCGAAGGGCCTGTTTCCACGCTGTATTGCCAGAGTCTAAAGGATGATCAACTATCATCCGATACAATCACTCTACTGTTTTAAATCTCTTTCTATCTAGTTTAGACAATAGGTGCAAGGGTAGGCTACTCGGCCCTTCGAGCCAGCACCGCCATTCAATGTGATCATGGCTGATCATCCCCAATCAGTACCCCGTTCCTGCCTTCTCCCCATATACCCTGACTCCGCTATCTTTAAGAGCCCTATCTAGCTCTCTCTTGAAAGTATCCAGAGAAGCTGCCTCCACTGCCCTCTGAGGCAGTAGCAATTCTAAATGTTCCAATCATATTTTACCACATTGGATTTTATCAATGGAACTGGTGCGCTACAATGCTGAGAACTATATTCTGCACTCTGTATCTTCCCCATTGCTCTACCTATTGTACTTGAGTTTGGCTTGCTTGTATAATATTTTCCGATCTCATTGGACAGCATTTTGGAGTATTGCGTGCAGTTCTGGTGGCCACATTACAGGAAGGATGCTGAGGCTTTGGACAGGGTGCAGAGGAGGTTTACCAGAACGCTGCCAGGACTGGAGGGGATTAGCTACAGGTAGAAGTTGGACAGACGTGGATTGTTTTCTCTGGAACGTCGGAGGTTGAGGGGAGACCTCGTAGAAGTATATAAAATTATGAACACTATAGATAGGGTAGACAGTCAGAACATTCCTAGAATGCAAAAATTAAATACTAAAGGGCACAGATTTAAGGTGAGAGGGGCAAAATTTAACGTCTTTGGTCTACACCCGTATCTGCAGTTCCTTTTTGTTACATCTCTGGAGAAAATGGATAAGTGACGGGTCGGAGCGGGACACTTCTTCAGACTGGTATCTAGTTTAAAGCTGGAGTGCTGGAGTAACTCAGCGGGTCAGGCAGCATCTGTGGAGAACATGGATAGGTGACGTTTCACAGAGTGCTGGAGTAACTCAGCGGGTCAGGCAGCATCTGTGGAGAACAGGGATAGGTGACGTTTCACAGAGTGCTGGAGTAACTCAGCGGCAGATATGATAGTGGTGTTTAAGAGATTTTTCGACACTAAATATATGCAGGAATGGAGGGATATGGCTTATGTGCAGGCAGAGAGGTTGAGTCTAGAAGTTGGGAGGTCATGATGATGTTATACAAGACGGTGGTGAGGCCGCATTTAGAGTATTGTGTTCAGTTCTGAGCACCGTGTTATAAGAAAGATGTTGTCAAGCTGGAGAGAGGGCAAAGAAGATTTACGAGGATGTTGCCAGGACTCGAGGGTGTGAGCTATAGGGAGAGGCTCAGTAGGCTGGGACTCTATTCCCTGCAGCGCAGGAAGATGAGGGGTGATCTTATGGATGTGTACAAAATCATGAGAGGAATAGATCGGGTGAGCCTCTTGCCCAGAGTAGGGGTTTCAAGAAACAGAGGACAGAGGTTTAAAATAGACAAAAATGCTGGAGAAACTTGCCCACGCTGACATGTTGGTCAGCGTGGGCAAGTTGGGCCGAAGGGCCTGTTTCCACGCTGTATCACCCTGTGACTCTATTAAGGGATGATCAACTTGAAATGAAATGGCATCCGTTTCAATAGACAATAGACAATAGACAATAGGTGCAGGTGTAGGCTATTCTGCCCTTCGAGCCAGCACCGTCATTCACTGAGATCATGGCTGATCA
>CM075982.1:1501508-1536508 GCA_038087875.1 Malacoraja senta | reverse complement strand
CCCGACCCGAAACATCACCTATTCTTTCGCTCCATAGATGCTGCCTCACCCGCAAGGGTCTCGACCTGAAACGTCATCTATTCCTTCGCTCCATAGATGCTGCCTCACCTGCAAGGGTCTCGACCCGAAACATCATCTATTCCTTCCCTCCACAGATGCTGCCTGACCTGCTGACTTTATTAGTGACCGGAGCAGAATTAGGCCATTTGGCCTATCGTCTACTCCTCCATTCATTCATGGATGATCTACCTCTCCCTCCTAACCCCATTTTCCTGCTTTCTCCCCATAAACCCTGACACCTGCACTAATCAAGAATCTATCTATCTCGGACTTTTAAAATATCCATTGAATCACCACCCTTTGGCTAAAGAAATCCCTCCTCATCTCGTTCCTAAAGGTACATCCTTTAATTCTGAGACTGTGACCTCTGGTCCTAGACTCTCCCACTATTGGAAACTGTCTCTCCACGTCCACTCTATCCGGTCCATTCACTATTTGACTATAGTCCCACAAAATCCCCAATGCAAGTCCATAAGTTCACAAGTGAAGGAGAAGAAGGGTCTCGACCCGAAAAGTCACCCATTCCTTCACTCCAGAGATGCTGCCTGTCCCGCTAAGTTACTCCAGTATTTTGTGTCGATAGACGTCAGGACGTTTGGGTTGGGAGTGGAGGCGCGATGTATTAAAGGCCCACACTTACCTTACGCCCATATCTCTGTACAGGGCCTGGTTGAGTACATAAGGTGCATCTTCCACTGTGCAAGCCACATAGTGTAGGAAGACCTCACCCCTTTCTGGCCTGTGGTAATTGTGCCTCAGCAGAGCAATGGACGAGCTGATTCTCTTGTTGTCACCATGCGCTTCGGAGTCCTGTCACGGGAAAATTGTCCCATTACGAGGGTAGACTTTACAGACACAGCGTGGACCCAGCACGCTGATGCAATTATAAACAAAGCACATCAACGCCTCTACTTCCTGACAAGATTACGGAGATTCGGTACGTCAGAGAGGATTCTCTTGAACTTCTACAGGTGTACAGCAGAGAGCATATTGACTGGTTGCATCGTGGCCTGGTTCGGCAACTTGAATGCCTAGGAGCGGAATTGACTGCAAAAAGTTGTGAACACTGCCCAGTCCATCACCGGCTCTGATCTCTCCACCATCGAAGGGATTTACAGGAGTCAAGTTCAAGTTCAAGTGAGTTTATTGTCATGTGTCCCTGATAGGACAATGAAATTCTTGCTTTGCTTTCAGCACACAGAACAAAGTAGGCATTTACTACAAAACAGATCTTTGTGTCCATATACCATTATATAAATAAACTGATAAAGTGCAAATAACATATAATGGGCTATTAATGTTCAGAGTTTTGTCCGAGCCAGGTTTAATAGCCTGATGGCTGTGGGGAAGTAGCTGTTCCTGAACCTGGTCATTGCAGTCTACAGGCTCCTGTACCTTCTACCTGAAGTTAGCAGGGAGATGAGTGTGTGGCCAGGATGGTGTGGGTCTTTGATGATACTGCCAGCCTTTTTGAGGCAGCGACTGCAATAAATTCCCTCGATGGAAGGTAGGTCAGAGCCGATGATGGACTGGGCAGTGTGTACTACTTTTTGTAGTCTTTTCTTCTCCAGGGCGCTCAAGTGGCCCTCAAAAAGACAGCCAGCATCATCAGAGACCCACACCATCCTGGCCACACACTCATCTCACCCCTGCCATCGGGAAGAAGATACAGGAGCCTGAAAACTGTAACGTCCAGGTTCAGGAACAGCTTCTTCCCTCCAGCCATCAGGCTATGAAACACTACAACCTCAAATAAGCTCTAAACTACAATAGACTATTATTGTTATTATTGCACTAATATTGCTGATCATCCACAATTAGTACCCCATTCCTGCTTTCTCCCCATATTCCTTGATTCCGTTAGCCCTAAGAGCTAAATCTAACTCTTGAAAACATCCAGTGAATTAGCCTCCACTGCCTTCCATGGCAGAGAATTCCACAGACTCACAACTCTCTGGGTGAAAAAGTTTCTCCTCATCTCAGTCCTAAATGGGCTACCCCTTATTCTTGAACTGTGATCCCTGGTTCTGGGCTCCCCCAACATCGGGAACAATTTTCCTGCATCTAGCCTGTCCAATCCTTTAAGAATTTTATGTTTCTATAAGATACCCTCTCATCCTTCTAAATTCAAGTGAATACAAGCCTAGTCGACCCATTCTTTCATCATATGTCAGTCCCACCATCCCGGGACCATTGTTCGGTCCTACCTTATAAAGAGATTGGAAGACGACTTTATAAACGGGTTCCATGCTGGAGCTGGAGGTGGCTGCGGCCCGTTTTATGTCGTAGAACCATTTCCGCCTGGCCCTGTGACGTGCCCTCTCCAGGCAATTCTGTTCGCTTCTGGCCGTCAGGAACATGACCAGGTTCTCAAAGTCGTCCTCCTTGCCCGAGATCTCAGCCACCAGTGTCTCGATGTACACGTTGAACTCCGACTTGGTCAGGGCGGGGTTGTCCGAGTAGTACTTGCGGTAGAGCTTCAGCTTGTGATGGGCTGTGGAGCAAACGAGGGTCATCGAGTGATACAGTGTGGAAACAGGCCCTTCGGCCCAACTCCCCCACACCAGCCAACAATGTCCCAGCTACACTAGTCTCGATTGCCTGCACCTGGTCCATATCCCTCCAAACCTGTCCTATCCATCTACCTGTCTAACTGTTTCTTAAACGATGGGGTAATCCCAGCCTCAACTACCTCCTCTGGCAGCTTGTTCCATACACCCACCACCCTCTGTGTGAAAAAGTTACCCCTCGGATTTCTATTAAATCTAATCCCCTTCAACTTGAACCTATGTACTCTGGTCCTCAATTCCCCTACTCTGGGCAAAAGACTCTGTGCATCTACCCAATCTATTCCTCTCATGATTGTGTACACCTCTATAAGATTACCCCTCATCTGCGCTCCATGGAATAGAGACCCAGCCTACTCAACCTCTCCCTATAGCTCACACCCTCTAGTCCTGGCAACATCCTCGTAAATCTTCCCTGAACTCTTTCAAGCTTGACTATCTTTCTTATTATAGCTCGGCAAAACACAGCACCCAGATTGTCCACAGCGCAGGAAAAATTACCCTTGAGAAGTTTCTTTTCATTCATTGCCACAGATGGCTGTGGAGGCCAAGTCAATGGGTATTTTTAAGGCAGAAGTAGATGGTAGAGAGAGTGCTGTCTGTACGGAGTTTGCACGTTTTCCCCGTGACCTGCATGGGTTTTCTCTGAGATCTTCGGTTTCCTCCCACACTCCAAAGACGTGCAGGTTTGTAGGCTAATTGGCTTGGTATAATATAAAATGTCCCTAGTGTGTGTAAGATAGTATTAGTACGCGGCCTCGGTGGGACGAAGGGCCTGGTTCCATGCTGTGTCTCGAAACTAAACTAAAAGTGCTGCAATGCTGTAAGATTCCAGCATCTGCCATTTAATTCAGCTTTAGTTTGGAGATACAGCATGGAAACAGGCCTTTTGGCCCATCAAGTGACAAGTGGTCACCCACACACTAACCCTGTCCTACACACAACAGGGACAATTTACAATTTAGAGATGACATTTAACCTACAAACCCTGCACGTCTTTGGAGTATGGGAGGAAACCGGAGCGCCCGGAGAAAACCCACACGGTCACGGGGAGAACATGCAAACTCCATACAGGATAGAACCCAGGTCTCTGGCACTGTGAGGCAGCAGCTCTACCCGCTGCGCCACCGTGCCGCCCAAATAGAGGAGGACTGGCCAAATGTTGTGCCTTCCACCACAGTGATGAATGCTGTGGTGGATGTTTGTGTTAAATTATTATTGTGTTTTGTGTGTTCTTTTTTATTGTACCACTGCTGGCAAATTCATTTCACTTGCACTTATTGACTGTTGGACTTGCTTCCAGCCGGCCAAACAGAGCGTCTGGGAACTTCAGCAGCTGAGTAATACAATGGGGAGTGGAACGAAGGATTATCAGCGTCTGTGACCACGCAGTTGCAGGAATGCGCTGTCAATATCCTCGTTCCCCACCATCTCTGGCAGAGGCCTGGACTGTAAACACAGTCTGGAAATGTCCACACTTTCTCACAGCCTCTCGCTCGGGCAGCTCACAACCCAGTGGAAGAAGGGTCTCGACCCAAAACATCGCCTATTCCTTCTCTCCAGAGATGCTGACTGACCCGCTGAGTTACTCCAGCATCTTGTGGCCTATCAGCAATAGGAATTTTGATTTCTCAAACTTCAAGTAACCCTAGCTGTCCATCTCTCTCCCTTCCTCCCCCACCCTAGTTCTCCGACTAGTTTCACAGTCCTCATTAATTTTACTGATTGTGTGCCTCATTCTCACCTTCCACTCAGCCAACAATAAACCGTTCTACATTTGCTTAACATCGTCTGCTTTGATCTGTCCTTTTCACATCCGTCCATATCTCTGTCTCCCTCTCCCCTGACTCTCAGTCTGAAGAAGGCTCTCGACCCGAAACGTCACCCATTCCTTCACTCCAGAGATCCTCTCCACATCCACTCCATCCAGGCCTTTCACTAAACGGTATGTTTCAATGAGGTCCCCCCTCATTCTTCTAAACTCTAGCGTGTAGAGGCCCAGTGCCATCAAACGCTCATCGCACTTTAACCCACTCATCCCCAGCATTGCATCAATCCGCTCGTTCTGACTTAAAACACATAGAGTTTTCAGGGGGTGAGAATGAGAGTCATCCAAGCACACACTTGTAAGGAACAGGGCGGCACGGTGGCGCAGCGGGTAGAGTTGCTGCCTCACGGCGCCAAAGACCCAGGTTCAATCCTGACTACGGGTGCTGTCTGTACGAAGTTTGTACGTTCTCCCCGTGACCTGCGTGAGTTTCCCCCCACTCTCCATAGATGTCCAGGTCTGTAGGTTAATTGGCCTGGTATCAATGTAAAAATTGTCACTAGTGTGTGTAGGGTAGGGTTAGTGTGCGGGGATCGCTGGTTGACGTGGACTCCGTGGGTTGAAGGGCCTGTTTCCGCGCTGTATCTCTGAACTAAAATTAAACTAAAGTAGATACAAGTCTTGTCACGGTAAAAAATGTCTGAACTCAGCAGCTGTATCTAATAAATCTCCCACTGTGACCATATCCTCTGATCCTTCTTTTATTCCCAATCGTAAGACCTTTAGCCTGAAATACGAACTTACAAATGTAGACAATTGCAAACTGATTTTCTATATAAGGGCAGGAAAAGTCGTGGGAAAACCAAGATGCTATGAAACAAATAAATTAGTTTAGTTTAATTTAGAGACACAGCGTGGAAACAGGCCCTTCAGCCCACCGGGTCCGCGGCGACCAGCGATCCCTGCACAATAACACTATCCTACACACACTAGGGACAATTTTACATTTATACCAAAGCCAATTAACCTACAAACCTGTATGTCTTTGGAGTGTGGGAGGAAACCGGAGCACCTGGAGAAAACCCACGCGGTCACGGGGAGAACGTACAAACTCCGTACGGACAGCACCCGTGGTCAGGATCGAACCCGGGTCTCTGGCGCTGTGAGGCAGCAACTCTACCGCTGCGCCACCAGGAATAATAGTAGGTTTATGAGGATGTTGCCAGGACTCAAGGACCTGAGCTATAGGGAGAGGTTGGGCAAACTAGGACTCTATTCTTTGGAGCACTGGAGGCTGATCGTATAGATGTGTATAAAACTTTGAGTGGAATTGTATTCAGAGAGTAACAGAGTTTTTTACCCAGCGTAGGGGAATCAAGAACCAGAGGGCATAGGTTTAAGGTGTGAGGGAGAAGATTTAATAGGAACCCGAGTGGCAACGTTTTCACACAGAAGGTTGTGGGTGTATGGAACGAGCTGCCAGAGGAGGTAGTTAAGGCAGGTACTGTAACATTTAAAATACATTCGGACCGCTACATGGATAGCACAGGTTTAGAGGGATTTGGGCCAAACGCGCCAGGTGGGACGAGTGTAGCTGGGACATGTTGGTCAGTGTGGGCAAGTTGGGCCGAAGGGCCACTTTCCACACTGTATCACTCTGTGACTCTCTATAATACAGTTTGGGACAATTTCAATCACAAACTACTGAACAATTTCTAGTCAGCTGCAATCATTTCGAGCTTTGGCCCAGAAACAGATTTCTGCATTGGAGGCTATTGTAATATCAAAGATTCAATGTTCAATGGTGCTTTAGTGCAAACACACAGTGAAATTCTTTTCTCACAAACAGTCCAGTAGAGTGTTTCTATATTCTATATCATAAGCTCTAGGAGCCGACTTAGGCCATTCGGCCCATCAAGTCTACTCTGGCATTCAATCACGGCTGTTCTATCTCTCCCTCCTTACCCCATTTTCCTGCCTTCTCCCCATAACCTCTGACACCCAGCATCACCAGAGACCCACACCACCCTGGCCACACACTCATTTCACCATTGCCATCGGGAAGAAGGTACAGGTGCCGGAAAACCTAACGTCCAGGTTCAGGAACAGCTTCTTCCCTGCAACTATCAGGCTATTAAACACGACAACCTCCAAATAAGCTCTGAATTATTATTATCTTTGCACTATTACTGTTTGTTTTTCATGTGTGCGTATGTGTGCACTGAATTTTTTTTCTTGTTTATTATATTTTTACAGTATACTATGTTTCCATATTGTGTTGTGCTGCAGCAAGTAAGAATGTCATTGTTCTATCTGGGACACATGACAATAAAACTCTCTTGCCTCTGACATGAAAGGGAGTCATCTACAATAAGCCAACTTGGCAAAGCCGTGTTCCTACCTCTCTTTAAGGAGTTGCGTTCCGTTCCATCCTTGTATTTACTGATGAGTTCGGTTAGCTCTCGGAGCTTAATGTGGCCCGAGACATCGTTGTCCCATTTCTCAAACAGTGCATCCAGGATTATCTTATGGGTGTTTTGCAGAGCTACCTGGTTTGCCTGCAAACAGAAGCAATGATGAATGAGGCAGTTTAGAGTCTAGAGATACAGCGCGGAAACGGGCCCTTCGGCCCACTGAGTCCACACCGACCAGCGATCCTCGCACACCAACACGATCCTACACACACTAGGGACAATTTTTAGTATTTACACCAAGCCAAGTAACCTACAATTAACCTGCACGTCTTTGGAGTGTGGGAGGAACCAGACGATCTCGGAGAAAACCCACGCAGGTCACGAGAAGAACGTATAAACTCCATACAGACAGCACCCGTGATCAGGATCGAACCCGGGTCTCTGGCGCTGTGAGGCAACAACTCTACTGCTGCACCACCGTGCAGTTCATAAGTCATCGGAGCAGAATTAGGCCATTCAGCCCATCAAGTCTACTCCATCATTCACTCATGGCTGATCTATATTTTTTCCCTCTCAACCCCATTCTCCTGCCGTCTCCCCATAACTCCCGACACCCCCCTCAAGAAAGGAAAAACCTTTTCAAAAATGCCTTGTCCACTGCCTCCCATCTCCATGGTTTAGCCAACGCCAAAGCCAACGCATCATAAGGTAGACAAAAATGCTGGAGAAACTCAGCGGGTGCAGCAGCATCTATGGAGCGAAGGAAATAGGCAACGTTTCGGGCTGAAACCCTTCAGACTGATGTGGGGTGGGGGTGGGGGTGGGGAGAAGAAAGGAGAAAGGAAGAGGAGGAGCCCGAGGGCTGGGGGAGAGCTGAGAAGGGGAGGAGACAGCAAGGGCTACCGGAAATTGGAGAAGTCAATGTTTATGCCGCTAGGGTGCAGACTGCCCAAGCGGATTATGAAGTGCTGCTCCTCCAATTTCCGATGGTGAACATCACAAGATAGTTTAGTTTATTGTCACGTGTATCAAGGTACAGTGAAAATATTTTGTTGCCTGCTATCTAGTCAGCAGAAAGACAATACATGATTACAATCGAGCCATTTACAGTGTACAGATACATGATAAGGGAATAACGTTTAGTGCAAGGTAAAGCCAGCAAAGTCCGATCAAGGATAGTCCGAGGGTCTGATAATCCAATCAAAGATGGTTGGTCATCCAATTAGTCTGAGCCACAGGGAGAAGTTGAGCAGGCTGGGTCTCTATTCTTTTGGAGCCCAGGAGGATTAGGGGTGATCTTATTGAAGTATATAATATCATGAGAGGAATAGATCAGGAAGACACACAGTCTTTTGCCCAGATCGAGAACCAGAGGACATAGGTTTAAAGTGAGGGGGAAAAGATTAATAGGAATCTGAAGGGTAGCTTTTTCACACAAAGGATGGTGGGTGTATGGAGCAAGCAGCCAGAGGAGGTAGTTGGGGCAGGGACTATCCCAACGTTTAAGAAGCATTTAGACATGTACATGGATAGGACAGGTTTGGAGGGATATGGACCAAACGCAGGCAGGTGGGACTAATGTAAATGGGATATGTTGGTCGTCGTGGGCAAGTTGGGCCAAAGGGCCTTACGTAGAAACATAGACATAGAAACATAGAAAATAGGTGCAGGAGTAGGCCATTTGGTCCTTCGAGCCAGCACCACCATTTAATATGATCATGGCTGATCATCCAAAATCAGTATCCCGTTCCTGCTTTCTCCCCATATCCCATGTTTCCGTTAGCCCCGAGAGCTAAATCTCTCTCTTGAAAACATCCAGTGCATTGGCCTCCACTGCTTTCTGTGGCAGAGAATTCCACAGACTTACAACTCTCTGGGTGAAAACGTTTTTCCTCATCTCCTTCCTAAATAGCCGACCCTCATTCTACGCCTTTTTCCACGTTGACTGGTCACTTTTCACTGTACCTCGGTACACGTGACGACAAAATAAACTCAGCGGTACGAGTATAGCACTAAATAGCACTAAATTCCCTTCTACACGCTGATGTTAACAGAGACGGCAACAAGAAAGATTTGTGCGATTTACCTGAGCTATGTTCTCTAATTTTTCCTCTTTGGTTTCCTTATACGTCGCCCGAATTAATGCGATCAGGTTGTCCTTGGTCGGGGTGGAGGTACATTTGCCCACAAATACGTCCATCAGCTGCACAAACTGCGCAATGTTCTTGAACCTCCGCTTAAAGGGACTTGTGTGCAGAGCAAGGCTGTGAGACTGCAGATCCAAGATGATGGTGGTCAGATCTGGATGAAGCCAAGGAGAAAGATCAACCACTGACCCAGGCAGCACTTTTTACTTAGTTTAGTTTAGAGATACAGCTCGGAAACTGTCCCTTCGGCCCACCGAGTCCATGCTGACCAGCGATCCTCGATTTCTTGTATGCAATACAGGGTAGTTGTGATCTTAAATCAAAGTCTAAAGAACCATATGTACTATCGCGACATTTAAGAAACAATTAGACAGGTACGTGGATAGGACATGTTTAGAGGGATATGGACCAAACGCAGGCAGGTGGGACTAGTGTATTTGGGACATGCTGGCAGGTGTGGGCAAGTTGGGCCGAAGGGCCTGTTTCCACGCTGTATCACTCTATGACTCTAGATATGCAAACTAAAATATGCCATTGAATAATTTATTTGTATTCACTATCCAAAAAATTCCAATACATTCCTATAGGGTGGCATGGTGGCGCAGCGGTAGAGTTGCTGCCTCACAGCGCCAGAGGCCCGGGTTCCATCCTGACTACGGGTGCTGTCTGTACGGAGTTTGTACGTTCTCCCCGTGACCTGCGTGGGTTTTCTCCGGGTGCTCTGGTTTCCTCCCACACTCCAAAGACGTGCAGGTTTGTAGGTTAATTGGCTTCTGTAAATTGTAAATTGTCCCCAGTGTGTGTAGGATGGTGCTAGTGTGTGGGGTGATCGCTAGTCGGCGCGGACGCAGTGGGCCGAAGGGCCTGTTTCTGTGCTGTATGTCTAAAGTCTAAAGAACCATGAAGTAGATATGCAAACTAAAATAGACAATAAATCATTTATTTGTATTTGCTACCTAAAATATTCCAATACATTCAGTCTGAAGAAGGGTCTCGACCCGAAACATCACCCATTCCTTCTCTCCAGTGATGCTGCCTGTCCCGCTGAGTTACTCCAGCATTTTGTAACTACCTTCGATTGAAACCAGCATCTGCAGTTCTTTCCTACCAATACGTTCCTCAACCATTTTCATTCCCATTCCCACGCTGACCTTTGTGTCCTGGGCCTCCTCCATTGCAAGAGGACTTTAGATGTGTTGGATCAGAAGTGAAGCAGAATTCAACTTTAGGAACTAAAAGTGGAAGATTTGCCCCTTCCTTGACATCCTTTGTATGATGTTGCATAATTGATCCATCAGAAGTTAGAACAAGTTTATTTAATGTCTAGAACTAGTTTGATTGCCATTGATTTCTTCGTATCCCCCTATCGAAGAGATCTACAGGAGGTGCTGCCTCAAAGAGGAAGCCAGCATCATCAGAGACCCACACCACCCTGGCCACGCTCCCATCTTGCTGCTACCATCGGGAAGAAGGTACAGGAGCCTGAAAACCATGACCTCCAGGTTCATGAACAACTTCTTTCTAACAACTACCAGACTCTTGAACACTGCACAACACTAACCTCAGCAACTGTGATCTTCTGCGGACTGTGTCTCTGGTTGCAACACGGACTGGTATTAGCTCCCATATTATTATGGTAATTAATTAAAAAATATAAAGATATTATCTGTGGGGTGTTGCATGAAGCTTCTGCAAGTAAGAGTTTCATTCTTCTATTATCGGTACATGCAACAATTACACACTTTTGACCCTTGCATCCATTCTGCTTTTATCAAAATTTGGAGAAGAATCTAATCTGGTTAGAATGTTATATTACCTGGAAATTTCGACAATCTCGCTTCCTGTTCTTCACGGATATAATTATGAGAAGGTATTCCAATAGGAATGTCACCTGCAAGAAAAAGTCAATTAAAAAACACAATGATATTGGTATAGTTGGCTTTGAAGTAAAATATTGGTCCTTAGATCGCAGATAGTGCTGTCTGTACGGAGTTTGCACGTTCTCCCCCTGACTGCGTGGGTTTTCTCTGAGATCTTCGGTTTCCTCCCACATTCCATAGACGTGCAGGTTTGTAGGTTAATTGGCTTGGTATAAATGTAAAATTGGCCCTTGTGTGTGTAGGGTAGTGTTAATGTGCGGGGAGCGCTGGTCGGTGCGGACTCGGTGTACCGAAGGTGGGCCAGCATTTCCGCGCTGTATCTCTAAACTAAACTAAACTAAGAGATGGGGCGATTTGGGAAATATTTACAAGCTGCTCAATAGATTGGTTGAAAGATGCGGTTAGCAGATTGTGGGTGGGGGCATGGTGTAATATTCTTCAATCTAAAAGTTACACATTGCTACCAAACCCCTTCTTTTCGGACAAAAACCAAGAAGGATTTAGAAGAATGAGGGGAAACCTCATTGAAACTTACCGAACAGTGAAAGGCCTGGATAGAGTGGATGTGGAGAGGATGTTTCCACTAGTGGGAGAGTCTCGGACCAGAGATCACAGCTTCAGAATTAAAGGACTTTCCTTTAGAAAGGAGATGAGGAGGAATTTCTTTAGTCAGAGGGTGGTGATTTGTGGAATTCTTTGCCACAGAAGACTGTGGAGGCCTTGGGTATTTTTAAGGCAAAGATAGATAGATTCTTGATTAGTACGGGTGTCAGGGTTTATGGGGAGAAGGCAGGAGAATGGGGTTGAGAGGGAAAGAATAATCAGCCATGATTGAATGGCGGAATAGACTCGATGAACCGAATGGCCTAGTTCTGTTCCTCTGACTATGAAAAAAAAGGCCGCGTTAATGAGGCAATAATCCTATGCTGAAGATAGACACAAAATGCTGGAGTAACTCTGGGACAGGCAGCATCTCTGGAGAGAAGGAATGGGTGACGTTTCGGGTCGAGACCCTTCTTCGGACTGATGTCAGGGGATTGGGAGGTACTTTGATAAGGAAATGTATAGAGAGGGAGTGTAAGGTGTGAAAACAGGGCAAAGGGAATGGTGATCAAGGCAAATGTAGAATAGATCATTGTTAGTTGGGAGAAGGCAACAACAAAGAAAACAGGGATAAAATGTAGTCAGAGACAGTCAGGCTGGTCAGAGAACTGGGAAGGAGGAGGGATGGAGAGTGAGGAAGCAAGGGTTACTTGAAGTTTGAGGTCAATGCTCATACCGCTGGTGTGTAAGCTGCCCAAGCAGAAGACAAAGTTCATCTCTCAAGAACTATTGATGCTGACATTTTGCCTCCTCTGTTCTAATCCTCTGCCATCCCTCGTGTTCCAGGTGTGTCATCCACACACAAAGGTGTAAACATTGACAAACATGGCGTCTGAAGTATGGTCTCGACCCGGAACGTCACCCATTCCTTCTCTCCAGAGATGCTGCCTGTCCCGCTGAGATACTCTAGCACTTTGCGTCTATCTTACCCCTTACGAATAACGGGTAAGGCATTTAGAACGGAGATGAGGAAACACTTTTTCACACAGAGTTGTGAGTCTGTGGAATTCTCTGCCTCAGAGGGCGGTGGAGGCCGGTTCTCTGGATACTTTCAAGAGAGAGTTAGATAGAGCTCTTAAAGATAGCGGAGTCAGGGGATATGGGGAGAAGACAGGAACGGGATACTGATTGGGGATGGCGGTGCTGGCTCAAAGGGCCGAATGGCCTACTCCTGCACCTATTGTCTATTGTCTTCGGTGGAAACCAGCATCTGCAGTTCTTTGTTTCTGCATCTTTCCCATGACAAGACTGTAATACAATGTCCCAAATTCTATACTCAACACCCTGACTGATGGAGGCCAATGTGCCCAAAGCCTTCTTGACCACCCTGTCTACCGGTGATGCCACTTTCAGGGAACTCATTGGTGAACTGGATGGTTGAGTTGGCGTGTTACTTTGCCACTCAAAACTGGGAGGGGAGTGAGTAGAGTGGGAGTGACTCATTGCCAGAGAAGCTGCCCGTCCCACTGAGTTATGCTGAGTTATGTTTTCTATGTTACTCCAGCTTTTCGCGTCTATCTTCAGTTTACTTACTACACATTTCTTCCGCTGGCCTTACCAATGCTTGTTCTGAAGGTTTGTGCGGTCATGGGCCTCTCTGCCACATTGCTCTCTCTGGCTGGCTGCTGGTCACGTGGTGTTCCGTCAGCTGCCTCTTCCTCAACTTGCCCACTCACTGCTTCAGTGTAGAACAAGGCCGGCACCTGGCCACTGATGTACTCATTCCCAAAGTCAACCATAAATTCCTCCGGCTCCATTTCATCGAGTTCAATGAGAGGCCCTAAGAAAGTGGTAAAGAAGTCATTAATAAAGTCCAACATTTACCAACCTATCAGATCATAAGTGATAGGTGCTTCAGCCCAAGATAATCACAATAATCTCAAACAATAAAACTTTGAAAGATGAGATCATAAGTTCTCAGAGCAGAATTAGGCCATTCGGCCCATCAAGTCTACTCCGCCATTCAATCATGGCTGATCTATCTCTCCCTCCTAACCCCATTCTCCTGCCTTCTCCCCATAACCCCTGACACCCATCCTAATCAAGAATCTATCTATCTCTACCTTAAAAATATCCACTAACTTGGCCTCCACAGCCTTCTGTGGCAAAGCCTTTTATGCAAGTTTTTTTAGCATTCATAATTAACGCCAGCTTGGAGAGGTCAATTCAATTGATTGATTGATTGATTGATTGAAAGATAAAGCATGGAAACAGGCCCTTCCGCCCATCGTATCCATACCGAACATCGATCACCTGTTCATACTAGTTATAATCATATAGTAAGGAAGGCAAACACAATGCTAGCATTTATTGACGACTAGAATGCAGAAACAGGAATGTAATGCTGAGGCTCCGTCAGGCCGCATTTGGAGCATTGTGAGCAGTTTTGGGCCCCATATCTGAGGAAGGATGCGCTGGCTCTGGAGAGGGTCCAGAGGAGGTTTACAAGAATGGTCCCAGGAATGAGTTGGTTAACATATGATGAGTGTTTGACGGCACTGGGCCTGTACTTGCTGGAGTTTAGAAGGATGAGGGGACACATCATTGAAATGTACAGAATAGTGAAAGGCCTGGATAGAGTGGATGTGGGGAGGATGTTTCCACTAGTGGGAGAGTCTAGGACCAGAGGTCACACCCTCAGAATTAAAGGATGTTCCTTTAGGAAGGAGATGAGGAGAAATTTCTTTAGCCAGAGGGTGGTGAATCTGTGGAATTCTTTGCCACAGAAGGCAGTGGAGGCCGTCATTGGGTATTTTGAAGGCAGAGAGATTCTTGATTAGTACAGGTGTCAAAGGTTATGGGGAGAAGGCAGGAGAATAGGGTTGAGAGGGAGAGATAGATCAGCCATGATTGAATAGCGGAGTAGACTTGATGGGCCGAATGGTCTAATTCTGCTCCTATCACATGACCTTGTGAACCACTCCTTATCACTAATCCACTTGGTTAGTACTCACATTTCCTGGGGTTGTGTAATTCTAGTTTACTTGCGTCCGATTGTTGGTCGTAGAATTCCTCAAACAACAGGAGAATCATTTGCCTGTTCAAATGTCCGCACTATATCAAGAGAAGTTTTATGCAAAAAAAAAGTCACAAAGTGCTGGAGTGAGTTTTACTTCACTTTCATCATCTGAAACATTTTGCAACATGAATTAATTTGAGTTTGAGTATAGTTTATTGTCATGTGTAAAGGGGTGCAGTGAAACGCTCTTGTTGCCTGTTATCCACTCACACTTGTGCTAGTTCATAGGTTCATAAGCAGAATTAGGCCATTCGGCCCATCAAGTTTACTCCGCCATTCAATCACGGCTGATCTATCTCTCCCTCTCAACCCCATTCCTCTGCCTTCTCTCCATAACCTCTGACAACCGTACAAATCAAGAATCTAATTATCTATGCCTTGAAAATATCCACTGACTTGTGGCCTCCACAGCCGTCTGTGGCAAAGAATTCCACAGATTCACCACCCTCTGACTAAAGAAATTCCTCCTCACCTCCTTCCTAAAGGTACGTCCTTTTATTCTGATGCTACGGCCTTTGGTCCTAGACTCTCCCACTAGTGTAAACATCCTCTCCACATCCACTCTATCCAGGCCTTTCACTATTCGGTAAGTTTCAATAAGGTCCCCCCTCATTCTTCTAAACTCCAGTGACTATAGGCCCAGTGTCTGCACCGACCAGCGATCCCCATACACTAGCACTTTCAAGAATCTGTCAAGGTCCGCCTTATAAATATCCACTGACTTGGCCTCCACAGCCGTCTGTGGCAATGAGTTCCACAGATTCACCACCCTCTGACTAAATAAATTCCTCCTCATCTCCTTCCTAAAGGAATGTCCTTTAATTCTGAGGCTGTGACCTCTGGTCCTAGACTCTCCCACTAGTGGAAACATCCTCTCCACATCCACTCTGTCCCACTTGTCGGGCTGTAAGTGTGGACATTTCCTGGGAATACTGGCCTTGCCGACGTCACATTCCAGGAAGAGTTCTGCAAACCGCTGTCTCCACCAATCCTGCTGCCCATTGTGATAGAAGAAGTCCGAGCTGTGGGAAAGGTAGACGAGGAAGTCCGCAAAGGGGCTGTCGGACAGTCCTTTGATGTACGAGTACATGTACTGGAGGGAGAAGGGAAAATACATCAACATCTCACCGTACCTAAGACATGCTAGGTGCACGTGACTATTAGGGTATCATTGGATCTTATGGAGACATATTACATCCTTAAGGGATTGGACAGGCTAGATGCAGGAAAAATGTTACCCGATGTTGGGGGAGCCCAGAACCAGGGGTCAGCTCCAGCTCCAGCTCCAGCTCCAGCATGGAACCTGTTTATAAAGTCGTCTTCCAATCTCTTTATAAGGTAGGACCGAACAATGGTTCCGGGCAGGCGGGACTGACATAAGAAATGGGTCGACTGGGCTTGTATTCGCTGGAATTTAGAAGGTTGAGAGGGGATCTTATAGAAACATATAAAATTCTTAAAGGATTGGACAGGCTAGATACAGGAAAAATGTTCTCCATGTTGGGGGAGCCCAGAACCAGGGGTCGCAGTTTAAGAATAAGGGGTCGGCCATTTAGGACTGAGATGAGGAAAAACTTCATCACCCAGAGAGTTGTGAATCTGTGGAATTCTCTGCCACTAGAAGGCAGTGGAGGCCAATTCACTGGATGTTTTCAAGAGAGAGTTAGATTTAGCTCTTAGGGCTAATGGAATCAAAGGATATGGGGAGAAAGCAGGAACAGGGTACTGATTTTAGATGATCAACCATGACTCGAAAGGCCGAATGGCCTACTCCTGCACCTATTTTCTATGTTTCTATGTTTCTATCATTCATTTCTGCTGCTTCTATCATTCACTTCACCCACAGGCTGGTGTGCAAGGCCCCATCGGATGCCCAACATCCTTTGCACCACCTCGCCCAGGACTCACAGCAACTGGGACCTCAATGCCTGTCATCTTGTCGCCCCTTCTCCCTCTGTGGCTCCGGTTTCAACACACTAGGAGCATGGAGAACCAGCTGGGAACAGACTTCACGACCTCCTCAATTCACTGTTGCACCGAACACCACAGCCCCACCCGGCTTGGACCTGCCCCGCAAAGAGTGGGTCGCCCTGAACCGGCTCCGTACAGGGGTCGGCCGGTTCAAGGCCAACATGCATCGCTGAGGGCTGCGTTCATCAGCAGCCTGCGTGTGTGGACCAGACCAGCAAACAGCACAGCAGCACGGCATTTCCGACTGGCGCTGTCCTCCGCCCCCCTGGTGGAGGGGTAGACCTCACGGCCCTCGACAACAGCACATTGAACTGGCTACAGCGCCTGGAGGTCGTTACATAACCTCTGCTGCCTCAAACGCAAGAAGAAGAAGCATTCATTCATTCCAGTCACAATCCTCCTTTCCAATCCTCCATACATACACCTCCCATTCAAAATTCCAATATTTCCCATTATCCCCCTGCTTTCCCCTCCCCATTGCCCCCCTTCCACATTTATCCCTCCTGCTTAAGTTTAGATTAGTTTATTGTCACGTGTACCGAGGTACGGTGAAAAGCTTTCTCGTTGCGTACTAACCAGTCAGCGGAAAGACAATACATGATTACACTTGATCATAAGGTCATAAGTGATGGGAGCAGAATTAGGCCATTCGGCCCATCAAGTCTACTCCGCCGGTCAATCACGGCTCTCCTATCTCTCCCTCCTAACCCCATTCCCCTGCCCTCTCCCCAGAACCCCTGACACATTGAGCCACCCACAGTGTAGAGATACAGGACAAAGAGTGCGACGTACACCTCACTCTGGGTAACTGCTCTCCCTATCTGACCCCCCACATGTCTCCTTTGCACCTCCAGACTCTGTCACTTACTCCACCCATCTGCCCGTCCCCCCCTCACCTGTATCCACCTATCACTCGCCAGGCTTTGTCCCGCCCCCACCTCTCTATTCTAGTTTTCTCCATCAATCTGAAGAAGGGTCCCGACCCGAAACGTCGTCTGTCCATTCCCTCTGCGACCCGCTGAGTTCCTCCAGCACTTTGTGTCTTTTTTATTTGTAAACCAGCATTTGCAGTTCCGAGTTACTACTGCAAGTTTCAGTTCAAAGTTTCAGTTCTTGTTTCAGTTGCTGCCACCAGCAGTTCCGAGTCTCCATCCCGCAGCTTCTACAGTAGCTGCTTGTACAGAAGCGCATAAATCTATTTTAAAGAAGGCAACAAAATCTGATAAAAATGTACTTGGTGTGGAATTGGCAGAACACTTTTTATTCTGCTTCTGCATTCTTTAGTTTAGTTCCGTTTAGTTTAGTTTAGAGATACAGCACGGAATCAGGCCCTTCGGCCCACGGAGTCCACACCGACCACACTAACACTATCCTACACACACTAGGAACAATTTACAATTTTACCGAAGTCAATGAACCGACAAAGCTGCACGTCTTTCGAGTGTGGGAGGAAACCGGAGCACCCGGAGAAAACCCACGCAGACCTGAAAGTGTGTCAGGATGGAACCCGTGGTCAGGGTGGAACCCAGGACTGTGGAGCTGTGAGGCAGCAACTCTACCGCTGAGCCACCCTGTCGCCCGTGTTTAGTTTGTGATCGGAGAATACATAATCCCTGCAAGGATTATGCAGCTTATTGTGAATTGATTGCAATGTAAACCGGGGCGGTTTGCTTCTGGTAGTGTTGACATTCTGCATAGTGAGCCACATCTGTTTCCATTCGCACAGCCAGATTAAATAACTCTTTAAACAGTCAGGAAATATCGGGTCATTTCAGCTCAATGATTTAAAACTAACTAACCAAATTCAGATCTAATTCATTCATTAGCAGGTGGTATTTTCACACTGGCTCGACCTGAAAGGATTTTAGTCTTCAGGCCAGTTACCTGTCCCATCGACTGGCCAAAGATGAATTAGATAGACACAAAATGCTGGAGTAACTCAGCGGGTCAGGCAGCATCTCCGGAGAGAAGGAATGGGTGACGTTTCTGGTCGAGACCCTTCTTCAGACTGAGAGTCAGGGGAGAGGGAAACGAGAGATATAGACGGTGATGTAGAGAGATATAGAACAAATGAATGATAGGTAGAAAGAAAATGCTGGAGAAACTCAGCGGGTGAGGCAGCATCTATTTGTTTGCTATTTTTTTTGCTTCTCCAAGCTAACAATGATCTATTCTACATTGTCCTTGAGCTTCGGCTCCTTTGATTTCTCATTTTCACACCTTACCCTTCCTTATCTCTGTGTCTCCCTCTCCCCTGACTCAGTCCGAAGAAGGGCCTCGACTTGAAGCGTCACCCATTCCTTCTCTCCGGCGGTGCTGCCTGTCCCGCTGAGTTCCTCCAGCATTTTGTGTCTATCTTTGGTGTAAACCAGCACCTGCAGTTCCTTCCAACACCTTGAACGGTGGTGTAGACATAATGGGCCGAATGGCCTAATTCTGTTCCTAGAACTCGTGAACTATGAGCATTGGGTGGAGCTGCAGGGGTTTTATTGATGAGGATGCAACGTTAAAGCTGCAACAAGTGGGAAGAGGGAGCGGCCATGAGCAGGGGCCACTCTGTACAAGAGGAAGCTGCCTCGTACCAACCACGACACCAGTTCCCACCCAACCCCCTCCAGAAACAAAGCGGTCAGCCAGAGAGTGAGAGGCCCTGGGGGAGAAGATGTGCGAGCTACAATGCGGCAGGAAGTCTGGCGGCTGGGGGGGGCGACAGAGAGATAAGGGTGGGTGAGCTTGACGTAGAACTGCTGAGGAAATACAACAAGCCGCAGCAACAACCAAGGACCTGCTCGCCCAGAACTCTGCTTGGCTTCGTGCGTGCGTGCGTGCAGCAGTCAGAGTGGAAGGAGAAGTGAGCCGAGGCAGGAATTCACAGACGCAGATTGTGCACGCTGGCCTCATTATAGACTCCCACTTCTGTTAAATGCACAGTTAACCAGTAACGGACTTTACACCTTGCACTAAACGTTATCCCCCATATCATATAACCATAACAGCACGGAAACAGGCCATCTCGGCCCTTCAAGTCCGTGCCAAACATTTTTTTTTATTTTTTTTAATTATTTTTTTTTAATTAAAAATAAATACTTCCCCCTAGTCCCATCTACCTGCACTCAGACCATAACCCTCCATTCCTTTCCCGTCCATATACCCATCCAATCTATTTTTAAAGGATAACATCGAACCTACCTCCACCACTTCCACTGGAAGCTCATTCCACACAGCTACCACTCTCTGAGTAAAGAAGTTCCCCCTAATGTTCCCCCTAAACTTCTGTCCCTTAATTCTCAAGTCATGTCCCCTTGTTTGAATCTTCCCTACTCTCAATGGGAAAAGCTTATCCACGTCCACTCTGTCTAACCCGCTCATAATTTTAAAGACCTCTATCAAGTCCCCTCTTAACCTTCTGCTGCTCCAAAGAATAAAGACCTAACTTGTTCAACCTTTCTCTGTAACTTAGTTGCTGAAACCCAGGCAACATTCTAGTAAATCTCCTCTGTACTCTCTCTATTTTGTTGACATCCTTCCTATAATTAGGCGACCAAAATTGTACTCCATACTCCAGAATTGGCCTCACCAATGCCTTGTACAATTTTAACATTACATCCCAACTTCTATATTCAATGCTCTGATTTATAAAGGCCAGCACACCAAAAGCTTTCTTTACCACCCTATCTACATGAGATTCCACCTTCAGGGAACTACGCACAGTTATTCCTAGATCCCTCTGTTCAACTGCATTCCTCAATTCGCTACCATTTACCGTGTACGTCCTATTTTGATTTGTCCTGCCGAGATGTAGCACCTCACATTTGTCAGCATTAAACTCCATCTGCCATCTTTCAGCCCACTCTTCCAAATGGCCTAAATCTCTCTGTAGACTTTGAAAATCTACTTCATTATCCACAACACCCTCATGTATCTGTACACTGTGGACGGCTCGATTGTAATCATGTATTGTCTTTCCGCTGACTGGTTAGCACGCAACAAAAGCTCTTCACTGTACCTCGGTACACGTGACAATAAACTGTCTACCTTCGATTTTCCAGCATCTGCAATTCCTTCTTAAACATACTAAACGTGAGAGATACAGCGCGGAGACAGGACATTCGGCCCGCCAAGCCCATGCTGACCAGCGATCACCCCGTACTCTAGCATTATCCTAAACACTAGGAGCAATTTACCATTTACAGAAACCAATTAACCTACAAACCTGCACGTCTTTGGAGCGTGGGAGGAAACCGGAGCGCCCGGAGAAAACCCACGCAGGTCACAGGGAGAACGTACAAACTCCTTCAGGATCGAACCCGGGTCTCTGGAGCTGTGAGGCAGCAGCTCTACTGCTGCGGGTTAGGCAGCATGTCTGAAGAACATGGATAGGTGATGTTTCGGGTCGAGACCCTCCTTCATACTGATTCAGTACAGAAACAGGCCCATTGTCACTTGGTACAATGCATGGTAGTAAAAAGATGCTCTTACTGTTGGTTGTGAGCAAAATAAATTGGCAGTTTATACCCTTCTTAACATAGAAACGTAGAACAATAAGTGCGGCACGGTGGCGCAGCAGTAGAGTCGCTGTCTCACAGCGCCAGAGACCCCGGTTCAATCCCGGCCTCAGGTACTGTCTGTACGGAGTTTGCACGCTCTCCCTGTGACCACCTGGGTTTTCTCCGGGCGCACCGGTTTCCTCCCACACTCCAAAGACACGCAGCTGTGTAGGGTAATCGGCCCTCTGTAAATTGTCCCTAGTGTGTAGGGAGTGGATGAGAAAGTGGGATAAGATAGAACTAGTGGGAAGGGGTGATCCATGGTCGGCCAAAGGGCCTGGTTTCATGCTGCATCTTTCTGTTTCAACAGGAGCAGGCCGTTCGGCCCACAATGTCCGTGCTGTACATGATGCCAAGTTAAACTAATCTCCTCTGCCTGCACGTGATCCGTATCCCTCCATTCCCTGCATATGCCTGTCTAAAAGCCTCTTAAACACCACTATCGTATCTGCCTCCACCACCACCCCTGGCAGCTCGTTCCAGGCACCCACCACCCTCTGTGTAAAAAACACTTGCCCCGCACATCTCCTTTAAACTTTGCCCTTCGTGTCTTTTAGCTGTGGCCTCTAGTCTTTGACATTTCCACCCTGTCTGTTTGCCACATCAATGCTTCTCCTCATTTTATGTTTAATTTACTGCTCTTTATGGCTCAATTAAATTTAATGTAATAAATGATTGATCTTTAAAGATCTGATTTAAGGTCCAGCTCTATTGCTGTTGCCATTGTCTATTACACAAACCACCCTCCCTTCCATCGACTCCATCTACACCTCACGCTGCCTCGGCAAGGCCAGCAGCATAATCAAGGACCAGTCTCACCCCGGCCACTCCCTCTTCTCCCCTCTCCCATCGGGCGAGAGGTACAGAAGTGTGAAAACGCACACCTCCAGATTCAGGGACAGTTTCTTCCCGGCTGTTATCAGGCAACTGAACCTCTTCTTAGGCCCCCCTCGGTCATGACTGACCATGGGTGTCTCCAGGGTTGGAGTACGCCTGTGCGTGACTGTGTTTAACGTGGGGAGACTGGTGCACAGACAGCCACCCCACGGTCCTTGACAGATCTGGGTCAGGACCCAGTGGCATGGAGTCCAAGACGACCGGAGACCCTTTTCTGCTGCAGCCTTCATCCGCCTTCCCAGCCGTTGTGACGCTCCACTAAGGTCAGCCATCGTCCTCCGCCTGTTCCACCGTTGAGGTCTTGGTTGGATTGCTCTTTGTCAGAGACCTCCCCCTCGACCTTACCGCCATGGGTGGCCCTACCAGGAGCATAGCTCCAGACGGCATCGCTCTCAGGATCTCAGGTCCACACAAGCTTCTCCACCACGACAAGGTGACAATCCACGGAGATACATAATCCACGGCAACTGAATCATCCTATCAACAATTGTGCACGGGATAGTGTTAGTGTGTGGGGATCGCTGGTGGGCGTGGACACGATGGGCCGAAGGGCCTATTTCTGCGCTGTATCTCTAAACTAAACTAAACTAAACTGGGTCACCGCGTTTGGCGGCAGAGTCTGACGTCTCTGGGCCGCGCAGTGTTTCCAATCAACTCCTGCGGAACGACTACCTCTGCCTGTGGCCCTTGACGGGCATCTTCGATTCTGCACTTTGCAAAGGGGCATTTTTCAAAGGGGCATGACTCAAAAACAAGCATCTTTGCTGGAAATGCAGCCCGCAAAAACAGAGGAAGTACAAAGTGATCTGTACAGTACAGGAAACATGGAAACATAGACAACAGGTTTACTCCAGCATTGTGTCTATCTTCAGTATAAACCAGCATCTGCACTTCCTTCCCACATATAACTGTGTACAATACTATTAGAAACATAGAAACACAGAAAATAGGTGCAGGAGTAAGCCATTCGGCCCCTCGGAACAGCACCGCCATTCAACATGATCATGGCTGATCATCCAGAATCAGTACCCCGTTCCTGCTTTCTCCCCCATATCCCTTAATTCCATTAGCCCTAAGAGCTAAATCTAACTCTCTCTTGGAAACATCCAGTGAATTGGCCTCCACTGCTTTCTGTGGCAGAGAATTCCACAGATTCACAACTCTCTGGGTGAAAAAGGTTTTTCCTCATCTCAGTCCTAAATGGTCGCCCCTTATTCTTACACTGTGACCCCTGGTTCTGGACTCCCCCAACATCGGGAACATTTCTCCTGCAGACAGCAGTTACTTACTCCAATAACAGATAATTGAACCACTGCTGAAAGACGAGGAAAATATTGTCAAAGGAACAGTAGTGAAAAAATCGAACTCTCTCTTGAATACAGGCCATTCGGCCCACCTTGTCCATGCCGACCAAGTTAGCAATGCTGGGGCTAGTCCCATTTTCCTGCATTTGCCCATATCCCTCTAAACCCTTCCTATCCATACTCCAATGGTGACCCCGAACTATCTTCACTCAGACTTTATCTTGCACTAAACGTTATTCCCTTTATCCTGTATCTGTACACTGTGGACGGCTCGATTGTAATCATGTATTGTCTTTCCGCTGACTGGTTAGCACGCGACAAAAAGCTTACACCTCAGATTCCTATTAAATCTTTCACCCCTTCACCTTAAACCCACATCCTCTGGTCCTCGATTCCCCTACTCTGGGCAAGAGACTGTGCATCTACCCAATCTATTCCTCTCATGATTTTGTACACCTCTATAAGATCACCCCTCATCCTCCTGCGCTCCAAGGAATAGAGTCCCAGCATACTCAACCTCTCCCTATAGCTCAGACCCTCTGGTCCTGGCAACATCCTCGTAAATCATCTCTGCACCCTGTCCAACGTTGTCGAGCTGCATCATGATGTCCCAACACTTGTACTCAACACCTTTCCCAATGAAGACAAGCGTGCCAAATTCCTTCTTCACCACCCTGTCCACCTGACTCGCCACTGCGAGCAAACCATGCACCTCGACTCACAGATCTCTCTGTTCTGCAACACTCTCCCGGGCTCCACCATTCACTGTGTTTTAGATCATTTCAAACCCCCATTTCTTCCCCCCCACCGGCCCCCATCCCCTTCCACCAACATCCTTTCCTCTAGCTTCACAATTCATGACTCTCCTCTCCTTATCTCATCCTTTTGTCTCCTTGTGTCAACTCCAGCCTTTGTCCACCAATCTGCCAATTAACCCCCCCCCCCTCACCTGTATCCACCCATCGATGAACAAGGTCCCGACCCTAAACGTCACCTATCCATGTTCTCCAGAGATGCTGCCTGACCCGCTGAGTTACTCTAGCACAGTGTACTTCTGTGCTTTGTAAGCTATACGGAACCACACTATAAATGATAAGGTAGACCAAAATGCTGGAGAAACTCAGCGGGTGCGGCAGCATCTATGGAGCGAAGGAAATAGGCAACGTTTCGGCCCGAAACCCTTCCGGATTTCGGCCCGAAACGTTGCCTATTTCCTTCAGGGTTTCGGCCCGAAAGGTTGCCCATTTCCTTCGCTCCACAGATGCTGCCTGACCCGCTGAGTTACTCCAGCACTCTGTGAAACGTCACCTATCCATGTTCTCCACAGATGCTGCCTGACCCGCTGAATTACAATCCAGCACTCTGTGGCTTTCCTTGGTAAATCGGCATCTGCAGTTCCTTGTTTCCACCTATCACTCGCCAGACTTTGTCCCTCTCCCACCTCTCTTTTCAGGCTTTCTCCCCCCTACTCCATCAGTCTGAAGACGGGTCTCGGCCCGAAACGTTGTCTGTCCATTCCCTCCACAGATGCTGCCTGACCCGCTGAGTAATTCTGTGCTTTTTGCTCATGAATTTTAAAATGGTCACTACTTGTCATTGCTGCACCGTGTCTTATGATGTTATTTTAGAACCATGATATTATGCGGTGGCTGCTTTGTGTGTGGTGTTAGAGCTGCCAGGAAATTATATATAAGGAAAGGCTCTCTGTTCTCCTTTGACTGATTTACTGAAAGGAACATCAGTAATGAATAAATGTCTAATTGAAATAAAAATCCTAGTTATTTCCTGCATATCCACTTACAAAGCTAACATTTGTCCAAGGTATATTTGTAGGTATAATGATCAATTATATATATTAAATAGTGTTTGTGTGTGTGTGTGTGAACTTCCATTTCCGCTATTTTAGACGACTTTAGAGATACAGCATGGAAACGGGCCCTTCGGCCCACCGAGTCCGTACCGACCAGCGATCCCCACAAATTAACACTATCCTACACACACTAGGGACAATTTACAATTTTACCAAAGCCAATTAGCCCTGCACGTCTTTGGAGTGTGGGAGGAAACTGGAGTACCCGGAGAAAACCCACGTGGTGACAGGGAGAACGTACAAACTCCGTACAGACAGCACCCGTAGTCAGGATCAAACCCAGGACTCTGGCGCTGTGAGGCAGCAACTCACCCGCTGCGCCACCGTGCCGACCTATTATGGTTTTTCGTCCACTCTCTCATAAAAATTAATAGTGAAATCATCACAAGGAACTGCAGATGCTGGAATCCTGAGCAAAAGACACAAAGTGCTGGAGTAACTCAGCGGGTCAGGCAGCATCTGTGGAGAACATGGATAGGTGACGTTTCACAGAGTGCTGGAGTAACTCAGCGGGTCAGGCAGCATCTGTGGAGCGAAGGAAATGGGCAACCTTTCGGGCCGAAACACTGAAGGAAATAGGCAACGTTTCGGGCCGAAACCCGGAAGGGTTTCGGGCCGAAACGTTGCCTATTTCCTTCGCTCCATAGATGCTGCCGGAACATGGATAGGTGACGTTTCACAGAGTGCTGGAGTAACTCAGCGGGTCAGGCAGCATCTGTGGAGAACATGGATAGGTGACGTTTCACAGAGTGCTGGAGTAACTCAGCGGGTCAGGCAGCATCTGTGGAGAACATGGATAGGTGGCGTTTCACAGAGTGCTGGAGTAACTCAGCGGGTCAGGCAGCATCTGTCTGTGGAGAACATGGATAGGTGGAGTTTCAGGTTGAGACACTTCTTCAGACAGTTATTTTTGTGGCTTCATGAGATGTTTCCTCTCTAAAGTTTAGACAGTGGTTTGTGCTCATACACCAGACATGAAGCTTATCGGACTCAATGCCTGCGTCGACTTCACCAGTTCATGTTTTGTAAAGGTCAGCTGCTAACTTTTAGACTTTAGAGATAATGTGTGGGAGAGTACGAGTCAGGAAGTCACGATGCAGCTCGACAGGGCTCTGGTCAGGCGGCATTTGGAGAATTGCGTGCAGTTGACTGGTTGCATCACCGCCTGCTTCGGTAACTCCAATGCCAGAGGGAGAGGGAACTAGTTGATGCAAGAATCTGTTACTAATCCTGCAGAAATGCAACTTTGGTAAACAAAACAGGGCTGCACAAACAGCGGAGGGTTTAACATTCATCTGGTCCACATCAGTCACATACTCATTTGTCAAAAGCATTCGACTCTAATTTCCATCTGCAGCACCAGAAGTCAAAGACCAGAGACACATGGCTCAAAGCTTGTTATTGATAGGTTATTCACATATGATATCAGTTGTTAAAAACTCAAGTGCCTTTTTATTCATCTGCAGTGGTCTGCTTGTTAATTTTAGTAATTTTTGAAGATGCTGTGTGTGTTGTGGCTTTGGTTTAGAATTAACCAAATGGAATATATACCAAATGCTGGAGTAACTCAGCGGGACAGGCAGCATCTCTGGAGAGCAGGAATGGGTGACATTTCAGGTTGAGACCCTTCTTCAGACGTCTCGACCCGATACGTCACCCACTCCTTCTCTCCAGAGACGCTGCCTGTCCGGCTGAGTTACTCCAGCATTTGATGTTTATCTTCGGTTTAAACCAGCATCTGCAGTTCCTTCCTGCACATATTTCCCTTGTGTCTTTCCTCTTGTGACTGAGGGACCTTGTCATCGTGCAGTGAGGATACACAGTCCTGCCTGTGCTCCAACTCAAGATAGACACAAAATACTGGAGGAACTCAGCGGGTCAGGCAGCAACTCTGGAGAAAAGGGTGAAACGGTGGCGCAGCGGTAGAGTTGCTGCCTCCTAGCTCCAGAGACCCGGGTTCGATCCTGACTACGGGTGCTGTCTGTACGGAGTTTGTACGTTCTCCCCATAACCTGCGTGGGTTTTCTCCGGGATCTCCGGTTTCCTCCCACCCTCCAAAGACGTACAGGTTTGCATGTTAATTGGCCCGGTGTAATTGTAAATTGTTCCTAGTGTGTGAATGATGATGTTAGTGAGTGGGGAATGCTGATCGGCGTGGACTCGGTGGGCCGAAGGGACTGTTTCCGTGCTGTATCTATAAACTGAGAGTTGTGAGTCTGTGGAATTCTCTGCCTCAGAGGGCGGTGGAGGCCGGTTCTCTGGATACTTTCAAGAGAGAGCTAGATTGGGCTCTTAGAGATAGCGGAGTCAGGGGATATGGGGAGAAGGCAGGAACGGGATACTGATTGGGGATGATCAGCCATGATCACATTGAATGGTGGTGCTGGCTCGAAGGGCCGAATGGCCTACTCCTACACCTATTGTCTATTGTCTAACTAAACTAGGAGACGTTTCTGGTTGAGACCCTTCATCTGAGTGGGTCAGGGGAGGGGGAAACTGGAGATCTGTAAGGGTACAGAATAAAACAGAGCTGGCACCGATGGCCACAGAGCCCACAATGGTCCGTTGTTGGCTGTGGAGGAGGTGATAACAAAGGGATACAAACAGTGAAACTAGTAGAGATCAGACACAAAATGCTGGAGTAACTCAGCGGGACAGGCAGCATCTCTGGAGAGAAGGAATGGGTGACGTTTCTGGTCGAGACCCTTCTGCAGACGGAGTCACGAGAGAGGGAAACGAGAGATATAGATGGTATCTGGGAGAAAGGCAAATATTGAAGATAGAGTTTATGATAATTATTTGGAAACAGCCGCAGTTCCAGTGTCACAATTACATTCAGTGAATGAAAAGCTAATTGACCAAATATGCCTCTTCCTGGTTGATATATTTTGCTCTTATAAGAATGAGCCGACCTGCAATGATTTTAATCGACTCTGGTGCTGTCTCTGTGGAGTTTGCACATTCTCCCTGTGGCCGCGTGGGTTTACTCCGGGTGCTCCGGTTTCCTCCCACATCCCAAAGATGTACAGACGTGAAGGTTAATCGGCCCTCTGTAAATTGACCCCAGTGTGTAGGGAGTGGATGAGACAGTGGGACAATGTAGAACTAGTGTGAATGGGTGATCGATGGTCAGCATTGGCTTGGTGGGCCGAAGGGCCTGTTTCCAGGCTGTAAATCTAATCTAAACTAAAACTAAACTCAAAGATGTAATTCCTACCTCTACAAACTCCTCTTCATTTAATGTTTTTCCTGTCGTGTCAATCTCTTCCAATTCCCTGTCATATTTGACATCTATGTTGGAATAGAGAAGTCAACAACAGTATCTTTATAGAAGGTCGAACCGCATCACACCCAGTGGAAAGATATGACTTTTAAAAATAAAATTCTTGTGCCTAAATACTGTGCACTAATAATATAAAATTAATTGTCTAAATTGTAATAAACTCAAATTTATATTTTTCTCTATATTTGTAGAGAAACTGAGAAATGTACTAAACACAAATGTTTTAATTGACCACAAAATGTTGGACTTTTAGGTAATTTTCTCAAGATAATTACCAGCCATTCTTTCTTGAACGCATGAGATCACAGCTGCGAATTTGTCCAAATACATATTTAATTTATCAATCTCACTTAGACATGTGTGACAAGTAGCAATATCACAGGCAAACCCGAGGTGTGACTTTGCATTGAGCCATCTGCAATGAAACACTAAAATGCTTTCATAGGGTTGTGGAATGTTCAGGATAACGTTCGGAACAGTGGCGCAGCAGGTGGAGCTGCTGATGAGCAGCGCTAGACTCGGGTTCGATCCCGACCTCGTGTCATGTCTGTGTGATTTTTCCACGTTCTCCCCGTGACCACGTGGGATTTCTCCGGGTGCTTTTTTTAAAGTTTAGTTTAGTTTAGAGATACAGTGCGGAAACAGGCCCTTCGGCCCACTGAGTCCGTGCCGAACAGCGATCTCCATACACTAGCAGTATCCTACACACACACTAGGGACAATTTACAATTTAACCCGAGGCAATTAACCTACAAACCTGCACGTCTTTGGGAATTGGGAGGAAACCGGAGCACCCGGAGAAAACCCATGCAGGTCACGGGGAGAAGGTACAAACTCCGTACAGACAGCACCCGCAGTCAGGATTGAACCCGGGTCTCTGGCGCTGTGAGGCAGCAACTCTACCGCTGCGCCACTGTGTTGCCTGGGGGTTGCTCCGGTTCCCTCCAATATCGCAGAGACGTGCGGGTTTGCAGGTTAATTGGCTTCTGTAAATTGTCTCTAGTGTGGAGAGTGGAAGGGAAAGAGGGATAACGTAGAACTAGAGTGAACAGGTGATCGACGGTCGGTACGGAATCAGTGGCCCGTTTCCACGCTGTATCTTCCAATCAATGAATCAATCAATAATACATAGCTAACATTATCCTATAGAATTCACTTGTCGGTCCATGGATTAGATATTCATATCACTGAACAAACACCAGACAACCTGGATCAATCAGGCAACTCGAGAAACTGCAGAAGCTGGAATTTAGAGCAAAACACAAAGTGCTGGAGGAACTCAGCCGGTCGGGCAGCATCTGTGGAGGGAATGGACAGGCGACGTTTCGGGTCGGGACCCTTCTTCAGGATGATGGAGTCGGGGGGAGAAAGCCGGAAAAGAGAGGTGGGGGTGGGACAAAGCGTAGCGAGTGATAGGTGGATACAGTTGAGGGGGAATTGGCAGATGGGTGGAGTAAGTAACAAAGGCTGGAGGTGAAAAGGAGACAGGGGGGGGTCAGATAGGGAGAGAAGGGGAGGAGTGAAATGTGAAGCCGGAGGAGGGAGGTGGGTGGAAGGGGACGGGGTGGGGGGGGGAGGGATGTTTCTGTATCTCGAATCTAAACTCAACTAAATCAGGACTTTAGTATGAACATTGACCTCCAATTTCAGGTAGTCCTTGCTTTCTCCCTCTTTCCCCTCCCCTTCCCAGCTCTCCCACAGCCCACTGTCTCCGCCTCTTCCTTTCTTCTTCCCGTCCCCCCCACCCCCACATCAGTCTGAAGAAGGGTCTCGACCCGAAACGTCACCTATTCCTTCTCTCCAGAGGTGCTGCCTCACCCGCTGAGTTTCTCCAGCATTTTTTATCTACCTAGGACTTGAAACTGATCAGTTCAGTTCAGTTTAGTTTATTGTCACGTGTAACGAGGTACAGTGAAAAGCTTCTGTTGCGTGTTAACCAGTCAGTGGGAAGACAATACATGATTACAATTGAGTCTTTCACAGTGTTTTCAAAGTGTGGAGCGATTGTAATCTGTGAGTGTACATCTGCTTCTGTGGCTGGTACACAAACAGTCGCCTGGGCTGGGCGATTCAAGCTGTTTACAGTCCCATGGACACCAGCCTTCCGGAACAATATGCATGATCCTGATCTTACCTTCAAATGTTTCAAAAAGATAATCAGCAAATGCCTCCGAGAAGGAAACCAACACGCTCTGAGCCTAGAATAGAAATGCACAGATCAGCAATCACTTTGGCATTCTCTACAAAACATTCCCGGTCCCTATCCCCCCTCTTGCAGCAGGTAAGATTTAATTGTTCAGTTGTGGGTACATATGATAATTAAACATAAAGTCATAAGTGATAGGAGCAGAATTAGGCCATTCAGCCCATCAAGTCTACTCCGCCATTCAATTATGGCTGATCTATCTCAAGATTCAAGATTCAAGTGAGTTTATTGTCATGTGTCCCAGATAGGACAATGAAATTCTTGCTTTGCTTCAGCACAACACAATATAGACGGCATGAATACAGAACAGATCAGTGTGTCCATATACCATTGTATAAATATATACACACATGAATAAATAAACTGATAAAGTGCAAATAAACAGATAATGGGTTATTAATGTTCAGAGTTTTGTTTGAGTTGAGTTCAATAGGCTGATGGCTGTGGGGAAGAAGCTGTTTCTGAACCTGGTCGTTGCAGTCTTCAGGCTCCTGTACCTTCTACCTGAAGGTAGCGGGGAGATGAGTGTGTGGCCAGGATGGTGTGGGTCCTTGATGAAGCTGCCTCTCCCTCCTAACTCCATTCTCCTGCCTTCTCCCCATAGCCCCTGACACCCGTACTAATTAAGAATCTATCCACCTCCGCCTTAAAAATGTTCACTGACTTGGCCTCCACAGCCTTCTGCGGCAATGAATTCCACTGATTCGCCACCCTCTGGCTAAAGAAATTCCTCCTCATCTCCTTCCTAAAGGAACGTCCTTTAATTCTGAGGCTGTGCCCTCTAGTCCTAGACTCTCCCACTAGTGGAAACGTGCGTGTAGGAAGGAACTGCAGATGCTGGTTTATACTGGAAATAGACACAGAGTGCTGGAGTAACTCAGCATCTGAGGCAGTATCTCTGGAGAAAAAGGATGGGTGATGTTTTGGGTCGGGACCCTTCTCTTGACACCAGATCAGTTTGACCAGACGCTAACATTTGTTCCTGGGACAAGCTTTCACAAATTTAATTCCGAGAAAAACTGGAGATTATCTTTCTAAATGTTGTTCCCATTATTTCAATATTTACAGTTAGTTAAGTAAGATAGTGTGGCTTTTTTAATCAAAGGAAGCACAGTGATTCTCTCAATCAAGAGTGGACCTAGTTGTCTATAGAACACTCATGGAGACACCCCCAGTGTGTAGCTTTTGATAAACAATTCGGAGAAAGTCACCTGCTTTGTTTTATCTTTAAATTTGTCTTATTTCAGATGTTTTTGCAAAAATCCTGTACAAACATTGAGCTGATACCTTGAAATAATATCAGTGGAATGTAGAAAATGGAAAACTTCCCAGCCCGCCCAATAAATAATGAAGATGTAGGATGCTGTGTCCAAAATCCCCGGACTATTCCAGAGTATTCACATGAACTTCTGGGAACTGGAACTTGGTTTAGTCTTAGCGTTTAGATTATTATTGTCACGTGTACCGAGGTACAGTGAAAAGCCTTGTTCTGCGCGCTGTCCAATCAGATCGGATAATACTACACATCAATACAATCAACACAAACTCCAGAACAATAGGTAGAGCAAAGGGGAAGATACAGAGTGCAGAATATAGTTCTCAGCATTGTAGCGCATCAGTTCCAGAGACAAAGTCCAATGTCCGCAATGGGATAAAGGTGAATCGGACAGTACCCTAGCTTATGGAAGGACCGTTCAGAAGCCTGATAACAGAGGAGAAGAAGCTGTTCCTGAGTCTGGTGGTGCGGGCTTTCAAGCTTCTGTATCTTCTGCCGGTCGGGAGCCGGGAGAAAAAGGAATGACCAGGGTGGGACAGGGACAAGTCTTTGATGATGTTGGCTGCTTTCCCGAGGCAGCTTGAAGTGTAGATGGAGTCAATGGTGGGGAGTGTGGTCTGTGTGACGGACTGGGCTACATCTACAATGGTGGGGAGTGTGGTCTGTGTGATGGACTGGGCCACATCTACAATGGTGGCGCACCGGTAGAGTTCCTGCCTCACAGCGCCAGAGACCCGGGTTCGATCCTGACTAAAGGTTCTGCCTGCACGTTCTCCCCGTGACCTGCGTGGTTTTTTTTCTCCGGGTGTTCTGGTTTCTTCCCACACTCCAAAAGACGTACAGGTTTGTAGGTGAAATGGCTTTGGTGAAATTTTTAATTGTCCCCGGTGTGTGTGCAGGATAGTGTTAATGTGCGGGGATCGCTGGTCGGTGCGGACTCGGTGGGCCGAAGGGCCTGTTTCCGCGCTGTATATCTCCAGGTTTAAGTTCGTTACCAAACTAAGCAGCACAATGCCGTTCGTGCTCCGCTTCCAGTCTCCGAAAAGCATCCGTAGTTTTTCTCTTCTCCGTTCCCGATTCGCTGCATATATTTTGTCCAGTTTCTCCTTTTCCCGCAGTTTTGTTTCTAATTTTAGATAGAAAAGCCTGGAACATAAAAGAGGCATCGTTACTACTTCTACACAACAATCCTCACACAGTGCTGGAGTAACTCAGCGGGTCAGGCAGCATCTGTGGAGAACGTGGATAGGTGACGTTTCACAGAGTGCTGGAGTAACTCAGTGGGTCAGGCAGCATCTGTGGAGAACGTGGATAGGTGACGTTTCACAGAGTGCTGGAGTAACCCAGCGGGTCAGGCAGCATCTGTGGGGCGAAGGAAATGGGCAACCTTTCGGGCCGAAACCCTGAAGGAAATAGGCAACGTTTCGGGCCGAAACCCGGAAGGGTTTCGGGCCGAAACGTTGCCTATTTCCTTCGCTCCATAGATGCTGCCGGAACATGGATAGGTGACGTTTCGCAGAGTGCTGGAGTAACTCAGCGGGTCAGGCAGCATCTGTGGAGAACATGGATAGGTGACGTTTCACAGAGTGCTGGAGTAACTCAGCGGGTCAGGCAGCATCTGTGGAGAACATGGATAGGTGACTTGCCAGGTCGTCAGGACCCTTCTTGCCTGACCTGAAACGTCACCTATCCATGTTCTCCACAGATGCTGCCTGACCCGCTGAGTTACTCCAGCACTTGTCTTTTTTTGTAAACCAGCATCTGCAGTTCCTTGTTTCTACTGAAAGTTTCAATTAGTTTAATCTTAGAGATTGAGCAGGGAAACAGGGCCTTCGGGCCTTCGGCCCACATCGACCAGCACCATGCTATCCCACTTTCTCATCCACTACACACTAGTGGCAATTTACAGAGGGCCAATTAACCTACAAGCCCGCACGTCTTTGGGATGTGGGAGGAAACCTGAGGAAACTCACGAGGTCACAGGGAGAACGTGCAAACTCCACACAGACAGCATCCGACGTCATGATATAATCTGGGTCTCCTGCACTGTGAGGGAGTAACTCTACCGCTGCGCCACCGTGCCAATCTGTGGGCTTGCAATAAAAAATTCTCGGCTTGCAAAATGTGTAGGGAGTGGACATAAGAGTGGGATAGCACAGAACTAGTGTGAACCAGTGATCGATGGTCAGCATGGACTCCGAGGGCCGAAGGGCCTATTTCCATGCTGTTGCTCGAAACTAAAACTAAACTATATCTTGCAATCAGCATCATAGTTTGCTCAGTTTGCTCAGTTTTGGTCACTGTAGAAAAGATGTTGTCATGCTGGGAAAAGAGGGCAGAGAAGATTCACGAGGATGTTACCAGGATTCGAGCACCTGAGCTACAGGGAGAGGTTGATCAGGGTAGGACTTGATTCCTTGGCACACAGGAGGATGAGGGGTGATACAGTGTGGGAACAGGCCCTTCGGCCCAACATGCCCACACCGGCCAACATGTCCCAGCTACACTAGTCCCACTTGCCTGCGCTTGGTCCATATCCCTCCAAACCCGTCCTATCCATGCACCTGTCTAACTGTTTCTTAAATGTTGGGATAGTCCCACCCTCAACTACCTCCTCCGGCAGCTTGTTCCATACACCCACCACCCTTTGTGTGAAAATGTTACCCCTCAGATTCCTGTTAAATTTTTTCCCCTTCACCTTGAACCCATGTCCTCTGGTCCTCGATTCACCTACAAGAGAAAAGAGACTCTGTGCGAGTCTCCAACCGATCTATTACTCTCATGAGTTATACACCTCTATAAGATCATCCCTCATCCTCCTGCGCTCCAAGGAAGAGAGACCCAGCCTACTCAACCTCTCCCTATAGCTCAGACCTTCTAACCCTGGCAACATCCTCATAAATCTTCTCTGAACCCTTTCAAGCTTGACAATATCTTTCCTATAACATGGTGCCCAGAACTGAACACAATATTCTAAATGTGGTCTCACCAACATCTCATACAACTGCAACATGACCTCCCAACGTCTATACTCAATACTCTGACTGTTGAAGGCCAAAGTGCACAATGAGCTCTGGTTACCTAGTGTTACTGATCATTACTTTATTATATTACTAGCCTTGATCAGACTTTGCTGGCTTTACCTTGCACTAAACGTTATTTCCTCATCATGTATCTACATGCTGTAA
>CM075982.1:1441594-1501308 GCA_038087875.1 Malacoraja senta | reverse complement strand
CTGGCATTCAATCACGGCTGTTCTATCTCTCCCTCCTTATCCCATTTTCCTGCCTTCTCCCCATAACCTCTGACACCCAGCATCACCAGAGACCCACACCACCCTGGCCACACACTCATTTCACCATTGCCATCGGGAAGAAGGTACAGGTGCCGGAAAACCTAACGTCCAGGTTCAGGAACAGCTTCTTCCCTGCAACTATCAGGCTATTAAACACGACAACCTCCAAATAAGCTCTGAATTATTATTATCTTTGCAATATTACTGTTTGTTTTTCATGTGTGCACTGAATTTTTTTTCTCGTTTATTATATTTTTACAGTATACTATGTTTCCATACTGTGTTGTGCTGCAGCAAGTAAGAATGTCATTGTTCTATCTGGGACACATGACAATAAAACTCTCTTGCCTCTGACATGAAAGGGAGTCATCTACAATAAGCCAACTTGGCAAAGCAGTGTTCCTACCTCTCTTTAAGGAGTTGCGTTCCGTTCCATCCTTGTATTTACTGATGAGCTCGGTTAGCTCTCGGAGCTTAATGTGGCCCGAGACATCGTTGTCCCATTTCTCAAACAGTGCATCCAGGATTATCTTATGGGTGTTTTGCAGAGCTACCTGGTTTGCCTGCAAACAGAAGCAATGATGAATGAGGCAGTTTAGAGTCTAGAGATACAGCGCGGAAACGGGCCCTTCGGCCCACTGAGTCCACACCGACCAGCGATCCTCGCACACCAACACGATCCTACACACACTAGGGACAATTTTTAATATTTACACCAAGCCAAGTAGCCTACAATTAACCTGCACGTCTTTGGAGTGTGGGAGGAACCAGACGATCTCGGAGTAAACCCACGCAGGTCACGGGGAGAACGTATAAACTCCATACAGACAGCACCCGTGATCAGGATCGAACCCGGGTCTCTGGCGCTGTGAGGCAACAACTCTACCGCTGCACCACCGTGCAGTTCATAAGTCATCGGAGCAGAATTAGGCCATTCAGCCCATCAAGTCTACTCCATCATTCACTCATGGCTGATCTATATTTTTTCCCTCTCAACCCCATTCTCCTGCCGTCTCCCCTTAACTCCCGACACCCCCCTCAAGAAAGGAAAAACCTTTTCAAAAATGCCTTGTCCACTGCCTCCCATCTCCATGGTTTAGCCAACGCCAAAGCCAACGCATCATAAGGTAGACAAAAATGCTGGAGAAACTCAGCGGGTGCAGCAGCATCTATGGAGCGAAGGAAATAGGCAACGTTTCGGGCTGAAACCCTTCTCAGACTGAAGTGGGGTGGGGGGGGGGTGGGGAGAAGAAAGGAGAAAGGAAGAGGAGGAGCCCGAGGGCTGGGGGAGAGCTGAGAAGGGGAGGAGACAGCAAGGGCTACCGGAAATTGGAGAAGTCAATGTTTATGCCGCTAGGGTGCAGACTGCCCAAGCGGATTATGAGGTGCTGCTCCTCCAATTTCCAATGGTGAACATCACAAGATAGTTTAGTTTATTGTCACGTGTATCAAGGTACAGTGAAAATATTTTGTTGCCTGCTATCTAGTCAGCAGAAAGACAATACATGATTACAATCGAGCCATTTACAGCGTACAGATACATGATAAGGGAATAACGTTTAGTGCAAGGTCAAGCCAGCAAAGTCCGATCAAGGATAGTCCGGGGGTCTGATAATCCAATCAAAGATGGTTGGTCATCCAATTAGTCTGAGCCACAGGGAGAAGTTGAGCAGGCTGGGTCTCTATTCTTTTGGAGCCCAGGAGGATTAGGGGTGATCTTATTGAAGTATATAATATCATGAGAGGAATAGATCAGGAAGACACATAGTCTTTTGCCCAGATCGAGAACCAGAGGACATAGGTTTAAAGTGAGGGGGAAAAGATTAATAGGAATCTGAAGGGTAGCTTTTTCACACAAAGGATGGTGGGTGTATGGAACAAGCAGCCAGAGGAGGTAGTTGGGGCAGGGACTATCCCAACGTTTAAGAAACATTTAGACATGTACATGGATAGGACAGGTTTGGAGGGATATGGACCAAACGCAGGCAGGTGGGACTAATGTAAATGGGATATGTTGGTCGTCGTGGCAAGTTGGGCCAAAGGGCCTTACGTAGAAACATAGACATAGAAACATAGAAAATAGGTGCAGGAGTAGGCCATTTGGTCCTTCGAGCAGCACCACCATTTAATATGATCATGGCTGATCATCCAAAATCAGTATCCCGTTCCTGCTTTCTCCCCATATCCCATGTTTCCGTTAGCCCCGAGAGCTAAATCTCTCTCTTGAAAACATCCAGTGCATTGGCCTCCACTGCTTTCTGTGGCAGAGAATTCCACAGACTTACAACTCTCTGGGTGAAAACGTTTTTCCTCATCTCCTTCCTAAATAGCCGACCCTCATTCTACGCCTTTTTCACGTTGACTGGTCACTTTTCACTGTACCTCGGTACACGTGATGACAAACTAAACTCAGCGGTACGAGTATAGCACTAAATAGCACTAAATTCCCTTCTACACGCTGATGTTAACAGAGACTGGCAACAAGAAAGATTTGTGCGATTTACCTGAGCTATGTTCTCTAATTTTTCCTCTTTGGTTTCCTTATACGTCGCCCGAATTAATGCGATCAGGTTGTCCTTGGTCGGGGTGGAGGTACATTTGCCCACAAATACGTCCATCAGCTGCACAAACTGCGCAATGTTCTTGAACCTCCGCTTAAAGGGACTCGTGTGCAGAGCAAGGCTGTGAGACTGCAGATCCAAGATGATGGTGGTCAGATCTGGATGAAGCCAAGGAGAAAGATCAACCACTGACCCAGGCAGCACTTTTTACTTAGTTTAGTTTAGAGATACAGCTCGGAAACTGTCCCTTCGGCCCACCGAGTCCATGCTGACCAGCGATCCTTGATTTCTTGTATGCAATACAGGGTAGTTGTGATCTTAATCAAAGTCTAAAGAACCATATGTACTATCGCGACATTTAAGAAACAATTAGACAGGTACGTGGATAGGACATGTTTAGAGGGATATGGACCAAACGCAGGCAGGTGGGACTAGTGTATTTGGGACATGCTGGCAGGTGTGGGCAAGTTGGGCCGAAGGGCTGTATCACTCTATGACTCTAGATATGCAAACTAAAATATGCCATTGAATAATTTATTTGTATTCACTATCCAAAAAATTCCAATACATTCCTATAGGGTGGCATGGTGGCGCAGCGGTAGAGTTGCTGCCTCACAGCGCCAGAGGCCCGGGTTCCATCCTGACTACGGGTGCTGTCTGTACGGAGTTTGTACGTTCTCCCCGTGACCTGCGTGGGTTTTCTCCGGGTGCTCTGGTTTCCTCCCACACTCCAAAGACGTGCAGGTTTGTAGGTTAATTGGCTTCTGTAAATTGTAAATTGTCCCCAGTGTGTGTAGGATGGTGCTAGTGTGTGGGGTGATCGCTAGTCGGCGCGGACGCAGTGGGCCGAAGGGCCTGTTTCTGTGTGCTGTATGTCTAAAGTCTAAAGAACCATGAAGTAGATATGCAAACTAAAATAGACAATAAATCATTTATTTGTATTTGCTACCTAAAATATTCCAATACATTCAGTCTGAAGAAGGGTCTCGACCCGAAACATCACCCATTCCTTCTCTCCAGTGATGCTGCCTGTCCCGCTGAGTTACTCCAGCATTTTGTAACTACCTTCGATTGAAACCAGCATCTGCAGTTCTTTCCTACCAATACGTTCCTCAACCATTTTCATTCCCATTCCCACGCTGACCTTTGTGTCCTGGGCCTCCTCCATTGCAAGAGGACTTTAGATGTGTTGGATCAGAAGTGAAGCAGAATTCAACTTTAGGAACTAAAAGTGGAAGATTTGCCCCTTCCTTGACATCCTTTGTATGATGTTGCATAATTGATCCATCAGAAGTTAGAACAAGTTTATTTAATGTCTAGAACTAGTTTGATTGCCATTGATTTCTTCGTATCCCCCTATCGAAGAGATCTACAGTAGGTGCTGCCTGTAAAGGATTGATATCGAGACATCGTTACTTTACTATCTTTATTCATACTGGACATTATACATTGCACTAGCTGTACGTGGTCTGTCACAGGAACTAGAGAGCGATCTGTGGGTGTGGAGGTTGTAGTTATACTTGTGATATGGGGAGTGGTTAGTGGGTGTGAGGTCACTATGTTAAAGGCACATGCATATCTCATCTACATCCTTCCTCCCCGAAACGACAGGCAAATACAAAGGTGACATGGCGACCACAGGCTCATGCGCTAGGATAGCTAGGCAACATCGCCATAGTCGGTCAGGCGGTTTGACCAGACGTCCCGCCCGGGTTCGCGTCTCGCCATCCACCCTTCCTGGAGGAGGAAGAGGCACCAGCGGGGACAGACGAACCTGAAAGGGAGAAACGGGAGGAAACGGAAGAGGTCGCGGCACCGAAACCGGAGGGGATGCGGGGCCGGGACCGGGGAGAGCGCGGGGAGGCGTGCGAGGACTAGTCGGAGTGTGTTGGAGCGGAGGGGGCGAAGGAGGAGCAGAGCGAGGCATGCAGGGAATCACGGCAGGGCAACGGTCGGACGGGAAACAGGCAGCGGGGGAGCAAAGGATCGGCGGGAGGAGGACGCGGCTCGTGGACGAGCCGAAGGTGCTGGCGAGACCGTCGGTAAATGGTCCCAGCGTAGTCGACGAAATAGGACCTGGGCGACCCCGCAGAGCCGACGACAGTAGCGAGCTTGGAGTGACCGGGAGTGGTCTGAATACGGACTACTTGACCGGGGAAGAGGGGCGGCAGCGGGTGGCAGGACCTGTCATGGGACCGGCTTTTGGACGTCTTGCCTGAAGGCAATCCGTTTCTGAACCGCCGCAGGTGGAAGGACCGAGGGTATGAGGGATCGCTGGGCCACCGGGAGTGGGAGCCTGGTAGCGCGAGACAGGAGCCGCTGAGCAGGTGAACCCATGGCAGGGTCGCGAGAGATGTTCCGAAGGCTGAGGAGGGCCAGGTGGAAGTCGGAGTTAATGCCACCACACTGTTCCAACAGGTGCTTAGCACTGCGGACCGCGCGCTCGGCCAAACCGTTGCTTTGCGGGTACTCCGGGCTGCTTGTGAAATGGCGAAAGTTCCATCTGGAAGCGAACGCTTTAAACTCGGAGCTCGTGAACTGGCTGCCATTGTCCGACTGCAGGCTTGCCGGGGGGCCAAAAAGTGCTAAAGTGAGGGTCCAACCTGTCGATGACGGCCGAAGAGGTCACGGAAGGCAGCCGGTCAACCGCAAACCAGCTGGAGTAGAAGTCAACGAGTACCAGGAAATGTTTGCCCCGCCACTCAAAAATGTCTGTGGCGAGCGCCATCCAGGGCAGTCCGGGCGCGGGCTGCTGTAGAAGCGGCTGACGCTGCTGATGGGGGGCGCGGCTGTTGCAGGTGGAACACGATGAGACCCTCTCCCGGATGTACTTTGCCATATCCGGCCAATAGAACTGTGCCTTGGCGAGAGACAAAGTGGCTTCGGCCCCAGTGTGACCGCGGTGTGCGACCTGAAAATAGTGGTCGTGCAGCGCCGCGGGCACGACCACTTTGTGACCCTTCACCACCACGCCGTCGTGCAATACGAGCTCGTCCCGAATCAGGAAGTAGGGCACGGCTCCAGCCGGCAGTGCCGAGCGACGGCCAGGCCAGCCCTGCCGGATGACGGCAGACAGCTGTTGCAGGGCAGGGTCGTTGGTAGTGTGTTCAACCAGGGATTTCATCTGTGGCGAGGGGACGAAGTTCAATCGTAGTACTAGTAACTCGGACGTTTCGTATTGGTGGCGAGCAGTGGACGTCAGCGGGGCGCGAGACAACGTGTCGGCTACGAACATGTCCTTCCCCTTACGATAAACCACCGTGAACGTGAAACGCTGGAGCTGCAGCAGCATGCGCTGCAGACGTGATGAGGCCACATGGATCGGTTTGTTGAGGATGGTAACAAGTGGTTGATGGTCAGTTTCAACGGTGAAAGTGTTGCCCACGATGTAGTCCCGGAATTTGGAGCAGGCAAACAGCACGGCCAGTAGCTCCTTCTCAATCTGCGCGTAGTGCTGTTCGGTGGCGGTCATGGTGCGGGACGCGAATGAGACAGGCATCTGCCGGCCGTCATGGACCTGGAGGCAGGCGGCACCGAGTCCGAATTGAGAGGCGTCGCAGGTGAGGACAATGGGATGCCGCAGGTCAAAGAACTTGAGCGTGGGTGTGCTGATCAGTTTAGACTTAAGAATGTCAAATGCCTTCTGATGATTGGGTAACCAAAGCCAGGAAGTGTCCTTTTTGATCAGATCCCTCAGGGGAGCGCTGAGCTCGCTTAGGTCGGGGATGAACTTCCCCAGGTAGTTTACCTAGCTTATCATCAAAGCGGTCAGGATACTCGGCCAGCGGGTCCATAAGAGCCCGCACGTGGTGGATGTCCCGGTGGAAGGACACCAGTCCCATTTCCTGGCATGCCTGGATCCCCAGCAGGGGAACGCAACTTCGATTGAGGAGAAAGAAGGTGAAGGGCCGAGTGGCCTTCAGTATCTTACAGTGTAGTGTGGCCTTGCCCACAGGAGTAAGGATCTCCCCACCGTAGGCATGCAGATTTGAGCTCTGAGAAAATATCTTCTCATTAGTCCTTATCTGGTTGAAAAGAGATGTTGACATAACATTGGTAACCGCCCCAGTGTCGATTTTGGCCGTGAAGGTCGAGTTGTTCACAGTGACTTGCACAGAAGGATCCGTTATCATAGCAGGTGCGTTCACCACGGTAAACAAGCTGGTTTCTGCCTGAGAGGAGTTGGATGTAGGAACAGAATGTTCATCGGAATAGTGCTGGGAGCTGAGATCATTATCCGACTGTAGAAGGTTGTTTAAATTTTGCCTTCGAGCAGCGACAGGCTTCCCACGGGAACGACAGGCTGCAGCAAAATGGTTCAACTTATTACAGGATTTGCAGTACTTTCCCAGCGCAGGGCACACATTGAACTGATGAGATGTGAAGTTGCAATTAGGGCACCTTTGCTGGGTGTCTCCCCTTGTGGCACCACCGAACCCCGGGGCGCGTCCCCCTCGAGCAGCGAGCGACACCGGGGGTCGCGACTGGGGTGCGTTCATGAGATAGCTAGGAGTGCTGGCAAAGTTGATCGCCTGTTCAGCCGGCGGCGCCGCCGCGGAAACAGCGTCGGCTAAGCGAGTAGCGTGCATTGCATCGGCCAAGGTCAGATCCGGCTTGCGAAGTAGTTCGGACCTGAGCTTCTCATCACGGAGACCGTAAACCAGTAGGTCCCTGATGACATTATCGGGGGTCCACGTCTCGAGGCGGCAGCGCCTGCCCAGGTCCCGCAGCGCAATGACATAGTTCTCAGCCGATTCCCCAGGGAGCTGACGCCGCGCGAACAGTTTAAAACGTTCTAAAATACAATTAGTAGGAATGTCACAAATAGCGTCAAACTTAGCCAACAGACATGCCGGGTCCCGAGCTGATTCTCCAGGAGCGTAGACGAAGAAGTCCGAGCGAGTCAAGGCGTTGGGACCAGCCAAGTTGAGAAGCAGCAAGGCTTTGAGAGCGTCGGTGGCGCCAGGATGGGCAATCGTGAAATAGTGTTCAAAGTCGCGTTTGAATATGTCCCATCGAAGGGCGATGTCGAAATCGAAAACGAGCGCATCGGGCTTACGGGCAGAAGAGGCCATAACAAAACAGTTAGGGGGGGAAACAAAAAACTGGGTCAAAATTAAATGATAAACCGATAAACGGGAGGCGCAAGGTACGTTATTTGACACCATGTAAAGGATTGATATCGAGACATCGTTACTTTACTATCTTTATTCATACTGGACATTATACATTGCACTAGCTGTACGTGGTCTGTCACAGGAACTAGAGAGCGATCTGTGGGTGTGGAGGTTGTAGTTATACTTGTGATATGGGGAGTGGTTAGTGGGTGTGAGGTCACTATGTTAAAGGCACATGCATATCTCATCTACACTGCCTCAAAGAGGAAGCCAGCATCATCAGAGACCCACACCACCCTGGCCACGCTCCCATCTTGCTGCTACCATCGGGAAGAAGGTACAGGAGCCTGAAAACCGTGACCTCCAGGTTCATGAACAGCTTCTTTCTAACAACTACCAGACTCTTGAACACTGCACAACACTAACCTCAGCAACTATGATCTTCTGCGGACTGTGTCTCTGGTTGCAACACGGACTGGTATTAGCTCCCGCATTATTATGGTAATTAATTAAAAAATATAAAGATATTATCTGTGAGTTGTTGCATGAAGCTTCTGCAAGTAAGAGCTTCTATTCTTCTATTATCGGTACATGCAACAATTACACACTTTTGACCCTTGCATCCATTCTGCTTTTATCAAAATTTGGAGAAGAATCTAATCTGGTTAGAATGTTATATTACCTGGAAATTTCGACAATCTCGCTTCCTGTTCTTCACGGATATAATTATGAGAAGGTATTCCAATAGGAATGTCACCTGCAAGAAAAAGTCAATTAAAAAACACAATGATATTGGTATAGTTGGCTTTGAAGTAAAATATCGAAGGTCCTTAGATCGCAGATAGTGCTGTCTGTACGGAGTTTGCACGTTCTCCCCCTGACTGCGTGGGTTTTCTCTGAGATCTTCGGTTTCCTCCCACATTCCATAGACGTGCAGGTTTGTAGGTTAATTTGCTTGGTATAAATGTAAAATTGGCCCTTGTGTGTGTATGGTAGTGTTAATGTGCGGGGAGCGCTGGTCGGCGCGGACTCGGTGTACCGAAGGTGGGCCAGCATTTCCGCGCTCGATCTCTAAACTAAACTAAGCTAAGAGATGGGTCGATTTGGGAAATATTTACAAGCTGCTCAATAGATTGGTTGAAAGATGCGGTTAGCAGATTGTGGGTGGGGGCATGGTGTAATATTCTTCAATCTAAAAGTTACACATTGCTACCAAACCCCTTCTTTTCGGACAAAAACCAAGAAGGATTTAGAAGAATGAGGGGAAACCTCATTGAAACTTACCAAACAGTGAAAGGCCTGGATAGAGTGGATGTGGAGAGGATGTTTCCACTAGTGGGAGAGTCTAGGACAAGAGATCACAGCTTCAGAATTAAAGGACTTTCCTTTAGAAAGGAGATGAGGAGGAATTTCTTTAGTCAGAGGGTGGTGATTTGTGGATTTCTTTGCCACAGAAGACTGTGGAGGCCTTGGGTATTTTTAAGGCAAAGATAGATAGATTCTTGATTAGTACGGGTGTCAGGGTTTATGGGGAGAAGGCAGGAGAATGGGGTTGAGAGGGAAAGAATAATCAGCCATGATTGAATGGCGGAATAGACTCGATGGGCCGAATGGCCTAGTTCTGTTCCTCTGACTATGATAAAAAAAAAGGCCGCGTTAATGAGGCAATAATCCTATGCTGAAGATAGACACAAAATGCTGGAGTAACTCTGGGACAGGCAGCATCTCTGGAGAGAAGGAATGGGTGACGTTTCGGGTCGAGACCCTTCTTCGGACTGATGTCAGGGGATTGGGAGGTACTTTGATAAGGAAATGTATAGAGAGGGAGTGTAAGGTGTGAAAACAGGGCAAAGGGAATGATGATCAAGGCAAATGTAGAATAGATCATTGTTAGTTGGGAGAAGGCAACAACAAAGAAAACGGATAAAATGTAGTCAGAGACAGTCAGGCTGGTCAGAGAACTGGGAAGGGGGAGGGATGGAGAGTGAGGAAGCAAGGGTTACTTGAAGTTTGAGGTCAATGCTCATACCGCTGGTGTGTAAGCTGCCCAAGCAGAAGACAAAGTTCATCTCTCAAGAACTATTGATGCTGACATTTTGCCTCCTCTGTTCTAATCCTCTGCCATCCCTCGTGTTCCAGGTGTGTCATCCACACACACAGGTGTAAACATTGACAAACATGGCGTCTGAAGTAGGGTCTCGACCCGGAACGTCACCCATTCCTTCTCTCCAGAGATGCCGACTGTCCCGCTGAAATACTCTAGCACTTTGCGTCTATCTTACCCCTTACGAATAAGGGGTAAGGCATTTAGAACGGAGATGAGGAAACACTTTTTCACACAGAGTTGTGAGTCTGTGGAATTCTCTGCCTCAGAGGGCGGTGGAGGCCGGTTCTCTGGATACTTTCACGAGAGAGTTAGATAGAGCTCTTAAAGATAGCGGAGTCAGGGGATATGGGGAGAAGACAGGAACGGGATACTGATTGGGGATGGCGGTGCTGGCTCAAAGGGCCGAATGGCCTACTCCTGCACCTATTGTCTATTGTCTTCGGTGGAAACCAGCATCTGCAGTTCTTTGTTTCTGCATCTTTCCCATGACAAGACTGTAATACAATGTCCCAACTTCTATACTCAACACCCTGACTGATGGAGGCCAATGTGCCCAAAGCCTTCTTGACCACCCTGTCTACCGGTGATGCCACTTTCAGGGAACTCATTGGTGAACTGGATGGTTGAGTTGGCGTGTTACTTTGCCACTCAAGACTGGGAGGGGAGTGAGTAGAGTGGGAGTGACTCATCACCAGAGATGCTGCCCGTCCCGCTGAGTTATGCTGAGTTATGTTTTCTATGTTACTCCAGCTTTTCGCGTCTATCTTCAGTTTACTTACTACACATTTCTTCCGCTGGCCTTACCAATGCTTGTTCTGAAGGTTTGTGCGGTCATGGGCCTCTCTGCCACATTGCTCTCTCTGGCTGGCTGCTGGTCACGTGGTGTTCCGTCAGCTGCCTCTTCCTCAACTTGCCCACTCACTGCTTCAGTGTAGAACAAGGCCGGCACCTGGCCACTGATGTACTCATTCCCAAAGTCAACCATAAATTCCTCCGGCTCCATTTCATCGAGTTCAATGAGAGGCCCTAAGAAAGTGGTAAAGAAGTCCTTAATAAAGTCCAACATTTACCAACCTATCAGATCATAAGTGATAGGTGCTTCAGCCCAAGATAATCACAATAATCTCAAACAATAAAACTTTGAAAGATGAGATCATAAGTTCTCAGAGCAGAATTAGGCCATTCGGCCCATCAAGTCTACTCCGCCATTCAATCATGGCTGATCTATCTCTCCCTCCTAACCCCATTCTCCTGCCTTCTCCCCATAACCCCTGACACCCGTACTAATCAAGAATCTATCTATCTCTACCTTAAAAATATCCACTAACTTGGCCTCCACAGCCTTCTGTGGCAAAGCCTTTTATGCAAGTTTTTTTAGCATTCATAATTAACGCCAGCTTGGAGAGGTCAATTCAATTGATTGATTGATTGATTGATTGAAAGATAAAGCATGGAAACAGGCCCTTCCGCCCATCGTATCCATACCGAACATCGATCACCTGTTCATACTAGTTATAATCATATAGTAAGGAAGGCAAACACAATGCTAGCATTTATTGACGACTAGAATGCAGAAACAGGAATGTAATGCTGAGGCTCCGTCAGGCCGCATTTGGAGCATTGTGAGCAGTTTTGCGCCCCATATCTGAGGAAGGATGCGCTGGCTCTGGAGAGGGTCCAGAGGAGGTTTACAAGAATGGTCCCAGGAATGAGTTGGTTAACATATGATGAGTGTTTGACGGCACTGGGCCTGTACTCGCTGGAGTTTAGAAGGATGAGGGGACACATCATTGAAATGTACAGAATAGTGAAAGGCCTGGATAGAGTGGATGTGGGGAGGATGTTTCCACTAGTGGGAGAGTCTAGGACCAGAGGTCACACCCTCAGAATTAAAGGATGTTCCTTTAGGAAGGAGATGAGGAGAAATTTCTTTAGCCAGAGGGTGGTGAATCTGTGGAATTCTTTGCCACAGAAGGCAGTGGAGGCCGTCATTGGGTATTTTGAAGGCAGAGAGATTCTTGATTGGTACAAGTGTCAAAGGTTATGGGGAGAAGGCAGGAGAATAGGGTTGAGAGGGAGAGATAGATCAGACATGATTGAATGGCGGAGTAGACTTGATGGGCCGAATGGTCTAATTCTGCTCCTATCACATGACCTTGTGAACCACTCCTTATCACTCATCCACTTGGTTAGTACTCACATTTCCTGGGGTTGTGTAATTCTAGTTTACTTGCGTCCGATTGTTGGTCGTAGAATTCCTCAAACAACAGGAGAATCATTTGCCTGTTCAAATGTCCGCACTATATCAAGAGAAGTTTTATGCAAAAAAAAAGTCACAAAGTGCTGGAGTGAGTTTTACTTCACTTTCATGGTCTGAAACATTTTGCAACATGAATTAATTTGAGTTTGAGTATAGTTTATTGTCATGTGTAAAGGGGTGCAGTGAAAAGCTCTTGTTGCCTGTTATCCACTCACACTTGTGCTAGTTCATAGGTTCATAAGCAGAATTAGGCCATTCGGCCCATCAAGTTTACTCCGCCATTCAATCACGGCTGATCTATCTCTCCCTCTCAACCCCATTCCTCTGCCTTCTCTCCATAACCTCTGACAACCGTACAAATCAAGAATCTAATTATCTATGCCTTGAAAATATCCACTGACTTGTGGCCTCCACAACCGTCTGTGGCAAAGAATTCCACAGATTCACCACCCTCTGACTAAAGAAATTTCTCCTCACCTCCTTCCTAAAGGTACGTCCTTTTATTCTGATGCTACGGCCTTTGGTCCTAGACTCTTCCACTAGTGTAAACATCCTCTCCACATCCACTCTATCCAGGCCTTTCACTATTCGGTAAGTTTCAATAAGGTCCCCCCTCATTCTTCTAAACTCCAGTGACTATAGGCCCAGTGTCTGCACCGACCAGCGATCCCCATACACTAGCACTTTCAAGAATCTGTCAATCTCCGCCTTATAAATATCCACTGACTTGGCCTCCACTGCCGTCTGTGGCAATGAGTTCCACAGATTCACCACCCTCTGACTAAAGAAATTCCTCCTCATCTCCTTCCTAAAGGAATGTCCTTTAATTCTGAGGCTGTGACCTCTGGTCCTAGACTCTCCCACTAGTGGAAACATCCTCTCCACATCCACTCTGTCCCACTTGTCGGGCTGTAAGTGTGGACATTTCCTGGGAATACTGGCCTTGCCGACGTCACATTCCAGGAAGAGTTCTGCAAACCGCTGTCTCCACCAATCCTGCTGCCCATTGTGATAGAAGAAGTCCGAGCTGTGGGAAAGGTAGACGAGGAAGTCCGCAAAGGGGCTGTCGGACAGTCCTTTGATGTACGAGTACATGTACTGGAGGGAGAAGGGAAAATACATCAGCATCTCACCGTACCTAAGACATGCTAGGTGCACGTGACTATTAGGGTATCATTGGATCTTATGGAGACATATTACATCCTTAAGGGATTGGACAGGCTAGGTGCAAGAAAAATGTTACCCGATGTTGGGGGAGCCCAGAACCAGGGGTCAGCTCCAGCTCCAGCTCCAGCTCCAGCATGGAACCTGTTTATAAAGTCGTCTTCCAATCTCTTTATAAGGTAGGACCGAACAATGGTTCCGGGCAGGCGGGACTGACATAAGAAATGGGTCGACTGGGCTTGTATTCGCTGGAATTTAGAAGGTTGAGAGGGGATCTTATAGAAACATATAAAATTCTTAAAGGATTGGACAGGCTAGATACAGGAAAAATGTTCCCCATGTTGGGGGAGCCCAGAACCAGGGGTCGCAGTTTAAGAATAAGGGGTCGGCCATTTAGGACTGAGATGAGGAAAAACTTCATCACCCAGAGAGTTGTGAATCTGTGGAATTCTCTGCCACTAGAAGGCAGTGGAGGCCAATTCACTGGATGTTTTCAAGAGAGAGTTAGATTTAGCTCTTAGGGCTAATGGAATCAAAGGATATGGGGAGAAAGCAGGAACAGGGTACTGATTTTAGATGATCAACCATGACTCGAAAGGCCGAATGGCCTACTCCTGCACCTATTTTCTATGTTTCTATGTTTCTATCATTCATTTCTGCTGCTTCTATCATTCACTTCACCCACAGGCTGGTGTGCAAGGCCCCATCGGATGCCCAACCTCCTTTGCACCACCTCGCCCAGGACTCACAGCAACTGGGACCTCAATGCCTGTCATCTCGTCGCCCCTTCTCCCTCTGTGGCTCCGGTTTCAACACGCTAGGAGCATGGAGAACCAGCTGGGAACAGACTTCACGACCTCCTCAATTCACTGTTGCACCGAACACCACAGCCCCACCCGGCTCGGACCTGCCCCGCAAAGAGTGGGTCGCCCTGAACCGGCTCCATACAGGGGTCGGCCGGTTCAAGGCCAACATGCATCGCTGGAGGCTGCGTTCATCAGCAGCCTGCGTGTGTGGAGCAGATCAGCAAACAGCGCAGCAGCACGGCATTTCCGACTGGCGCTGTCCTCCGCCCCCCTGGTGGAGGGGTAGACCTCACGGCCCTCGACAACAGCACATTGAACTGGCTACAGCGCCTGGAGGTCGTTACATAACCTCTGCTGCCTCAAACGCAAGAAGAAGAAGCATTCATTCATTCCAGTCACAATCCTCCTTTCCAATCCTCCATACATACACCTCCCATTCAAAATTCCAATATTTCCCATTATCCCCCTGCTTTCCCGTCCCCATTGCCCCCCTTCCACATTTATCCCTCCTGCTTAAGTTTAGATTAGTTTATTGTCACGTGTACCGAGGTACGGTGAAAAGCTTTCTCGTTGCGTACTAACCAGTCAGCGGAAAGACAATACATGATTACACTTGATCATAAGGTCATAAGTGATGGGAGCAGAATTAGGCCATTCGGCCCATCAAGTCTACTCTGCCGGTCAATCACGGCTCTCCTATCTCTCCCTCCTAACCCCATTCCCCTGCCCTCTCCCCAGAACCCCTGACACATTGAGCCACCCACAGTGTAGAGATACAGGACAAAGAGTGCGACGTACACCTCACTCTGGGTAACTGCTCTCCCTATCTGACCCCCCACATGTCTCCTTTGCACCTCCAGACTCTGTCACTTACTCCACCCATCTGCCCGTCCCCCCCTCACCTGTATCCACCTATCACTCGCCAGGCTTTGTCCCGCCCCCACCTCTCTATTCTAGTTTTCTCCATCAATCTGAAGAAGGGTCCCGACCCGAAACGTCGTCTGTCCATTCCCTCTGCGACCCGCTGAGTTCCTCCAGCACTTTGTGTCTTTTTTATTTGTAAACCAGCATTTGCAGTTCCGAGTTACTACTGCAAGTTTCAGTTCAAAGTTTCAGTTCTTGTTTCAGTTGCTGCCACCAGCAGTTCCGAGTCTCCATCCCGCAGCTTCTACAGTAGCTGCTTGTACAGAAGCGCATAAATCTATTTTAAAGAAGGCAACAAAATCTGATAAAAATGTACTTGGTGTGGAATTGGCAGAACACTTTTTATTCTGCTTCTGCATTCTTTAGTTTAGTTCCGTTTAGTTTAGTTTAGAGATACAGCACGGAATCAGGCCCTTCGGCCCACGGAGTCCACACCGACCACACTAACACTATCCTACACACACTAGGAACAATTTACAATTTTACCGAAGTCAATGAACCGACAAAGCTGCACGTCTTTCGAGTGTGGGAGGAAACCGGAGCACCCGGAGAAAACCCACGCAGACCTGAAAGTGTGTCAGGATGGAACCCGTGGTCAGGGTGGAACCCGGGACTGTGGAGCTGTGAGGCAGCAACTCTACCGCTGAGCCACCCTGTCGCCCGTGTTTAGTTTGTGATCGGAGAATACATAATCCCTGCAAGGATTATGCAGCTTATTGTGAATTGATTGCAATGTAAACCGGGGCGGTTTGCTTCTGGTAGTGTTGACATTCTGCATAGTGAGCCACATCTGTTTCCATTCGCACAGCCAGATTAAATAACTCTTTAAACAGTCAGGAAATATCGGGTCATTTCAGCTCAATGATTTAAAACTAACTAACCAAATTCAGATCTAATTCATTCATTAGCAGGTGGTATTTTCACACTGGCTCGACCTGAAAGGATTTTAGTCTTCAGGCCAGTTACCTGTCCCATCGACTGGCCAAAGATGAATTAGATAGACACAAAATGCTGGAGTAACTCAGCGGGTCAGGCAGCATCTCCGGAGAGAAGGAATGGGTGACGTTTCTGGTCGAGACCCTTCTTCAGACTGAGAGTCAGGGGAGAGGGAAACGAGAGATATAGACGGTGATGTAGAGAGATATAGAACAAATGAATGATAGGTAGAAAGAAAATGCTGGAGAAACTCAGCGGGTGAGGCAGCATCTATTTGTTTGCTATTTTTTTTGCTTCTCCAAGCTAACAATGATCTATTCTACATTGTCCTTGAGCTTCGGCTCCTTTGATTTCTCATTTTCACACCTTACCCTTCCTTATCTCTGTGTCTCCCTCTCCCCTGACTCAGTCCGAAGAAGGGCCTCGACTTGAAGCGTCACCCATTCCTTCTCTCCGGCGGTGCTGCCTGTCCCGCTGAGTTCCTCCAGCATTTTGTGTCTATCTTTGGTGTAAACCAGCACCTGCAGTTCCTTCCAACACCTTGAACGGTGGTGTAGACATAATGGGCCGAATGGCCTAATTCTGTTCCTAGAACTCGTGAACTATGAGCATTGGGTGGAGCTGCAGGGGTTTTATTGATGAGGATGCAACGTTAAAGCTGCAACAAGTGGGAAGAGGGAGCGGCCATGAGCAGGGGCCACTCTGTACAAGAGGAAGCTGCCTCGTACCAACCACGACACCAGTTCCCACCCAACCCCCTCCAGAAACAAAGCGGTCAGCCAGAGAGTGAGAGGCCCTGGGGGAGAAGATGTGCGAGCTACAATGCGGCAGGAAGTCTGGCGGCTGGGGGGGGCGACAGAGAGATAAGGGTGGGTGAGCTTGACGTAGAACTGCTGAGGAAATACAACAAGCCGCAGCAACAACCAGGGACCTGCTCGCCCAGAACTCTGCTTGGCTTCGTGCGTGCGTGCGTGCTGCAGTCAGAGTGGAAGGAGAAGTGAGCCAAGGCAGGAATTCACAGACGCAGATTGTGCACGCTGGCCTCATTATAGACTCCCACTTCTGTTAAATGCACAGTTAACCAGTAACGGACTTTACACCTTGCACTAAACGTTATCCCCCATATCATATAACCATAACAGCACGGAAACAGGCCATCTCGGCCCTTCAAGTCCGTGCCAAACATTTTTTTTTTTTTTTTTAAATTATTTTTTTTAAATTAAAAATAAATACTTCCCCCTAGTCCCATCTACCTGCACTCAGACCATAACCCTCCATTCCTTTCCCGTCCATATACCCATCCAATCTATTTTTAAAGGATAACATCGAACCTGCCTCCACCACTTCCACTGGAAGCTCATTCCACACAGCTACCACTCTCTGAGTAAAGAAGTTCCCCCTAATGTTCCCCCTAAACTTCTGTCCCTTAATTCTCAAGTCATGTCCCCTTGTTTGAATCTTCCCTACTCTCAATGGGAAAAGCTTATCCACGTCCACTCTGTCTAACCCGCTCATAATTTTAAAGACCTCTATCAAGTCCCCTCTTAACCTTCTGCTGCTCCAAAGAATAAAGACCTAACTTGTTCAACCTTTCTCTGTAACTTAGTTGCTGAAACCCAGGCAACATTCTAGTAAATCTCCTCTGTACTCTCTCTATTTTGTTGACATCCTTCCTATAATTAGGCGACCAAAATTGTACTCCATACTCCAGAATTGGCCTCACCAATGCCTTGTACAATTTTAACATTACATCCCAACTTCTATATTCAATGCTCTGATTTATAAAGGCCAGCACACCAAAAGCTTTCTTTACCACCCTATCTACATGAGATTCCACCTTCAGGGAACTACGCACAGTTATTCCTAGATCCCTCTGTTCAACTGCATTCCTCAATTCGCTACCATTTACCGTGTACGTCCTATTTTGATTTGTCCTGCCGAGATGTAGCACCTCACATTTGTCAGCATTAAACTCCATCTGCCATCTTTCAGCCCACTCTTCCAAATGGCCTAAATCTCTCTGTAGACTTTGAAAATCTACTTCATTATCCACAACACCCTCATGTATCTGTACACTGTGGACGGCTCGATTGTAATCATGTATTGTCTTTCCGCTGACTGGTTAGCACGCAACAAAAGCTCTTCACTGTACCTCGGTACACGTGACAATAAACTGTCTACCTTCGATTTTCCAGCATCTGCAATTCCTTCTTAAACATACTAAACGTGAGAGATACAGCGCGGAGACAGGACATTCGGCCCGCCAAGCCCATGCTGACCAGCGATCACCCCGTACTCTAGCATTATCCTAAACACTAGGAGCAATTTACCATTTACAGAAACCAATTAACCTACAAACCTGCACGTCTTTGGAGCGTGAGAGGAAACCGGAGCGCCCGGAGAAAACCCACGCAGGTCACAGGGAGAACGTACAAACTCCTTCAGGATCGAACCCGGGTCTCTGGAGCTGTGAGGCAGCAGCTCTACTGCTGCGGGTTAGGCAGCATGTCTGAAGAACATGGATAGGTGATGTTTCGGGTCGAGACCCTCCTTCATACTGATTCAGTACAGAAACAGGCCCATTGTCACTTGGTACAATGCATGGTAGTAAAAAGATGCTCTTACTGTTGGTTGTGAGCAAAATAAATTGGCCGTTTATACCCTTCTTAACATAGAAACGTAGAACAATAACTGCGGCACGGTGGCGCAGCAGTAGAGTTGCTGTCTCACAGTGCCAGAGACCCCGGTTCAATCCCGACCTCAGGTACTGTCTGTACGGAGTTTGCACGCTCTCCCTGTGACCACGTGGGTTTTCTCTGGGCGCACCGGTTTCCTCCCACACTCCAAAGACACGCAGCTGTGTAGGGTAATCGGCCCTCTGTAAATTGTCCCTAGTGTGTAGGGAGTGGATGAGAAAGTGGGATAAGATAGAACTAGTGGGAAGGGGTGATCCATGGTCGGCCAAAGGGCCTGGTTTCATGCTGCATCTTTCTGTTTCAACAGGAGCAGGCCGTTCGGCCCACAATGTCCGTGCTGTACATGATGCCAAGTTAAACTAATCTCCTCTGCCTGCACGTGATCCGTATCCCTCCATTCCCTGCATATGCCTGTCTAAAAGCCTCTTAAACACCACTATCGTATCTGCCTCCACCACCACCCCTGGCAGCTCGTTCCAGGCACCCACCACCCTCTGTGTAAAAAACACTTGCCCCGCACATCTCCTTTAAACTTTGCCCTTCGTGTCTTTTAGCTGTGGCCTCTAGTCTTTGACATTTCCACCCTGTCTGTTTGCCACATCAATGCTTCTCCTCATTTTATGTTTAATTTACTGCTCTTTATGGCTCAATTAAATTTAATGTAATAAATGATTGATCTTTAAAGATCTGATTTAAGGTCCAGCTCTATTGCTGTTGCCATTGTCTATTACACAAACCACCCTCCCTTCCATCGACTCCATCTACACCTCACGCTGCCTCGGCAAGGCCAGCAGCATAATCAAGGACCAGTCTCACCCCGGCCACTCCCTCTTCTCCCCTCTCCCATCGGGCGAGAGGTACAGAAGTGTGAAAACGCACACCTCCAGATTCAGGGACAGTTTCTTCCCGGCTGTTATCAGGCAACTGAACCTCTTCTTAGGCCCCCCTCGGTCATGACTGACCATGGGTGTCTCCAGGGTTGGAGTACGCCTGTGCGTGACTGTGTTTAACGTGGGGAGACTGGTGCACAGACAGCCACCCCACGGTCCTTGACAGATCTGGGTCAGGACCCAGTGGCATGGAGTCCAAGACGACCGGAGACCCTTTTCTGCTGCAGCCTTCATCCGCCTTCCCAGCCGTTGTGACGCTCCACTAAGGTCAGCCATCGTCCTCCGCCTGTTCCACCATTGAGGTCTTGGTTGGATTGCTCTTTGTCAGAGACCTCCCCCTCGACCTTACCGCCATGGGTGGCCCTACCAGGAGCATAGCTCCAGACGGCATCGCTCTCAGGATCTCAGGTCCACACAAGCTTCTCCACCACGACAAGGTGACAATCCACGGAGATACATAATCCACGGCAACTGAATCATCCTATCAACAATTGTGCACGGGATAGTGTTAGTGTGTGGGGATCGCTGGTGGGCGTGGACACGATGGGCCGAAGGGCCTATTTCTGCGCTGTATCTCTAAACTAAACTAAACTAAACTGGGTCACCGCGTTTGGCGGCAGAGTCTGACGTCTCTGGGCCGCGCAGTGTTTCCAATCAACTCCTGCGGAACGACTACCTCTGCCTGTGGCCCTTGACGGGCATCTTCGATTCTGCACTTTGCAAAGGGGCATTTTTCAAAGGGGCATGACTCAAAAACAAGCATCTTTGCTGGAAATGCAGCCCGCAAAAACAGAGGAAGTACAAAGTGATCTGTACAGTACAGGAAACATGGAAACATAGACAACAGGTTTACTCCAGCATTGTGTCTATCTTCAGTATAAACCAGCATCTGCACTTCCTTCCCACATATAACTGTGTACAATACTATTAGAAACATAGAAACACAGAAAATAGGTGCAGGAGTAAGCCATTCGGCCCCTCGGAACAGCACCGCCATTCAACATGATCATGGCTGATCATCCAGAATCAGTACCCCGTTCCTGCTTTCTCCCCCATATCCCTTAATTCCATTAGCCCTAAGAGCTAAATCTAACTCTCTCTTGGAAACATCCAGTGAATTGGCCTCCACTGCTTTCTGTGGCAGAGAATTCCACAGATTCACAACTCTCTGGGTGAAAAAGGTTTTTCCTCATCTCAGTCCTAAATGGTCGCCCCTTATTCTTACACTGTGACCCCTGGTTCTGGACTCCCCCAACATCGGGAACATTTCTCCTGCAGACAGCAGTTACTTACTCCAATAACAGATAATTGAACCACTGCTGAAAGACGAGGAAAATATTGTCAAAGGAACAGTAGTGAAAAAATCGAACTCTCTCTTGAATACAGGCCATTCGGCCCACCTTGTCCATGCCGACCAAGTTAGCAATGCTGGGGCTAGTCCCATTTTCCTGCATTTGCCCATATCCCTCTAAACCCTTCCTATCCATACTCCAATGGTGACCCCGAACTATCTTCACTCAGACTTTATCTTGCACTAAACGTTATTCCCTTTATCCTGTATCTGTACACTGTGGACGGCTCGATTGTAATCATGTATTGTCTTTCCGCTGACTGGTTAGCACGCGACAAAAGCTTACACCTCAGATTCCTATTAAATCTTTCACCCCTTCACCTTAAACCCACATCCTCTGGTCCTCGATTCCCCTACTCTGGGCAAGAGACTGTGCATCTACCCAATCTATTCCTCTCATGATTTTGTACACCTCTATAAGATCACCCCTCATCCTCCTGCGCTCCAAGGAATAGAGTCCCAGCATACTCAACCTCTCCCTATAGCTCAGACCCTCTGGTCCTGGCAACATCCTCGTAAATCATCTCTGCACCCTGTCCAACGTTGTCGAGCTGCATCATGATGTCCCAACACTTGTACTCAACACCTTTCCCAATGAAGACAAGCGTGCCAAATTCCTTCTTCACCACCCTGTCCACCGGACTCGCCACTGCGAGCAAACCATGCACCTCGACTCACAGATCTCTCTGTTCTGCAACACTCTCCGGGCTCCACCATTCACTGTGTTTTAGATCATTTCAAACCCCCATTTCTTCCCCCCCACCGGCCCCCATCCCCTTCCACCAACATCCTTTCCTCTAGCTCCACAATTCATGACTCTCCTCTCCTTATCTCATCCTTTTGTCTCCTTGTGTCAACTCCAGCCTTTGTCCACCAATCTGCCAATTAACCCCCCCCCCTCACCTGTATCCACCCATCGATGAACAAGGTCCCGACCCTAAACGTCACCTATCCATGTTCTCCAGAGATGCTGCCTGACCCGCTGAGTTACTCTAGCACAGTGTACTTCTGTGCTTTGTAAGCTATACGGAACCACACTATAAATGATAAGGTAGACCAAAATGCTGGAGAAACTCAGCGGGTGCGGCAGCATCTATGGAGCGAAGGAAATAGGCAACGTTTCGGCCCGAAACCCTTCCGGATTTCGGCCCGAAACGTTGCCTATTTCCTTCAGGGTTTCGGCCCGAAAGGTTGCCCATTTCCTTCGCTCCACAGATGCTGCCTGACCCGCTGAGTTACTCCAGCGTTACTCTGTGAAACGTCACCTATCCATGTTCTCCACAGATGCTGCCTGACCCGCTGAATTACTCCAGCACTTTGTGGCTTTCCTTGGTAAATCGGCATCTGCAGTTCCTTGTTTCCACCTATCACTCGCCAGACTTTGTCCCTCTCCCACCTCTCTTTTCAGGCTTTCTCCCCCCTACTCCATCAGTCTGAAGACGGGTCTCGGCCCGAAAAGTTGTCTGTCCATTCCCTCCACAGATGCTGCCTGACCCGCTGAGTAATTCTGTGCTTTTTGCTCATGAATTTTAAAATGGTCACTACTTGTCATTGCTGCACCGTGTCTTATGATGTTATTTTAGAACCATGATATTATGCGGTGGCTGCTTTGTGTGTGGTGTTAGAGCTGCCAGGAAATTATATATAAGGAAAGGCTCTCTGTTTTCCTTTGACTGATTTACTGAAAGGAACATCAGTAATGAATAAATGTCTAATTGAAATAAAAATCCTAGTTATTTCCTGCATATCCACTTACAAAGCTAACATTTGTCCAAGGTATATTTGTAGGTATAATGATCAATTATATATATTAAATAGTGTTTGTGTGTGTGTGTGTGAACTTCCATTTCCGCTATTTTAGACGACTTTAGAGATACAGCATGGAAACGGGCCCTTCGGCCCACCGAGTCCGTACCGACCAGCGATCCCCACAAATTAACACTATCCTACACACACTAGGGACAATTTACAATTTTACCAAAGCCAATTAGCCCTGCACGTCTTTGGAGTGTGGGAGGAAACTGGAGTACCCGGAGAAAACCCACGTGGTGACAGGGAGAACGTACAAACTCCGTACAGACAGCACCCGTAGTCAGGATCAAACCCAGGACTCTGGCGCTGTGAGGCAGCAACTCACCCGCTGCGCCACCGTGCCGACCTATTATGGTTTTTCGTCCACTCTCTCATAAAAATTAATAGTGAAATCATCACAAGGAACTGCAGATGCTGGAATCCTGAGCAAAAGACACAAAGTGCTGGAGTAACTCAGCGGGTCAGGCAGCATCTGTGGAGAACATGGATAGGTGACGTTTCACAGAGTGCTGGAGTAACTCAGCGGGTCAGGCAGCATCTGTGGAGCGAAGGAAATGGGCAACCTTTCGGGCCGAAACACTGAAGGAAATAGGCAACGTTTCGGGCCGAAACCCGGAAGGGTTTCGGGCCGAAACGTTGCCTATTTCCTTCGCTCCATAGATGCTGCCGGAACATGGATAGGTGACGTTTCACAGAGTGCTGGAGTAACTCAGCGGGTCAGGCAGCATCTGTGGAGAACATGGATAGGTGACGTTTCACAGAGTGCTGGAGTAACTCAGCGGGTCAGGCAGCATCTGTGGAGAACATGGATAGGTGGCGTTTCACAGAGTGCTGGAGTAACTCAGCGGGTCAGGCAGCATCTGTCTGTGGAGAACATGGATAGGTGGAGTTTCAGGTTGAGACACTTCTTCAGACAGTTATTTTTGTGGCTTCATGAGATGTTTCCTCTCTAAAGTTTAGACAGTGGTTTGTGCTCATACACCAGACATGAAGCTTATCGGACTCAATGCCTGCGTCGACTTCACCAGTTCATGTTTTGTAAAGGTCAGCTGCTAACTTTTAGACTTTAGAGATAATGTGTGGGAGAGTACGAGTCAGGAAGTCACGATGCAGCTCGACAGGGCTCTGGTCAGGCGGCATTTGGAGAATTGCGTGCAGTTGACTGGTTGCATCACCGCCTGCTTCGGTAACTCCAATGCCAGAGGGAGAGGGAACTAGTTGATGCAAGAATCTGTTACTAATCCTGCAGAAATGCAACTTTGGTAAACAAAACAGGGCTGCACAAACAGCGGAGGGTTTAACATTCATCTGGTCCACATCAGTCACATACTCATTTGTCAAAAGCATTCGACTCTAATTTCCATCTGCAGCACCAGAAGTCAAAGACCAGAGACACATGGCTCAAAGCTTGTTATTGATAGGTTATTCACATATGATATCAGTTGTTAAAAACTCAAGTGCCTTTTTATTCATCTGCAGTGGTCTGCTTGTTAATTTTAGTAATTTTTGAAGATGCTGTGTGTGTTGTGGCTTTGGTTTAGAATTAACCAAATGGAATATATACCAAATGCTGGAGTAACTCAGCGGGACAGGCAGCATCTCTGGAGAGCAGGAATGGGTGACATTTCAGGTTGAGACCCTTCTTCAGACGTCTCGACCCGATACGTCACCCACTCCTTCTCTCCAGAGACGCTGCCTGTCCGGCTGAGTTACTCCAGCATTTGATGTTTATCTTCGGTTTAAACCAGCATCTGCAGTTCCTTCCTGCACATATTTCCCTTGTGTCTTTCCTCTTGTGACTGAGGGACCTTGTCATCGTGCAGTGAGGATACACAGTCCTGCCTGTGCTCCAACTCAAGATAGACACAAAATACTGGAGGAACTCAGCGGGTCAGGCAGCAACTCTGGAGAAAAGGGTGAAACGGTGGCGCAGCGGTAGAGTTGCTGCCTCCTAGCTCCAGAGACCCGGGTTCGATCCTGACTACGGGTGCTGTCTGTACGGAGTTTGTACGTTCTCCCATAACCTGCGTGGGTTTTCTCCGGGATCTCCGGTTTCCTCCCACCCTCCAAAGACGTACAGGTTTGCATGTTAATTGGCCCGGTGTAATTGTAAATTGTTCCTAGTGTGTGAATGATGATGTTAGTGAGTGGGAATGCTGATCGGCGTGGACTCGGTGGGCCGAAGGGACTGTTTCCGTGCTGTATCTATAAACTGAGAGTTGTGAGTCTGTGGAATTCTCTGCCTCAGAGGGCGGTGGAGGCCGGTTCTCTGGATACTTTCAAGAGAGAGCTAGATTGGGCTCTTAGAGATAGCGGAGTCAGGGGATATGGGGAGAAGGCAGGAACGGGATACTGATTGGGGATGATCAGCCATGATCACATTGAATGGTGGTGCTGGCTCGAAGGGCCGAATGGCCTACTCCTACACCTATTGTCTATTGTCTAACTAAACTAGGAGACGTTCTGGTTGAGACCCTTCATCTGAGTGGGTCAGGGGAGGGGGAAACTGGAGATCTGTAAGGGTACAGAATAAAACAGAGCTGGCACCGATGGCCACAGAGCCCACAATGGTCCGTTGTTGGCTGTGGAGGAGGTGATAACAAAGGGATACAAACAGTGAAACTAGTAGAGATCAGACACAAAATGCTGGAGTAACTCAGCGGGACAGGCAGCATCTCTGGAGAGAAGGAATGGGTGACGTTTCTGGTCGAGACCCTTCTGCAGACGGAGTCACGAGAGAGGGAAACGAGAGATATAGATGGTATCTGGGAGAAAGGCAAATATTGAAGATAGAGTTTATGATAATTATTTGGAAACAGCCGCAGTTCCAGTGTCACAATTACATTCAGTGAATGAAAAGCTAATTGACCAAATATGCCTCTTCCTGGTTGATATATTTTGCTCTTATAAGAATGAGCCGACCTGCAATGATTTTAATCGACTCTGGTGCTGTCTCTGTGGAGTTTGCACATTCTCCCTGTGGCCGCGTGGGTTTACTCCGGGTGCTCCGGTTTCCTCCCACATCCCAAAGATGTACAGACGTGAAGGTTAATCGGCCCTCTGTAAATTGACCCCAGTGTGTAGGGAGTGGATGAGACAGTGGGACAATGTAGAACTAGTGTGAATGGGTGATCGATGGTCAGCATTGGCTTGGTGGGCCGAAGGGCCTGTTTCCAGGCTGTAAATCTAATCTAAACTAAAACTAAACTCAAAGATGTAATTCCTACCTCTACAAACTCCTCTTCATTTAATGTTTTTCCTGTCGTGTCAATCTCTTCCAATTCCCTGTCATATTTGACATCTATGTTGGAATAGAGAAGTCAACAACAGTATCTTTATAGAAGGTCGAACCGCATCACACCCAGTGGAAAGATATGACTTTTAAAAATAAAATTCTTGTGCCTAAATACTGTGCACTAATAATATAAAATTAATTGTCTAAATTGTAATAAACTCAAATTTATATTTTTCTCTATATTTGTAGAGAAACTGAGAAATGTACTAAACACAAATGTTTTAATTGACCACAAAATGTTGGACTTTTAGGTAATTTTCTCAAGATAATTACCAGCCATTCTTTCTTGAACGCATGAGATCACAGCTGCGAATTTGTCCAAATACATATTTAATTTATCAATCTCACTTAGACATGTGTGACAAGTAGCAATATCACAGGCAAACCCGAGGTGTGACTTTGCATTGAGCCATCTGCAATGAAACACTAAAATGCTTTCATAGGGTTGTGGAATGTTCAGGATAACGTTCGGAACAGTGGCGCAGCAGGTGGAGCTGCTGATGAGCAGTGCTAGACTCGGGTTCGATCCCGACCTCGTGTCATGTCTGTGTGATTTTTCCACGTTCTCCCCGTGACCACGTGGGATTTCTCCGGGTGCTTTTTTTAAAGTTTAGTTTAGTTTAGAGATACAGTGCGGAAACAGGCCCTTCGGCCCACTGAGTCCGTGCCGAACAGCGATCTCCATACACTAGCAGTATCCTACACACACACTAGGGACAATTTACAATTTAACCCGAGGCAATTAACCTACAAACCTGCACGTCTTTGGGAATTGGGAGGAAACCGGAGCACCCGGAGAAAACCCATGCAGGTCACGGGGAGAAGGTACAAACTCCGTACAGACAGCACCCGCAGTCAGGATTGAACCCGGGTCTCTGGCGCTGTGAGGCAGCAACTCTACCGCTGCGCCACTGTGTTGCCTGGGGGTTGCTCCGGTTCCCTCCAATATCGCAGAGACGTGCGGGTTTGCAGGTTAATTGGCTTCTGTAAATTGTCTCTAGTGTGGAGAGTGGAAGGGAAAGAGGGATAACGTAGAACTAGAGTGAACAGGTGATCGACGGTCGGTACGGAATCAGTGGCCCGTTTCCACGCTGTATCTTCCAATCAATGAATCAATCAATAATACATAGCTAACATTATCCTATAGAATTCACTTGTCGGTCCATGGATTAGATATTCATATCACTGAACAAACACCAGACAACCTGGATCAATCAGGCAACTCGAGAAACTGCAGAAGCTGGAATTTAGAGCAAAACACAAAGTGCTGGAGGAACTCAGCCGGTCGGGCAGCATCTGTGGAGGGAATGGACAGGCGACGTTTCGGGTCGGGACCCTTCTTCAGGATGATGGAGTCGGGGGGAGAAAGCCGGAAAAGAGAGGTGGGGGTGGGACAAAGCGTAGCGAGTGATAGGTGGATACAGTTGAGGGGGAATTGGCAGATGGGTGGAGTAAGTAACAAAGGCTGGAGGTGAAAAGGAGACAGGGGGGGGTCAGATAGGGAGAGAAGGGGAGGAGTGAAATGTGAAGCCGGAGGAGGGAGGTGGGTGGAAGGGGACGGGGTGGGGGGGGGAGGGATGTTTCTGTATCTCGAATCTAAACTCAACTAAATCAGGACTTTAGTATGAACATTGACCTCCAATTTCAGGTAGTCCTTGCTTTCTCCCTCTTTCCCCTCCCCTTCCCAGCTCTCCCACAGCCCACTGTCTCCGCCTCTTCCTTTCTTCTTCCCGTCCCCCCCACCCCCACATCAGTCTGAAGAAGGGTCTCGACCCGAAACGTCACCTATTCCTTCTCTCCAGAGGTGCTGCCTCACCCGCTGAGTTTCTCCAGCATTTTTTATCTACCTAGGACTTGAAACTGATCAGTTCAGTTCAGTTTAGTTTATTGTCACGTGTAACGAGGTACAGTGAAAAGCTTCTGTTGCGTGTTAACCAGTCAGTGGGAAGACAATACATGATTACAATTGAGTCTTTCACAGTGTTTTCAAAGTGTGGAGCGATTGTAATCTGTGAGTGTACATCTGCTTCTGTGGCTGGTACACAAACAGTCGCCTGGGCTGGGCGATTCAAGCTGTTTACAGTCCCATGGACACCAGCCTTCCGGAACAATATGCATGATCCTGATCTTACCTTCAAATGTTTCAAAAAGATAATCAGCAAATGCCTCCGAGAAGGAAACCAACACGCTCTGAGCCTAGAATAGAAATGCACAGATCAGCAATCACTTTGGCATTCTCTACAAAACATTCCCGGTCCCTATCCCCCCTCTTGCAGCAGGTAAGATTTAATTGTTCAGTTGTGGGTACATATGATAATTAAACATAAAGTCATAAGTGATAGGAGCAGAATTAGGCCATTCAGCCCATCAAGTCTACTCCGCCATTCAATTATGGCTGATCTATCTCAAGATTCAAGATTCAAGTGAGTTTATTGTCATGTGTCCCAGATAGGACAATGAAATTCTTGCTTTGCTTCAGCACAACACAATATAGACGGCATGAATACAGAACAGATCAGTGTGTCCATATACCATTGTATAAATATATACACACATGAATAAATAAACTGATAAAGTGCAAATAAACAGATAATGGGTTATTAATGTTCAGAGTTTTGTTTGAGTTGAGTTCAATAGGCTGATGGCTGTGGGGAAGAAGCTGTTTCTGAACCTGGTCGTTGCAGTCTTCAGGCTCCTGTACCTTCTACCTGAAGGTAGCGGGGAGATGAGTGTGTGGCCAGGATGGTGTGGGTCCTTGATGAAGCTGCCTCTCCCTCCTAACTCCATTCTCCTGCCTTCTCCCCATAGCCCCTGACACCCGTACTAATTAAGAATCTATCCACCTCCGCCTTAAAAATGTTCACTGACTTGGCCTCCACAGCCTTCTGCGGCAATGAATTCCACTGATTCGCCACCCTCTGGCTAAAGAAATTCCTCCTCATCTCCTTCCTAAAGGAACGTCCTTTAATTCTGAGGCTGTGCCCTCTAGTCCTAGACTCTCCCACTAGTGGAAACGTGCGTGTAGGAAGGAACTGCAGATGCTGGTTTATACTGGAAATAGACACAGAGTGCTGGAGTAACTCAGCATCTGAGGCAGTATCTCTGGAGAAAAAGGATGGGTGATGTTTTGGGTCGGGACCCTTCTCTTGACACCAGATCAGTTTGACCAGACGCTAACATTTGTTCCTGGGACAAGCTTTCACAAATTTAATTCCGAGAAAAACTGGAGATTATCTTTCTAAATGTTGTTCCCATTATTTCAATATTTACAGTTAGTTAAGTAAGATAGTGTGGCTTTTTTAATCAAAGGAAGCACAGTGATTCTCTCAATCAAGAGTGGACCTAGTTGTCTATAGAACACTCATGGAGACACCCCCAGTGTGTAGCTTTTGATAAACAATTCGGAGAAAGTCACCTGCTTTGTTTTATCTTTAAATTTGTCTTATTTCAGATGTTTTTGCAAAAATCCTGTACAAACATTGAGCTGATACCTTGAAATAATATCAGTGGAATGTAGAAAATGGAAAACTTCCCAGCCCGCCCAATAAATAATGAAGATGTAGGATGCTGTGTCCAAAATCCCCGGACTATTCCAGAGTATTCACATGAACTTCTGGGAACTGGAACTTGGTTTAGTCTTAGCGTTTAGATTATTATTGTCACGTGTACCGAGGTACAGTGAAAAGCCTTGTTCTGCGCGCTGTCCAATCAGATCGGATAATACTACACATCAATACAATCAACACAAACTCCAGAACAATAGGTAGAGCAAAGGGGAAGATACAGAGTGCAGAATATAGTTCTCAGCATTGTAGCGCATCAGTTCCAGAGACAAAGTCCAATGTCCGCAATGGGATAAAGGTGAATCGGACAGTACCCTAGCTTATGGAAGGACCGTTCAGAAGCCTGATAACAGAGGAGAAGAAGCTGGTTCCTGAGTCTGGTGGTGCGGGCTTTCAAGCTTCTGTATCTTCTGCCGGTCGGGAGCCGGGAGAAAAAGGAATGACCAGGGTGGGACAGGGACAAGTCTTTGATGATGTTGGCTGCTTTCCCGAGGCAGCTTGAAGTGTAGATGGAGTCAATGGTGGGGAGTGTGGTCTGTGTGACGGACTGGGCTACATCTACAATGGTGGGGAGTGTGGTCTGTGTGATGGACTGGGCCACATCTACAATGGTGGCGCACCGGTAGAGTTCCTGCCTCACAGCGCCAGAGACCCGGGTTCGATCCTGACTAAAGGTTCTGCCTGCACGTTCTCCCCGTGACCTGCGTGGTTTTTTTTCTCCGGGTGTTCTGGTTTCTTCCCACACTCCAAAAGACGTACAGGTTTGTAGGTGAAATGGCTTTGGTGAAATTTTTAATTGTCCCCGGTGTGTGTGCAGGATAGTGTTAATGTGCGGGGATCGCTGGTCGGTGCGGACTCGGTGGGCCGAAGGGCCTGTTTCCGCGCTGTATATCTCCAGGTTTAAGTTCGTTACCAAACTAAGCAGCACAATGCCGTTCGTGCTCCGCTTCCAGTCTCCGAAAAGCATCCGTAGTTTTTCTCTTCTCCGTTCCCGATTCGCTGCATATATTTTGTCCAGTTTCTCCTTTTCCCGCAGTTTTGTTTCTAATTTTAGATAGAAAAGCCTGGAACATAAAAGAGGCATCGTTACTACTTCTACACAACAATCCTCACACAGTGCTGGAGTAACTCAGCGGGTCAGGCAGCATCTGTGGAGAACGTGGATAGGTGACGTTTCACAGAGTGCTGGAGTAACTCAGTGGGTCAGGCAGCATCTGTGGAGAACGTGGATAGGTGACGTTTCACAGAGTGCTGGAGTAACCCAGCGGGTCAGGCAGCATCTGTGGGGCGAAGGAAATGGGCAACCTTTCGGGCCGAAACCCTGAAGGAAATAGGCAACGTTTCGGGCCGAAACCCGGAAGGGTTTCGGGCCGAAACGTTGCCTATTTCCTTCGCTCCATAGATGCTGCCGGAACATGGATAGGTGACGTTTCGCAGAGTGCTGGAGTAACTCAGCGGGTCAGGCAGCATCTGTGGAGAACATGGATAGGTGACGTTTCACAGAGTGCTGGAGTAACTCAGCGGGTCAGGCAGCATCTGTGGAGAACATGGATAGGTGACTTGCCAGGTCGTCAGGACCCTTCTTGCCTGACCTGAAACGTCACCTATCCATGTTCTCCACAGATGCTGCCTGACCCGCTGAGTTACTCCAGCACTTGTCTTTTTTTGTAAACCAGCATCTGCAGTTCCTTGTTTCTACTGAAAGTTTCAATTAGTTTAATCTTAGAGATTGAGCAGGGAAACAGGGCCTTCGGGCCTTCGGCCCACATCGACCAGCACCATGCTATCCCACTTTCTCATCCACTACACACTAGTGGCAATTTACAGAGGGCCAATTAACCTACAAGCCCGCACGTCTTTGGGATGTGGGAGGAAACCTGAGGAAACTCACGAGGTCACAGGGAGAACGTGCAAACTCCACACAGACAGCATCCGACGTCATGATATAATCTGGGTCTCCTGCACTGTGAGGGAGTAACTCTACCGCTGCGCCACCGTGCCAATCTGTGGGCTTGCAATAAAAAATTCTCGGCTTGCAAAATGTGTAGGGAGTGGACATAAGAGTGGGATAGCACAGAACTAGTGTGAACCAGTGATCGATGGTCAGCATGGACTCCGAGGGCCGAAGGGCCTATTTCCATGCTGTTGCTCGAAACTAAAACTAAACTATATCTTGCAATCAGCATCATAGTTTGCTCAGTTTGCTCAGTTTTGGTCACTGTAGAAAAGATGTTGTCATGCTGGGAAAAGAGGGCAGAGAAGATTCACGAGGATGTTACCAGGATTCGAGCACCTGAGCTACAGGGAGAGGTTGATCAGGGTAGGACTTGATTCCTTGGCACACAGGAGGATGAGGGGTGATACAGTGTGGGAACAGGCCCTTCGGCCCAACATGCCCACACCGGCCAACATGTCCCAGCTACACTAGTCCCACTTGCCTGCGCTTGGTCCATATCCCTCCAAACCCGTCCTATCCATGCACCTGTCTAACTGTTTCTTAAATGTTGGGATAGTCCCACCCTCAACTACCTCCTCCGGCAGCTTGTTCCATACACCCACCACCCTTTGTGTGAAAATGTTACCCCTCAGATTCCTGTTAAATTTTTTCCCCTTCACCTTGAACCCATGTCCTCTGGTCCTCGATTCACCTACAAGAGAAAAGAGACTCTGTGCGAGTCTCCAACCGATCTATTACTCTCATGAGTTATACACCTCTATAAGATCATCCCTCATCCTCCTGCGCTCCAAGGAAGAGAGACCCAGCCTACTCAACCTCTCCCTATAGCTCAGACCTTCTAACCCTGGCAACATCCTCATAAATCTTCTCTGAACCCTTTCAAGCTTGACAATATCTTTCCTATAACATGGTGCCCAGAACTGAACACAATATTCTAAATGTGGTCTCACCAACATCTCATACAACTGCAACATGACCTCCCAACGTCTATACTCAATACTCTGACTGTTGAAGGCCAAAGTGCACAATGAGCTCTGGTTACCTAGTGTTACTGATCATTACTTTATTATATTACTAGCCTTGATCAGACTTTGCTGGCTTTACCTTGCACTAAACGTTATTTCCTCATCATGTATCTACATGCTGTAAATGGCTCGATTGTAATCATGTATTGTCTTTCTGCTGACTGGTTGGCACGCAACAAAAACCTTTTCACTGTACCTCGGTACACGTGACAATAAACTAACAAGTATTGTATCCAGTATTTAACTGTGTCGTTACAGGGTCTTATAAGCTGCTGACACATCAATCATGACACCACTTCAGCAAGGAACACACAGTAAGGTGAACTCACCCAATGGGCTGAAGATAGACACAAATAGCTGGAGTAACTCAGCAGGACAGGCAGCATCTCTGGAGAGAAGGAATGGGTGACGTTTCGGGTCAAGACCCTTCTTCAGACTGGTGCTTTATTTCCAACGGTAAACAAGATCATCTCGAACCAAGCCAGCAACACCGCCCCTCTAGCTGGGCCCCGGGTTTATAAGGACATAGTTCAGATTAATTAGTCCAATAACCATTAATCAGTTCCAGTTGTGGCCCATTTGCCTGTGGCCAGGGTCGGAGTGGCTCTTAAAGGTGACGTATGGTCACAGTGCATAGTGTCCAGGCCCATCAGCCCAACTTGCCCACACCGGTCAACATATCCCATCTACGCTAGTCCCACCTGGCAGCGTTTGGTCCATATCCCTCCAAACCTGTCCTATCCATGTACTTGTCTAACTGCTTCTTAAATGTTGGGGTAGTCGCAGCCTCAACTACCTCCTCCGGCAACTCGTTCCATACACCCATCACCCTTTGTGTAAAAAAGTTGTACCTCAGGTTACTATTAAATCGAGGGCCGTCTGGAAGGCCAAAGAGGAGGAAGTCAGTAATGGTGGTTTAGAGGGATATGGGCCAAACGCAGGCAGGCAGGTGGGACTAGTGTAGATGGGGCATGTTGGTCAGTATGGGCAAGTTGGGCAGAAGGACCCGTTATAATGCTGTATGACTCCACGACTAAATGCTCAAGATCAAGAGATACAGCACGGAAACAGGCCCTTCGGCCCACAGAGTCCGGGCCGACCAGCGATCCCCGCACATTGACTCCACCCTAGGGACAATTTGACACTTACACCAAGCCAATTAACCTACAAACCTGTACGTCTTTGGAGTGTGGGAGGAAAGCAAAGATCTCAGAGAAAACCCACGCAGGTCACGGGGAGAACGTGCAAACTCCATACAGGCAGCACCCGTGGTCAGGATGGAACCCGGGTCTCCGGCGCTGTGAGGCAGCAACTCTACCGCTGTGCCACCGTGACCGCCCCTTATTATCATATCCATGAATACAGTTGTGTACGGGCACAATGGACCATCTTCCTTGCAAGCATCATCACAGGGACAATGACTCACACAACAAAGACACGCCTTTTCTCTGAACATAATCATTCCATCGTTGGCTGCCAACTCTTCAGTTGCCACGGTCTTGGGCTCAATAATGATATTTCTCAGCCTCTCACTCTCTCCTCCCTTAAACACAACCTGCTAAACAAGATGGGAGCCCACAGTATCAAAGGGCAGATACGAGCATGGAGAGCAGGTTGGCTGGATGGCAGAAGGCAAAGAGTGGCAATGAAGGGGGCATTTTCTGGTTGGCAGCCAGTGACTAGCGGAGTTCCGCAGGGGTCGGTGCTGGGGCCGCTACTCTTCACGTTGTATATAATGATTTGGACGAGGGGATTGAAGGCTTTGTGGCCAAGTTTGCAGATAATACGATGATAGGTGAAGGGGCAGGTAGTGTAGAGAAAGCAGGGACTCTGCAGAAGTACTTGGACAAGTTGGGAGTGTGGGCAGAGAAGTGGCAGATGGAATATAGTCATGCATTTCGGTAGCAGGAATAAAGGCGTAGACTATTTTCTAAATGGGGAGAGAATCCAGAAACCTGAGGTGCAAAAGGACTTGGGAGCTGGTGCAGGATTCCCAAAACGTTAATTTGCAAGTCGAATTGGTAGTAAGGAAGGCAAATGCTATGCTAGCGTTTATTTTGAGGGGACTAGAATGTAAAAACAGGGATGTAATGCTGAGGCTCCATAAGGCGCTGGTCAGACCACATATGGAGCATTTGGGTCCCATATCTGAGGAAGGATGCGCCGGCTCTGGAGAGGGTCTCGAGGAGGTTTCCAAGAATGATCCCAAGAATGAGTGGGTTAACATATGATGAGCGTTTGACGGCACTGGGCCTGTACTCGCTGGAGTTTAGAAGAATGAGGGGGGACATCATTGAAACTTACTGAATAGTGAAAGGCCTGGACAGAGTGGATGTGGAGAGGATGTTTTCCACAAGTGGAAGAGTCTAGGACCAGAGGGCGCAGCCTCAGGATACAATGATGGACCTTTAGAAAGGAGATGAGGAGGAATTTCTTGTCAGAGGGTGATGAATCTGTGGAATTCATTGCCACAGACGGCTGTGGACGCCATGTCATTGGTTATTTTTAAGGCGGAGATTGATTAGTACGGGTGTCAGGGGTTATAGGGAGAAGGCAGGAGATTGGGATTGAGAGGGAGAGATGGATCAGCCTTGATTGAATGGGCCGAATTGCCTAACTCTGCTCCCATCACATGAATTTATGAGCTCTGACCAGCTATAACAACTCTCAAAAGGCTGAACACGGTCCAGGATTAAGCAACTTACTTGACTGGTACCGACCAACCTGCGTCTGGTGAGCTACAATGCTGACAACTATATTCTGCACTCTGTGTCTTTTTCCTTTACTCTATCTGGTTCAAATTAGTTTATTAGTTCAAGTTCAAGTTCCATTTATTATCACATGCACCAATTGGTACAGTGGAATTAATCAACAAACCCGTACGTCTTTGGAGTGTGGAAGGAAACCTGGAGCCCCCGGAGGAAACCCACAAGGTCACAACAGCCTTCAGTGGCAAAGAATTCCACAGATTCACCGCCCTCTGACTAAAGACAGGTGACCCTCTCAGCAGGTAGAATATTCTCATATTCATCAAACCCCAGAGGCAAAAAATATTAATTTTATTTGTGGAGACTTTATCAAAGCAAACTACAAATTTTAACAAACACATGAGAATAAAGTTTAAAAAATATTTATATTATCAACAATTTTTATTTTTAAATGAAATGCTATTTTGAGAGATTGATAATCCAGACATTTAAAGTGTGATTTTTTTCCAGAGTCAAGAACATTGTTTAGCTACAATTATATTTTAGTACACTTTTAAAGACTTGGTTACATAGATACATAGATACATAGAAAATAGGTGCAGGAGTAGGCCATTCGGCCCTTCGAGCCTGCACCGCCATTCAATATGATCATGGCTGATCATCCAACTCAGTATCCCGTACCTGCCTTCTCTCCATACCCCCTGATCCCTTTAGCCACAAGGGCCACATCTAACTCCCTCTTAAATATAGCCAATGAACTGGCCTCAACTACCCTCTGTGGCAGAGAGTTCCAGAGATTCACCACTCTCTGTGTGAAAAAGTTTTTCCTCATCTCGGTCTTAAAGGATTTCCCCCTTATCCTTAAGCTGTGACCCCTTGTCCTGGACTTCCCCAACATCGGGAGTAATCTTCCTGCATCTAGCCTGTCCAACCCCATAAGAATTTTGTACGTTTCTATAAGATCCCCTCTCAATCTCCTAAATTCTAGCGAGTATAAGCCAAGTCTATCCAGTCTTTCTTCATATGAAAGTCCTGACATCCCAGGAATCAGTCTGGTGAACCTTCTCTGCACTCCCTCTATGGCTATAATGTCCTTCCTCAGATTTGAAGACCAAAACTGTACGCAATACTCCAGGTGTGGTCTCACCAAATCCCGGTACAACTGCAGTAGAACCTCCCTGCTCCTATACTCAAATCCTTTTGCTATGAAAGCCAACATACCATTCGCTTTCTTCACTGCCTGCTGCACCTGCATGCCTACATTCAATGACTGGTGTACCATGACACCCAGGTCTCGCTGCATCTCCCCATTTCCTAATCGGTTACATTTTGTTCAACAAGGTTTAAGATATTCAGGGTTTCTTTACAAAGAACAGACTATCAAATTTTGGACGAAAGGAACTGCAGGTGCTGGAATTTTGAGCAATAGACAAATTGCTGGAGGAACTCAGTGGGTCAGGCAGCTTCTGTCGCGGCAATGGACAGATGATGTTTTGGATCAGGATCCTTTTTCAGTTGTCTGAAGAGGGGTCCTGACATTAAAAATTGTCTAGGGTAGACAAAAATGCTGGAGAAACTCAGTGGGTGAGGCAGCATCTGTGGAGCGAAGGAAATAGGCAAAGTTTCGGACCGAAACCCTTCTTCAGACTGATGTGAGGGTGGGGGGGGGGAGGGGAAGAAGAAAGGAAGAGGTGGAACCAGTGGGCTGTGGGGGAGCTGAGAAGGGGAGGAGAAAGTAAGGACTACCTGAAATTAGAGAAGTCAATATTCATACCGCTGGGGTGCAAACTGCCCAAGCGAAATATGAGGTGCTGCTCCTCCAATTTATGGTGGTCCTCACTCTGGCCATGGAGGAGGCCCAGGACAGAAAGGTCCGATTCAGAATGGGAGGGGGAGTTGAAGTGCTGAGCCACCGGGAGATCAGGTTGGTTATTGCGAACCGAGCGGAGGTGTTGGGAAGAAGCGATCGCCAAGCCTACGCTTGGTCTCACCGATGTAGAGCAGCTGACATCTGGAGCAGCGGATGCAATAGATGAAGTTGGAGGAGGTGCAGGTGAACTTCTGCCGTACCTGGAAAGACGGCTTGGGTCCTTGAATGGAGTCAAGGGGGGAGGTAAAGCGACAAGTGTAGCATTTCCTGCGGTTGCAAGGGAAAGTGCCTGGGGAGGGGGTAGTACGGGTGGGAAGGGACGAATTGACCAGGGACTTACGGAGGGAGCGGTCTCTGCGGAAAGCAGACAGGGGAGGAGATGAGAAGATATGGCGAGTGGTGGGGTCACGTTGGAGGTGGCGAAAATGACGGAGGATTATTTGTTGTACGTGACGTCTGGTAGGGTGGAAGGTGAGGACAAGGGGGACTCTGCCCTTGTTACGAGTGGGGGGGATGGGGAGTGAGGATAGAGTTACTTGGTCACTAAGAGGCCCCGTCCATTGACTCCTGCCTATTGTTCATCAGTCAATGAAAGTAAGCATGCAGGTACAGCAGGCAGTAAAGAAAGGTGGAGGCCGGTTCTCTGGATACTTTCAAGAGAGAACTAGATAGGGCTTTTAAAGATAGCGGTGTCAGGGGATATAGGGAGAAGGCAGGAACCGGGTACTGATTGTGGATGATCAGCCATGATCACATTGAATGGCGGTGCTGGCTCGAAGGGTCGAACGGCCTACTCCTGCACCTATTGTCTATTGTCTATTGTCATAAGGCAGACGAATGGGGTTCAGACTGAGGGAAAGACTGCCATGATTGAATGGCCGAGTAGACTTGATGGGCTGAAATGGCCTAATTCTGCTCCAAAACATTTGAACATGCATTTATAGACACAGAGTGCTGGAGCAACTCAGCGGGTCAAGCAGCATCTGTGGAGAACATGGATAGGTGACGTTTCACAAAGTGCTGGAGCAACTCAGCAGCTCAGGCAGCATCTGTGGAGAACATGGATAGGTGACGTTTCACAGAGTGCTGGAGCAACTCAGCGGGTCAGGCAGCATCTCTGGAGAAACAGGATGGTCGTATGGTCAGAAGTGACAGGAGCAGAATTAGGCTATTCGACACATCTATCCCTCCCTCCTAACCCCATTCTCCTGCCTTCTCCTCATAACCTCTGATGGGAAACGCATCGGGTTGCATTGCATTGCGTCACCCATCCTTTATCTCCAGAGCTGCTGTCTGATCCACTGAGTTACTCCAGCACTTTGTTTCTGCAGTCCTTTGTTTCTACTTCTTAGTTGAAGTTACAAATACTCTCCATTCTTTGTGTACACCCGTGTCCACTCTTTCAGACGGTCCACTGCCGGGATATGGGGGAAAAGCAGGAACGGGTACGAATTTTGGATGATCAGCCATGATCATATGGAATGGCTGTGCTGGATCGAAGGACCGAATGGCCTACTCCTGCACCTATTCATGTTTACCATGAACTCCATGCAAGGGGGAATACCATGGTTCTACGTTAATAAACTAGAACAAAGTATAAATGGGAAAAAGAAAATCCTGCCTGTTGTCTTTAATATCGGCCACATAGTTTTTCAGTTCCTGGGTGACATTTTGAAGGCCAATGATGTATGCATCATCTTCTGGGACGTTGTAGAATTTGGGGTTGTGGCGCATTAGGAACTGGGCCAGGAAATTGATGGGGTTGAAGTAAGGATGGGCTTTGTCCAGGACGTTTAGGCTTTTCTTCTCAACCTCCATCAGCAGATTCTCCAGGCCCAGTATGAGAGTGGGCAAGAGCTTCTCCAGAAGATAAATCCGGGTCTGCACTGTGGTTTTGTTCTCGTCGAACCACTCCTTGGTCAACAGATCCATCGGGATCTTCTTCTCCAAGTTTGCTTTCTCGCGTTTGTGCTTCTGCATGAACATGGTCCTCTGCTCCTGGAGGAACAACACTCGCCTGGCCACCTTGCGCCCAAACATTCGCTTCCAAAGGTTCTTTGCGCCTACTTCTTGTTCATCCACGTTCATGTCTCTCACGGCAAAGCCTTCAATGAGAGAGGTCTGGAAAGAAGCCCTCTTCACTTCCAGCTTGGATTTCAGTGGTTCGGATGGGTCATGCACACTGAAGGAAGATCTAGCCCTTGGAGGTTTGACCACGCGGTGGACATAAGAATGCCCTGAGGTGTCCATGGAACTCTTTCTACCTATGCTCACAATGCTCTGAACATTGGGTCCAGTGGTTGAAATGGAAATCTTTCTCTCTCCAGTTTTATGCCAATCTTCTGCAGCTCCTGCCAGACTTCCCAAAGGAAGGGGTCTCTTTGTAGATTGCCTCAAATTACGGACATCTTTTGGATCGTGCTGAGCCCCATCTGCGGTAGGCTTGTTCAAAGAGCTTTGGCCCTCCTTGTTGAGCTTGTAGGTCTCCCTGCTCTGGGCCTCGCGTGCCCCGAAGTCAGTCCAGGATTTATGAAACTTGGTGACATCTGCCGCCCGTGCACCTCCATGGCCAACGGAGCTCGCCGACGGCATGAGCAGATTGCCGGTGATGTTGACCACATCCAGCCGGTCAATGATCCCAGGGACGAGAGAGGTGCTCCGTTTTGTGCCCAGCAACTTGCCCGTTGAGTGTTCATCCCCGGGACGGCGGATGATGCTGGTCGCCAAGGAGGCGCTCCGCTTGGACAGGGGCGGGAACTGCAATTGGTTGTCCACCTTTTCAAACGACGCAGTCTCGCTCATGCCAAGAGCAGAGGAATCGCTCTCCCTTGATTCCAGCTGCAATTTACTATTGACACCATCGACTACAAGCTCGGAGGTAGCAGCTGTGGAATCACTGGCTCTGGCTCCCTGACTGTCCTCCACGCGGTCGATGATGCCCGGGACCAGGGAGGTACTCCTCCCCGACACCAAGCGCATCGTGCTCAGGGACTCATTGTCTGTGGAGGACGGCGCAAGCGAAGCGCTTCTCCCAAACATAGCGTGAACACTCAGCTTGCTGTCATCGTCCGTTTCACCTCCTGAAATGATGGCAATGCTATTCCTTTTCGGCTCGGAGGCAGGTTTCTTCTGGCCCTCCTCTTTATCCATCGCTGCTCTCTGACAAATGCTCTTTGATTATTTTCTTTTACTACTCTTTGATTTTCATTTGTTTAAGGTCCACAGGTCACTTCATCTCCGTAGTTTTCAGGATTGTAACCATGGGTTTGCTGGAAGAAAAAACCCATACAGGTGTAAGAGTTATATAGTCTTACAGCCAACCCAACCACACCACGTCTCTGCATTCTTTCCAGGTTAATTACATCTGAAGAAGGATCTCGACCCGAATCGTCACCCGTTCCTTCTCTCCAGAGATGCTGCCTGGCCCGCTGAGTTACGCCAGCTTTGTCTATTTAATTTTAATGTTATCGTTGCTGGCTTTGGCATTGTGAAGTCCTTCTCGTAATAAAAACATCCCATTTATAGTATCATGCGGCTGTGTCTTCAACAAAGCGGGAAGGTAGGTCGGCCTGGAGTAGAATCGTAGAGTGATAGTGTGTGGAAACAGGCCCTTCGGCCCAACGCCCACCACGACCAATATGTCCCATCTACACTAACTAGTCCCACCTGCTCATATCCCTCTAATCCTGTCCTATCCATGTACCTGTCTAACTGTTTCGTAAAGGGCCTGTCCCACTTGCCGATATTTTTTCGGCGACTGCCGGCGTCATATCAGTGTCGCCAAAAGATTTTGAACATTTTAAAATCCAGCGGCGACAAAAAAAATGTTGCGACACTTTGGAAAAACACCGCGCGTCATTGCCACATCACGTTGCATCACGCCGCAAATGTTCGGTGACCTGATACGTCAGTCGCCAAAATAAATCACCAAGTTGGGATAGTCCCAGCCTCAACTACCTTCTCTGGCAGCTTGTTCCATACACCCACCGCCCTCCATGTGGAAAAGTTACCCCTCAGATTCCTATTAAATCTAACCCTCTTCACCTTGAACCTATGTCCTCTGGTTCTTGATTGCCCTACTCTGGGCATGAGATTCTTTGTGTCTACCCGATCTATTCCTCTCATGATTTTGGTATGTTATGGCAACGTGGAATCCCAGGGGTGAGTTTACTTCAAGACAGACACAAAAAGCTGGAGTAACTCAGTGGGACAGGCAGCATCTCTGGAGAGAAGTAATGGGTGATGTTTCGGGTCGAGACCCTTCTTCCTACACATGTGAGTTTACTTCAGTTTAGTTTAGTGATATAGCATGGAAACAGGCCCTTCAGCCCACCGAGTCCACTCCGACTAGTAATCCCCAAACCGACACATTAGGGACAATTTTACCAAAGACAATTAACCTAAGTTAGACAAAAATGCTGGCGAAACTCAGCGGGTGAGGCAGCATCTATGGAGCGAAAGAATAGGTGACGTTTCGGGTCAAGACCCTTCTTCAGACATGTGTATTCACACAATTAACCTACAAACCTGCACATCTTTGGAGTGTGGGAGGAAACCGGAGCACCCTGAGAAAACCCAGGCGGTCACAGGGAGAATGTACAAACTCCGTACAGACAGCACCCGTAGTCAGGATTGAACCGGGGTCTCTGGCGCTGTGAGGCAGCAACTCTACCCGCTGCGCCACCGTGCCGCACTAAAATACAATACTGTAAAATGTCAACACAGGTATTATCTGCAGTAGACAATAGGTCATGGAAATTTAACATTCGTACCATATAATAATTTTTTACGGTGAAGGGGGAAAGATTTAATAGGAACATGAATGGAAACGTTTGGGTGAATGGGTGAATGGGTGAATGGAACGAGCTGCCAGAGGAGGTAGTTGAGGCTGGGACTATCGCAATGCTTAAAACACATTTGTGCAGGTACATGGATAGGACAGGAAGGATATGGGACAAATGCAGGCAGGTGGGACTAGTGTAGATGGGGCAAGTTGGTCAGCATGACAGGACCTGTTTCCACGATGTATGCCTATGAATTATCACCTGGGATCACAAACCATCAAATACTTTCTGTTGGTACACAAAATGCTGGAGAAACTCAGCGGGTGCAGCAGCATCTAAGGAGCAAAGGAAATAGGCAACGTTTCGGGCCAAAACCCTTCTGGAAATAGGCAACGTTTCGGGCCGAAACCCGGAAGGGTTTCGGCCCGAAACGTCGCCTATTTCCTTCGCTCCATAGATGCTGCTGCACCCGCTGAGTTTCTCCAGCATTTTGTGTACCTTCGATTTCCCAGCATCTGCAGTTCCTTCTTTAACACAAATACTTTCTGTAGTACAATAACCGGGCAATCATATATTATACACTAAACCCACAATTCTCTATCTATTTTTATTTGAATTATACAATTATTGTCAGTTTATTAATGTTATGTGTACCGAACATACAGTGAAACGCTTTGCTTGCATGCTATCCCCGTCACGTCAGATCAAACTATACACGAGGGCAATCAGCCATCAGCAAGTAACCATACACAATGAAGATGATTATTAAAAATGACAGCAGGTCCTCGGCCGGCTGGGCTGAGCAATGGTCAATGGAGTTTAATGCAGATAAGCGTGAGGTGTTTCATCTTGGGAAGTTAAACCAAGGCCGGACCTACACAGTGAATGGCTGGGCTCTGGGGAGTGTTGCAGAGCAGGGAGATCAAGGAGTACACACACACATACATAGTTCCTTAAAAGTGGCGTCACAGGTAGATAGGTGAGCAAGATGGCTTTTGGTCATCATCATCGTTACAAACATCAACGGGCACGGTGCCTTACAATGCCGTGTACAACAGTGATCGCAACTTCTACTGAAGTGTGGATGGCCGTTGGCTCGCGAGGAGCTCATCCGCCCTTTGACAGGTCTTGTTTTTGGTCCTGCTGGGGGTCCACAGCCCCCTCCTCACCTGGCAAACCAGGTGGGGGAGTCAGTTTAGTCGCCGACTATCCGACCATGGAGCAGGTAGCACGGGCTTACATGGTACCCGTGGCGGGGGGAACTCCCCCCAATCTGACTCTTTGGTACAACAGGCTTCGTCAGTCAGGGACTGAGTGTAGAGATTGTGGCGTTATGTCACAGTTTTGGAAGACTTATGTGAGACCACATTTGGAGTATGGAGTTTAGTCTTGGTCGCCCTGGTATAGGAAGGATGTTGTTAAGCTGGGAAGAGGACTGAGAAGAAAGACGAGGATGTTGCCAAGACTCGAGGGGCCTGAGCTACAGGGAAAGAGGTTGGGCAGGCTAGGACTTTATCCTTTGGAGCGCAGGAGGCTGAGAGGTGATCTTATAGAGGTGTATAAGATGATGAGGAGTATAGATACAGTGAATGCAAGGAGTCCTTTATCCAGGGTAGGGGAATCAAGAACCAGAGGACATTGGCTTAAGGCAAGAGGAGAAGAATTTAATGGGAATTCTTTTCACACAGAGGGTGGTGGGTGTATGGAATGAGCTGCCATAGAGGGTAGTTGGGGCAGTTAAATATTTAAACAACATTTAAAAGACATTTGGACATGTATATGGATAGGATAGTTTAGATGGATATGGGCCAAATGCTGGCAGTTTGCACTAGTGTAGATGGGGCATCTTGCTTGTCATGGCCAAGTTGGCCCAAAAGCCATCTTGCTTTATAACTCACTAGAAGTGCAAAGAGAAATGTGTCAAAGTGCTTTACAGTTTGGTAGAGTTGCAGTTCCAGAGAAAAAGTCCAATGTCCACAATGTAGGTATGAAGATGGGGCCGATACCCTAGCTCGTGGGAGAAAGACATAGAATCCTGGAGTAACTCAGCGGGTCAGGCAGCATCTTTGGAGAACATAGATAGACTGTCCCGACCCAAAATGTTTAAGAAAGAACTGCAGATGCTGGAAAAATCGAAGGTAGACAGAAATGCTGGAGAAATTCAGCGGGTGAGGCAGCATCTATGGAGCGAAGGAATAGGTGACGTTTCGGGTGGAGACCCTTCTTCAGTCTGAAGAAGGGTCGAGCTGCTGGAAAGAAGAGGGAATAAGCGGGGTCAAAAATGACATACTTGATTATGTTGGCTTCTTCCCTGAGGCAGCGTGAAATGTAGATGGAGTCAATGGTGGGGAGTGTGGTCTGTGTGAGGGACTGGGCGACATCTACAATGGTGGGGAGTATGGTCTGTGTGAGGGACTGGGTCACATCTCCAGCTCCTTGCGATTTCTTGCAGTCTAGGGCATAGCTGTTCCCAAACCAACATATGATGCATCCCAAAGATAGACACAAAATGCTGGAGCAACTCAGCGGGTCAGGCAGCATATCTGGAGAGAAAGAATATGTAACGTTTCGGGTCGAGACCCTTCTCCGATACATCCCGAATTAATTTCACGCAAATTGAATTAATTTCTTATAAAAGTCAATCACAACACATGGAGTCCAGCCTAACACTTAAAAAAAAGTTTTCAATGATATTGTTCAAGTCTTGGATGAAAGCATATCTAACCACACACTTAAAGCTGTGTACTTGCTCTCTCTGAGATCACCTATAAGATCACCTCTCTCTGCCGGCGTTCACCCCTCCAATCCAGGGCCGGGCAGATTGCCATCACGGGGGGGTCTAATGAAACTCGGGTCCTGGTATCGCTCAGTGGGAATTGTCGAGGTGAACACATGTGAATTTGACCAGTGCCACCGGCCAGACTGTAGCGAACCCCCTAGCGATTCTTACCTTGGTCAGAACATTGGAACAGGTGAAAGGCGTTCCTTCCGCCGCGTCGCAGTCTGACCCAAAGATCATAGAGCAGAGCTCTGACCTGGTTTGTGACTCGTTATCGGAAGTCATCGCGACCCTCCTCGACCTGGTGAACATCAACCGTGTCGCTGCCCCAGTCAGTCTAGGTTATGTGTTGTTTAGGTCCAGGTGTTGCTTAGCAATGGAAAAAAACACCTCTACGGTTCCTTTCCCATGACAGTATATCCAAGACCTTGCTTGGGATATCATCAGTGTGGTTCTATACCAGTGCGCTATATCAGGTGTACCAGCCTGCATTCAAGCGTGTCATAAGCGGTGACTTGTTGAGTGAGTACTGCATCAACAGCTGGTAACACAGACCCTCAAGACCCTGTTACCAAGGTGGGCGTGGGGATAACAGCTAAAACCCCACCACCACGTTGCTGGCTGACTGAACCAGAGAGCAGTGCTCGGGAGAGGCTGTTCTTGAACCCTATCTACCTCATTAATAGACAGCGCTGAACTACTATCTACCTCTTTGATGACCCTTGGACTATCCTTAATCAGACTTTGCTGGCTGTACCTTGCGCTAAATGTTATTCCCTTATCATGTATCTATCTATACACTGTAAATGGATCAATTGTAATCATGTATTGTCTTTCTGCTGACTGGTTAGCACGCAACAAAAAACTTGACACTGTAGCTCGGTACACGTGACAATAAACTAAACTGAACTAAACAAAATATAGACAGGAAGCATATTTTATTAAAATAAATGTGTAGGAAGGAACTGCAGATGCTGGTTTATACCTAAGATAGACACAAAAAGTTGGAGTAACTCAGCGGGACAGGCAGCATCTCTGGAGAGAAGGAATAGGTGACATTTTGGGTCTTGACCCATTCCTTCTCTCCAGAGATGCTGCCTGTCCCACTGATTTACTCCAGCATTTTGTGTCCATCTGCTTTGTTGAAATAAATGCTGAAAATACTTCAGTCAGGCAGCATCTACAGAGAGACAAACTGTTCAACATTTCTGATCAATATCGTTTCAACAGAATTTTACTAGTTCATTGCAAAGCAAAGTTCAATTTAAAACTTCTTCATTTCAACTTATATCTTTACGGTTGTGTAAATCTAGAATGGAATATTAACCAAATTTCATCTTTATTCCAGAATTGAGTTTAATTTATTGTCACCTGTGCTGAGGTACAGTGAAAAGCCTTTTCGTTGCGTGCTATCCAGTCAGTGGAAAGATTATATGTGATTACAATCGAGCTGTTCACGGTATACAGATAAGCGTTAAAGGGAATAACTTTTAGTGCAAGATAAAGTACAATTTAAAAAAATCAAAGCTCTCCAATGAGGTAGATGGGAGATCAGGACCACACTGGTTGGTGATAGGATGATACCTGATAACAGCTGGGAGGAAACTGTCCCTGAAACTGGAAGTGTGCATTTTCACATTTCTGTACCTTTAGTAGGTTTACTGCTTTCACCTATATTTACAGATAATATCAGCAAAAGGAACTTTAGTTGTTTACTGTGTAAATACAGATTAAGAACATTGTATATTGTTCTTAATCTCAGTGAGTCAGGCAGCATCTCTGGAGAACATGGGTATGTGACGTTTCACAGAGTGCTGGAGTAACTCAGCGGGTCAGGCAGCATCTCTGGAGAACATGGATAGGTGACGTTTCACAGTGCTGGAGTAACTCAGCGGGTCAGGCAGCATCTCTGGAGAAGATGGATAGGTGACGTTTTGCGTCGGGTCCCTTCTTAAATCTGAAACGTCACCTACCCATGTTCTCCACATATCCTGCCTGACCTGTTACATTTCTCCAGCACTTTGTGTCTTTTTTGTAAGCCAGTGTCTGCAGTTCCTTGTGTCTTCTATAAATCATAAAGTGGAATTGCACTGTGTAAGAAGTGTAGACATTTTATTAAAAATATCTTTTTTTTTTGCCTTTACGTTTGCAAAGCTTATTGTTTTCCCGCAAGAGGGATAGGGATACGGGCCAAATGCGGGCAATTGGGACGAGCTTAGATGGGGCATCTTGGCTGGTTGGGCTGAAAGGCCTATTTCTGTGCTGAATGTCTCTACAAAGATGTGCACGTTTGCTGTGCCTTTCATAATGTCAGTTAGTCTTCTCCAATGCATTTGCAACTGAAAACATTGATCAATTTACCATCAGAATTTATTAGCCAAGTACGTACACATACCAGGAATTTGACGGTGCCTTGCTCACGTATGGTAAAAACACAATGGGCCGCTGACAATTAAAAATAACATTATAACTTAAAAATGTAAAAAAAATAGGAAGAAGCTGTTTTTGTGTCTGGGAGTGGAGGGGAGGACTTCAAAGAGTTAGTGGCGTCAGCATCATATTGTAATCTGGCAGCAAATTTGTTCACAGCATGGTCCCACAAACAGCAGTATAACAGTGTCCAGATGACCTTATTTTCTCAGTAACGCAAGTGAGAGGTAAATTGTAACTAATATACGACATCTTCCCAATTCGTATTGATAACGGAGGCGCTGACACAGTGCTGTCCGGTGGAGAGGGTGCTATCTTGGTTTCTGTGGCATCAATCCAGCTTGAATTATTTGCTGGTATGTGGTGAACTTGACCTCACAATCTTTTTCATTCAGAGGTGAGTGTCAACATTGAGTCATGGCTGATATCGCCTTTGGTTTCCAAGACCGAAACCTCAGCTTCCATGTAATCTTAACAACAATCCTCAGAGCTGCCATGGATCACTGAGTAAACAGGTTGTGTTTTTCTTGGTAACTTGGTAACTCGCATCTATAATAATCTGTTCTGACTTGGTCTTTGGCCGGCAATGCAACCATATTGTTGACATTGTTCCATAAACTGTGCTTTTCTGTTCAGCGTTGCATTCATATTTAAGGCAATCATACACCTTCCTAATAAACTTTTTAAAATAAATCTGATAAAGTACTTAATAACCGTCAACTGTATGTTTCTCCTGTGTTTCATAAGCACAGCAGATGTCGATCCACGTGAAGCGGAAACGTTTGAAATGTTATTGCTCAAATGTACCACGTTAGTTGTTTTCATAGAAAGGTCAGAGGTATTAAAATCATTCTTTATTCAAAAGCAAAGGACTGCAAATGGTGGAAATCTGAAATAAAATAGTTAATTTTGGAAATAGCCAGCAGATCAGGCATCTGGCCCCATTCAATTGCTGAACTTGTGAAAGTTTTCGTCAAGGGAGCTATTTGGTTTGTCTTTCATGATAAAAGTGCAAGGAGTGACAAGGAGTTCATAAAAGCCATTTACAGTATATCACAGTGCTGTAAAAGTAACATGGATTATGGAGTGTTGCAGAAGGAACTGCAGATGCTGGAAAAATTGATGGTAGACAAAAATGCTGGAGAAACTCAGCGGGTGAGGCAGCATCTATGATATGCCTCAGCGCTAGAGACCTGACCTCGATCCTGACCTCGGGTTTCTGTCTGTGTAGAGTTTGCACGTTCTCCACGTGACCGCGTGGGTTTTCCCCGGGTGCTCCGGGTTCCTCCCGCGTCCCAAAGATGAGCAGGTTTGTACGTTAATCGGCCCTCTGTAAATTGCCCCTCGTGTGTAGGGAGTGGATGAGAAAGTGGGATAACATAGAACTAGTGTGAACAGGTTGGCATGGACTCAGTGGGTCGAAGGGCCTGTTTCTAAGGTAATATCTGAATCAATTGGACAAAAACCATGATATAAAATATTAAATATATTTTGGGCGGCATGGTGGCGCAGTGGTAGAGTTGCTGCTTTATAACACCAGAGACTCAGGTTTGATCTTGACTGGATGCTGTCGGTATGGTATTTGTACCTTCTCCCCATGACCGCGTGGGTTTCCTTCGACATCTGAAAAACGTACAGGTTTGTAGGTTAATTGGCCCCCTGTAAATTGCCCCTAATGTGTAGGGAGTGGATTAGGAAGTGAGATAATAGAACTAGTGTGAACGGGTGATTGATGGTTGGCATGTACTCAGTGGGCCGAAGGGCCTGTTTCCAAGCTGCATCTGCATGAAGTGGACAAAAACCGTGATCTAAAATGTTAAATATTTCCCTCTAAACGTATCATCAAACTCAGAGAAACGGTCTCTGCGTGACCCAATGAATTTGGATCCTCGACTCCCTCATCAGCAGACCTCTCTCTATCCACCAACTCAGGAGCACTTGGAGGCTGTGTGTGCAGTTCCCTGCTCTTCTCATTCTGCAAGCTTGACTGTGCAGCCATTCACAACTGAAATGTCATTGTAAATTGGCAGACGACACCACCGTTGTTGGATGTATAACAGGTAATGATGAGTCAGCGTACAGGAGGGAGATGGATGATCTGATTCAATGCTGCCAGAATATCAATCGTATTCTCAATGTTAGCAAGACCAACGGTCACGACCCGAAACGTCACCCATTCCTTTTCTCCAGAGATGCTGCTTGACCTGCTGAATTACTCCAGCTTTTCGCGTTTATCTTAGGTGTAAAGCAGCATCTGCAGGTCCTTCCTACACAAGGAGATGATTGTTGCCTTCAGAAAGCCAAAGCCAAGGACTCATTAGTTTAGTTTAGTTTAGAGATACAGCGCGGTAACAGGCCCTTCGGTCCACCGAGTCCGCAACGACCAGCGATCCTTGCACATTAATACTATCCTACACACACTAGGGACAATTTACACATACACCAAGCCAATTAACCTACATGCTTGTACGTCTTTGGAGTGTGGAAGAAAACCCACGTAGTCACGGGGAGAATGTACAAACACTGTACCGACAGCACCGATAGTTGGGTTCGAACTAGGGTCTCTGGCGTATCAAGCGCTGTAAGGCAGGAACTCTACCGCTGCGCCACCATCGCTGCCCATGAATGTTTTCATTGATGGGACGGCAGAGTCAACAGCCTCAAGTTCCTGGGCTTGCATATCTCTGGAGATCTGTCCGGGGCCCAGCACATTGATGCAATCACAAAGTAAGCCCATCAATGCCTCTACTTGATCAGAAGATTGGGGAAATTGGGCAAAGATATTCCATCAAACCTCTACACGTAGACAGCATACTGACTGGTTGCATCTCAGCATGGCTCAGTAACTTGAACAAAGGAGGCTGCAGAAAATGGTGAACATTGCCCAGGTTATCATGGGTACTGACCTCACCACCATCGAAGAGTCTGCTGCAAAACGACAACCTGGATCATCAAAGAACCAAACCACATTCCAATCAAAGATACTGTAGACACAAACAGCCTGAGGAACTCAGTGGGACAGGCAGCATCTCTGGAGAGTAGGAATGGGTGACATTTCGGATCGAGACCCTTTTTACACATTCCAATCATGCTGCTACCCTTGAGGAGAAGAGAAAGGAGCCTGAGAACTGTGACCATCTGGATCAATTTACTTTAGTTTATTGTCACGTGTACCGAGGTACAGTGTAAAGCCTTTGTTGCGCGCTATCCAGTCAGCGGAAAGACAATACACGATTACAATTGGTCCATTTACAGTGTACAGATACATGATAAGGGAATAACGTTTAGTGCAAGGTAAAGCCCGCAAAGTCCAATCAAGGATAGTCCGAGGGTCACCAATGAGGTTGATAGTAGTTCAGGACTCTCTATTAATGAGGTCGATAGGGTTCAAGAACAGCCTCTCCCCAACAACCAGCAGGCTCTTGAACATTGCATCACCCTCACCACAATTCTCTATCGGCAACTATGATCTGCTATGGACTTTGTTTATGTTGCACTAGGTACTTCAGTTTGCACTCTCGTGGTCTGCTGACATAGTACTGCTGATCCAGTTCATGATATTATTGATTATTGTTTATTTATTTGTAGTGTTGTTGCATTAGTATGCCTGTAGAGCCGCAATGATTAAGAATGTCATTGTTCTGTTCCTGGTACATATGACTGTTAAACATTCCTAACACTCTTGCTGACAGCCTGGTTTGAGATATGGTCCAAGGGGTATGTCTGTTTTGATTGGGAATGGGGTGGGAGATTGCAACCTTCACGTGGTCCGCCCTGTTTCGACGAATGCAATCAACCTGGCGAGCACAATCAAATAAGATCAAATAGAACAAGTTGTCCTACAACTTTAGGCTGTGCACACCATACGCAAGAAGAAGATTGGGAATGAAAGTTAAGATCAAACGTTAATGAATACTTATTCCAGGTTTTCATGTGTCCACTCCCAGGGTATGTGTCTTATTCCAGTCACCATCTGGCACTGAAAGATAATGCCTGAGTCACAGATTTCATATCTGGAAGACAGACAAGATTTTCAACAATGGAGGGGAAGTTATGACAGCTGAGTACAAAGGATCATCTGGAACACACGTGCCTTTAGGATATGAGTTCTCAGAATCATAACACAAAGTACTTACAGTATTCATTGGGGTGGGGGATTGCAACCTTCACCCTGTTTCTACTAATGCAATCAACCCGACATGCACAAACAAATAGATCAAATAGAACAAGTTGACTCACAACTTTAGGCTGTGCATGGCATACGCAAGAAGAAGAAAACAGTATTCAATCAGATATGTGTGGTATAAAAATAACTCAAAGAAAGCAGGAAGGTATTTGTCCACAAAACATTTCAGTGGAGGCTCCTCAAAATCAGAACTGCTATCACAGAATTGCTAAGATAAAACCCATGTTGTTTTAATTAAAAATTATAATAAAATCAAATTATTTATGTTCATAAGTTGTAGGAGCACAATTAGGCCATTTGGCCCATCAAGTCTATTCCGTCATTCAATTGTGGCTGATCTATCACTGCTGCACGATGGAGTTGCTACCTCACAGAGCCAGAGACCCCCGGTTCAATCCTGACTAAGGGTGCTGTCTCTACGGAGTTTGCACATCCTCAATGTGACTGCGTGGGTTTTCTCTGGGTGCTCCCACACTCCAAAGACGTACAGGTTTGTAGTCTAATTGGCCTTGTGATAATTGTAAACTGTCCCTAGTGTGTTGGATCATGCTAGTGTGTGGGGTGATCGCTGGTCACCGCGGACTCGGTGGGCCAAAGGGCCTGTTTCCACACTGTATCTCGAAACTAAACTATCGTTCCCTCTCAACCCTATTCTCCTGCCTTCTTCCCATAACCCTGACACCTGTACTAATCAAGAATCTATCAATCTCCATCTTAAAAATATCCATTGACGGCCTCCACAGCCTTCTGTGGCAATGAATTCCATAGATTCACCACCCTTTATTAAACTATTTATAATGTTAATGATATCATCACCATTATTTCTTTTGCAAAATTGCAACTTGATACAATGTAAAATGATATTCCTGATCTTCAAGAGTTGAGAGTGTTTAATGGACAACAGAACAACGGAATTCTTACTTGCTGCTGCTTAACAGGCCCGTAAACACAATCACACACAGATATAATATGTAAAAATCAATAAGAGCTAGTTGGCAAGGATACTATTATGCCTTTGGGCATACACATCAGGAAAGAGAAGTTGATTTCTGCTCCATGTTAATTTAACTAATCTCAAGTGAAAGGTCTGGATAGAGTGAATGTGGAGAGGATGATTCAACTCGTGGGAGAGTCTGGGACCAGGGGCAATAGCCTCAGAATAAAAGGACTTACCTTTCGAAAGGAGATGAGGAGGAATATCTTTAGTCAGAGGGTAGTTTGGTTTAATTTACAGATACAGCGCAGAAATAGCCCGTTCGGCCCACCGACCAGCAATCCCCGCATATTAACCCTACCCTATACACACTCGGGACAATTTTTCATTTATACCAAGCCCATTAACCTACAAACCTGTACGTCTTCGGAGTGTGCGAGGAAACCAAAGATCTCTGAGAAAACCTACGCATGTCACAGGGAGAACACCCAAACTCCGTACAGACAAACACCGACAGTCAGGATCAAACCCGGATCTCTGGCTCTGCAAGACAGCAGCTCTACCACTGCGCCACCGTGCCACAAATTCTTTGCCACAGTCGGCTGTGGAGGCCAAGTCAATGGATTGACAGATTCCTGAGTAGGAAGGGTGTCAGGGGTTATGGGGAGAAGGCAGGAGAATAAGGTTGAATGAGAAGAGCCACAGCCTATCCAACCTAAAGACCTCAGATCCATCACATAAATGATGCTATTTGGAGCGGCAGTGGTCTCTGACCTCTTGCAGGCTCAAGGCAAGGACATTTACAGCAGGTCCTACAAATCACTGGAGTGGTAGCAGCAAGACTACCTCTGCAGAAACTCCATTGGCAGCATTGGCATAACATTGCCAGCATCCTGGCCAGCCCCAAACCTCCAGCACCAATGCTGCCTGAACCACTCAGCTACTGCAGAAGTTGCGGTCTGGCTATGCTCCACCCGTTCCTACCTGATACCAGAAACAAGCACTCTCATCCGAGCCTCGTCAAGGGAAGATGTTCTGGGAAAATGGAGCAACCGGTCCGAGAATTTGGGCGGCACGGTGATGCAGCGGTAGAGTTGCTGCCTTAGAGCACCAGAGACCCGGGTTCGATCCTGACTACGGGTGGTCTGTATGTTCTCCTTGTGACCGCGTGGGTTTTCCTTGGGTGCTCCAGTTTCCTCAAACACTTCAAAGATATACAGGTTTGTAGGTTAATTAGCTTTGGCAAAAATTGTAAATTGTTACTCATGTCCCTGAGATACTGCTTGACCCGCTGAGTCACTCAGTTCCCTGCAAGATTCCAGCATCTGCAGTTTCCTGTGTCTGACAATGAAACACTCTTGACTCTTGGTGTTTTGAAGAGTATTTAGAGAAAGCTTGGCAATTTGTGTTATTCCCGCCAAAACCAATCTTCAGTCCTGCCTTTTGCTATTTTAAAAGCACTCAGAGAGTTATTCAGAACTAAAGAAAAAATAAGAAAATAACTTGAATCTCCCAGACCCTTGTATGATCTGAATATGTTTCACATTGCATGACAGCCATTAAATTACTTCTGAAGTGAGATCACTGTTGTGTGATGCATATAAAAGTACAGGGAGTTCTCTGTGTCCAAGCCAAAATTCTTCTCTCAACTAATAGCACCAAAAACAATATAACTAGTCAGTCATCTCATTTGGTCATTCTGGGGCTGATGTTAACATTCGCCACTGGGTCTGCTACATAACAACAAAAGCACTTAAATTATTTATTGAATGGTTAAGTGGTTTGTGACATTCTTAGAACTTGATGAGTTGCTAAATAAAAAACATTTTTTGATATTTTGAGAATGATTTACAATCACCCAACTCTTTTTTTATTCTGTAAACGTTGCTTATTTATAAAATAGAGTACTGTATACACTGTTACTACTGTATTTCTTTATTCCTTTCATTCTTTGCTTGCTGTTACTTTTTTTCCTCTTTAACAGATGATACCGTCTATTTCAAGCAAAGTTTAAAGAAGTCCCTTTCCAGAAACTTTACCAAACAAGAACATTAGTTACCATTAAATTCACATAATCTTCACTATTTCACCTTACCTCGAGATTTGTTTTGCTTTGTTGATGAAGCAAAGAACCATCTGTAATATCTTGGTATGGTTCACCAATGTAGATGCTGGGATTCTAGTTTCACCTGATAACCTGTCTATTTTTTTTTTTGCACTGTGGTTATTTTTGTGAGTGAGCTTCAGTGAATTATTTAACCTCAGGTTTGAATCCACACCAATCTTCAACCAATGTTATTTTCCAACAGGAAGTTGTATCAACATCAGAAACCTCGGCTGATTTTTCCTTTTATCCTAACTTGATGTGTGGCATGGTGGCGCAGCGGGTAGACCTGCTGCCTCACAGCGCCTGAGACCCGGTTCGATCCTGATCTTGAGTGATGTCTGTGTGGAGTTTGCACATTCTGCCTATGGTCGTGTAGGTTTTCTCCAGGTGCTCTGATTTCCTCCCACATCGTAAAGACGTGCGGGTTTCTAGGTTAATTGGCCTTTGTAAATTGCCCCTAGCATATAGGGAGTGGATGTGAAAGTGGGATAACATAGAACTAGTGTGAACAGGTGATCGATGGTCAGCATGGACTCAGTGAGCTGAATCCATGCTGTACCTTTAAATTAAACTAACCCATGGATGCTGCATTAATTATAATGCCTACAGCATAGCACCAATTACAATCAATTGTATGTGCAAGCATTTAATAATGCATTTGAACAATAGTTATATTCATATATTTTAAAACATCCAATTAGTATTTTCTTTGTGCTCAATGCTAAATATCAAGTTGTGGCAATTCTTTAGCAATATATTATGAAGACTTAAAAAAAAACTATTTAAAAAATATATTCCAATAACTTTGCCACTTTGATATTTGGAGCTGAGCACAAAAATATTATTGAATGATTTAAAAATGTGTAAATGTTATTATTAAATTATTCCACAACGTTTAAAATATATTTGCAATATATTTTTAAAAAATAATTTAATATATTTGCAATATAATTTGAAAATGTAAAATATAATTTGAAAGTTTAAAAATATTTGCAATTTTGAAGTTTAAATAAATTTGTAATATACTTTGAAAATACATTAATATATTTGCAATACATTTGAACATTTTAAATATAATTTGAAATGTTTAAAAATATTTGCAATTTTGGTGATATATTTTGAAAAGACTAGTATATTTTGCAAATTTAAAATATATTTTGAATAGTTAAAAAAAACATTCACAATATATTTTGAAAAGAGTTAAAAAGTATTAATAATTTAAAAAAAATAAACTCTTCAAAATATATTGCAAAGGCAGTGCCACGATTTGATATTTGATGCTGAACACAAAGAAAATATTTATTGCGTGTTTTAAAAATGTGCTAATGTAATTTGAAGCATTGCCACCATTCACAAAACAAGGTTTCTTTTTGCAAGGATGTGATATTATTTTTGCATTTGGGTTATTGCAGTAATTGCACGGCACATTTGAGTGTGTGTGGTTGTGTTCTACAGGTGTATAGTCGAGAGCATGTTGACTGGTTGCATCACAGCCTGGTTCAGCAACTTGAATGCCCAGCAGTGAAGAAGACTGCAAAAAGTGACCAGTCCATCACAGGCTCCCATTCCCATTCCGAATCCGACTTTTCTGTCCTGGGCCTCCTCCAGGGCCAGAGTGAGTCCCACCGCAAATTGGAGCAGCACCTCATATTTCACTTGGGTAGTTTACACCCCAGCGGTATGAACATTTGACTTCTCCAATTTCAGATAGTCCTTGCTTTCTCCCTCCTTCCCCTCCCCAGCTCTCCCACAGCTTACTGTCTCCGCCTCTTCCTTTCTTCTTCCCGCCCCCCCCCCCCCACCCCCATATCAGTCTGAAGAAGGGTCTCGACCTGAAACGTCACCTATTCCTTCGCTCCATAGATGCTGCCTCACCCGCTGAGTTTCTCCAGCATTTTTGTCTACCTTCCCCACCATCGAAGGGATTTACAGGAGTCACTGCCTCAAAAAGGCAGCCAGCATCATCAGAGACCTGTACCCATACCCTGGCCACACACTCATCTCAACCCTGCCATCGGGAAGAAGGTACAGGAGCCTGAAAACTGTAACATCCAGGTTGAGGAACAGTTTCTTCCCTACAGCCATCAGGCTATTAAACACGACAACCTCCAAATAAGCTCTAAACTACATAGAATTTGGGGCATTGGTTTTGCTGTTTTGTGTGTGTGCATGCGCGCGTACATGTATATACACATATATATATATATATGGGAAAGAACTGCAGATGCTGGATTAAACCGAAAGCTGTCGCTGGAGACAAGGAAAGTATGTATGTATATGTGTGTATTTGTATATATATACACACACACATTAAACTTTTTTTTCTCGTTTATTATATTCTTTACAGAGTACTATGTTTACAGGTATAGGATGGAACGGCAGGTGCTGGTTTACACCAAAGATAGACACAAAACGCAGGAGTAACTCAGCAAGATGCTGCCACTGAGTTACTCCAGCATTTTATGTCTATCTTCTTGCATGTATGTATATGTATATATACACACACTGAATGTTCTTGTTTATAAAATTGATTACAGTATACTATGTTTACACATTCTGTTGGGCTGCTGCAAGTGAGAATTTATTTGTTTTTATCTGGGACACATGACAATAAAACACACTTGACTCTTGTCTTGAGTTAGTTATGGAGTGTTGAAGAGTGAATATTGCAAAGAGTTCAAGGTCTGTTGACAAGGCGAGTGATCAGCTGCAAGTAAGAATTTCATTGTTTTATCTGGGACATATGACAAAAAAACACTCTTGACTCTTGTCCTGAGTTAGTTCTAGAGTGTTGAAGAGTGAAGATTGTAAAGAGTTAATGGCTTGTTGACAAGGGTGCTGTTGCAAGTAAGAGTTTCATTGTTCTATCTGGGACATAACCACTCTTGACTAGACTCTGGTCTTGAGTTAGTTACACTTGAGTTAGTTATATAGCGTTGCAGAGTGAAGATTGCAAAGAGTTAATGGTTTGTTGACAAGGACCAACTGGCTGGAGTTTTTAAGGACATTTTCAACCTCTCTCTTCTGAGGTTCCCACCTGCTTTAAAAGGGCATCAATTATACCGGTGCCCAAGAAGAGCAAGGTGACGTGCCTCAATGACTATTGACCAGTGGCACTAACATCTGTGGTGATGAAGTGCTTTGAGAGGGCAATAGTAATAGGGGATTCAATTGTAATGGGAATAGATAGGCGTTTCTGTGGCCGCAAACGAGACTCCAGGATGGTATGTTGCCTCCCAGGTGCAAGGGTCAGGGATGTCATTGAACGGCTGCAGAACATTCTGGAGGGGGAGGGTGAACAGCCAGTTGTCGTGGTGCATATTGGCACCAACAATATAGGTAAAAAAAGGGATGAGGTCCTACAAGGTGAATTTAGGGAGCTAGGAGATAAACTTAAAAGTAGGACCTCAAAGGTAATAATCTCTGGATTACTACCAGTACCACGGGCCAGTCAGAGTAGAAATAGGAGGATATTGCAGATGAATACGTGGCTTGAAAAATGGTGCAAGGGGGAGGGATTCCAATTTTTAGGGCATTGGAACCAGTTCTGGGGGAGGTGGGACCAGTACAAACAGGACGGTCTGCACCTGGGCTGGAATGGAACCAATGTCCTTGGGGGAGTGTTTGCTAGTGCTGTCGGGGAGGATTTAAACTAATGTGGCAGGGGGATGGGTGCAAGAGCAGAGAGGCAGGGGGGGGGTATAAAATGAGGGTAGAAGCAATAGGTAGCAAGGTGAAAAGTAAAAGTGGCAGGCAGACAAAACCAGGGCAAAAATCAAAAAGGGCCACTTTTCAACATAATTGTATAAGGGGTAAGAGTGTTGTAAAGACAATCCTGAAGGCTTTGTATCTTAATGCAAGGAGCATTCGTAATAAGGTGGATGTTGAATGTGCAGATAGTTATTAATGAATATGATATAGTTGGGATCACGGAGACATGGCTCCAGGGTGACCAAGGCTGGGAGCTGAACATTCAGGGATATTCAATATTCAGGAGGATAGACAGAAAAGAAAAGGAGGCGGGGTAGCGTTGCTGGTTAGAGAGGAGATTAACGCAATAGAAAGGAAGGACATTAGCTTGGAGGATGTGGAATCGATATGGGTAGAGCTGCGAAACACTAAGGGGCAGAAAACGCTAGTGGGAGTGGTGTACCGGCCACCTAACAGTAGTAGTGGAGTTGGGGATGGCATCATACAGGAAATTAGAAACGCGTGCAACAAAGGTAAAACCATTATAATGGGTGACTTCAATCTACATATAGATTGGGTGAATCAAATTGGCAGGGGTGCTGAGCAAGAGGATTTCTTGGAATGTATGCGGGATAGTCGGTGGTGGGAAAATTCTGGAGTCAGTTATTAAATTGAGCAAATCAATGATTGGATGAACCAGAATTTTCTCCAATTAGACAAAGAAAAAAATGAAATAATTGTTTTTGGAGCCAAGGAAGAACGATTAAAAGTTAGCACCCAGCTTCAAATGGTAATGCTAAAAACAACAAACCAAGCCAGAAACTTAGGAGTAGTCATGGACTCAGACCTGAACTTCAACAGCCACATAAAAACAGTCACAAAGTCAGCCTACTATCACCTAAAGAATATATCAAGGATTAAAGGACTTATGTCTCAGCAGGATTTGGAAAAACTTGTCCATGCATTTATCTTCAGCAGGCTCGACTACTGTAACAGTGTCTTTACAGGTCTCCCTAAAAAGTCGATCAGACAGCTGCAGTTAATTCAGAACGCTGCTGCTCGAGTCCTCACTAAGACCAAAAACGTAGATCACATTACTCCAGTTCTGAGGTCTTTACACTGGCTTCCTGTCTGTCAAAGAATTGATTTCCAAATACTACTGTTGGTTTACAAAGCACTGAATGGTTTAGGGCCAAAATACATTTCTGATCTTCTGCTTAGCTACGAACCACCCAGACCTCTCAGATCGTCTGGGACAGGTCTGCTCTGTGTCCCCAGAGTCAGAACTAAACATGGAGAGGCAGCATTTAGTTTTTATGCACCACATATCTGGAACAAACTCCCAGAAAACTGCAGGTCTGCTGCAACTCTCAGCTCTTTTAAATCTAGACTGAAGACTTTTCTGTTTGCAGCTGCCTTTCAGTAAACAATACAATTTATTAATTACCTATACTGCACAGTAACTTCTATTCCTGGTTTTATTCTATTTTAAATATTTTATTTGATTGCTTTTAATTTTGTAATTATTTTATCTGAATAATCTAATAATCATTTTATATCTAAATGTCATTTTATATGTGTTTCTTTCAAATGCTTTAAATGTTTTATGTAAAGCACTTTGAATTACCTTGTGGTTGAAAGGTGCTATACAAATAAACTTGCCTTGCCTAAAGATGGGATAGCAGCACATTTGGAAAGTGGT
>CM075982.1:1366968-1441394 GCA_038087875.1 Malacoraja senta | reverse complement strand
ATCACAGCAAAGGTCAAACCTATAGGAGAATGTTTCTGCTACTGGATGAGCAACCAAAGGCCTGGAATATTGATTTGGAATATTGATCTGGGGACAGGAATTTAAATCCCGCTATAGAAGCTGGGCAGCGTAAATTCAGAAGATTAATAAATCTTGAACAAAAAGCATGACATCCAAAATATTGCATTGTCAAAAAAACCTTCAGGTTCATTAATGCCCTTTAAGGAAGGAAATGAAGACTGTCCACCTATTTTGGGGAAGTCTTTAGACTTTAGAGATACAGAGCGGAAACGGGCCCATCGTGTCCGCGCCGACCAGTGATCACCCAGTATACTAGCACTATCCTATATACCAGGGGCAATTTTACTGAAATCAATAAGCGAGTTCAGTATTCCAAAAAACGCAAGGAATCATGGGATTTGTCAAAGTTCATTCGAGGGGGGGGGAAAAAGCGAACAGGGATGCCAGAGAGCGGGGTGTAACAGTGAGAGAGAGAGAGGGGGCAGATGCGAGTGGGAGACGGGGGAGGGACTGGACCGGCGGTGAGAGGTGGGGGAGAGAGAAGGGGGGTGAAAGACGCGCGTGTTTGTGTTTTGCTCACAGATGTGTTTAGTTTAACATTCCGTAGGGAATGCTGGGGTTTGCACGTTGGTTGCAGAGGCGGGCAATGTCCCCCAGTCTCTCCCTCTAGTCTGGGGCGGGTGGATGGGGGATGGAAGGATTGTCCTCGCGCCAGGGAGTTCTTGCGGAGACGGGGTGTCCGGGACCTGCAGTAAAGCGATAGCGAGTTCCTCTCTCCCCGCCACCTCGCCTTTACTCGCGTACAAGCGTCGCTCTGTAGGAAGGAACTGCAGATGCTGGTTTACACCAAAGGTAGACACAACGTGCTGGAGTAACTCAGCGGGACAGGCAGTATCTTTGGACAAAAATAATAGGTGACGTTTCGGCTCGAGACCCTTCTCCTGAGATGTTGCCTGACCCGCTGAGTTACTGCAGCATTTTGTGTGTATCCCCGTTGATGACTGGTGCTCAGCTTTCGCCGGCACCGAGGGGTTAACCGACAACCACTGGATAAGGCGAGAAGTGCAGCTGATGGTCCCTGGCCCATCAGGGAACGGGTTCCTTGGAAGTTGGAGCAGAGTTGAGCTGGAGTTGGTGCTTCTCTGCGCTGGCTGTAAGCCTGGGGCTGCCACTGCTCCGGGCTGGTGTCCCGTCAGTCCAGGGTCACCCCGGACATCTCCGGCCACCCCCAGACAGGGATGGGACACTCGGGGGGGGACGGGGATGGTAGTGAGACTCCACTCACAAATCTGCCTCCTGGGGTTATGCAGGAGAGGGGGTGCGTGGTTCGCCCCTGCATCATAACCCTGTATAACCCGGGAGGGCAGCCCGAGTGAGAATGGAACACATACACCCTGGCTGAGGGGGACCGGACTGTGATTCATTAGATTGTCACTGCTGAGATTTCTGCATGGACCAGTGGAGAAGGGAGAATTACTGTCACTAACTCCAGTAGCAATTCAACAGCACTTGCAGCGCCGGAGACCCGGTTTGATCCTGACTATGGATGAAATGCAAGTCTGTATACATGCAGTAGTTCAGCTGCTGAGAATGTTTATCTCCAGTGACCTATAACCTGGGCATGCTCAGTCAGAATACCGAACTCGCTTAATTAACCCACAAACCTGTATGTCTTTGGAGTGTGGGAAGAAACCGGAGCACCTGGAGAAAATGCAGTCCAGACAGTACCTGTAGTCGGGGTCGAACCCGGGTCTCTGGCACTGTGAGGCAGCAACTCTACCGCTGCGCCACTGTGCTGCACTTGATTTATTGTGGCTGATTTTTAAATTATTTTTAAACTCACTGAAATGAACTAGCACGTACCTTAATCAGTTATGGTTGGGCAGTAAATTTAATGTTATCCACTGACTAATTTTCCCTCCAATTACTCATTTGATGTTATCCACTGACTAATTTTCCCTCCAATGTGTCTTATCCTTGCCCTTCACTAGTGCTCAAAATTGAAATGCTAGTTAGCTATTTTCTTATTTACTTCCTTTCCTCCCAGGAGAAATGAGTCATTTAGTTTCCAGTACCGATCAGCTGATATTATCTGAGCATAGACGTATTTATATCATACCATTTAGCATAATTAAATGTCCCAAATGGTTTCACAAAAGTGTCATCAATGAAGATGTGATGTCGAGCCTCATAGGAAGATTTTGGGGATGACTTAAAGCTGGCTGTGGGCTGGAGATTTTAAGTCATCTCTAGGGACACTTCTGCTCTATGGAGAGCATTCAAGAGCTTGTGGGCCTTGGAACATGGAAGTGCAGCAACCATTGCTGGAGCATTTGGGTTGATAATGAGCTGGAATTGGAGAATCTATCTATCTAAAGAATTGACATTTGGTTTTAAAGAGATTAAAGGTGGGAATCGGAGGATTTGAAAATAAGATGTCTCTTTTTTTAAAGTCATGCTGTTTATTAGAATGAATGAAAACTGGTACGATAATGCATAAACATTTCCAAATAAGTTATGATTGTTGCTTCTATTCTCACTAACAGTTGGAGCAGTAGATCTTCACAGTAGTTTTTCTACTTCTTAATTTATTTATTTTTGCGAAGTGTAAGAATGTCCAATAAATGCACTGAGCCACAGGAAAATATTTTCAAGAGATCAGAAATTCTTAGAGTTCTTTTATAATGATGTAATAAATTGGTCAAGTAATCTGAGAATTGGTGGTATGAGTGGAATAAGGGTGGATGGGCCACTTGATTAGACTTTGGCTCATTGTGTTGGAAGATGAGATCATTCTTGGTTACAGTCAACATCTTGCTCTAGCACTTAAACTGATTATTTGCGTATGGTGTGAATAACTGAGGCCTGCAGTTGCAGAATCATACTTTGGTGGTGAGATGCAAGAGTACAATATTAACATCGGACGTTACGAGCACTGTTCAGAAACTTCAATCATCACAGTGGTGTTGCTCACCGTGTCAGAGACTTTGCTTCACACCTGACCTCCGATGCAGTCTGTGCGGAGTTTGCATGTTCCTCCGGTGATGTGTTTACTCCGGGTGTTCCGGTTTCTTCAGATGTCCCAAAGGTGTGCTGGTTGGTAGGTTAACTTGCCACTGTGAATTGTGCCTTGAGTTGGGAGGAAGTTAATGCCAACATGGGGAAAATAAATGAATAAATAAGAGGCCACAATTAATGAGGATAGATGGCAAAACATCCTCCATGATATTCTCATTGAGTGTGCGGCCAATATCTGATCTAACTCAATTTATAAGCTTGCAGCAAATGCAATTGTATTGGGCCAGATCTCTAACAATGACCAGATGGAGTGCATGAAGGAGCTAAAGAGCTTAGTAACCAGATGTCAAGTCAAGAACCTATCTCTCAATGCCAGCAAGATGTGGAGCTAATTATTGTCTTCGGGAAGCGAGGCGGAGTACACACCACGCAGCACCAATGGTATGGAGATGGAGGAGAGATTCAAGTTCCTAAGTGTAAATATCACCACCAATTTGTGTGATATTGTCCTGGACCAACCATATTGAAGCTACAGCCAAGGAAGCTCACCAATGCCTCTTTCTCCTTTGAAGTCTAAGGAAGTTATCCATGTTTCCAATAACTCTTACTTGAGTTATGGTTCAACTTTATAGGACTCGGGCTAGGCTACATTTGGAGTAGTGCGTGCAGTTCTGGTGGCCCCAATGCAGGAAGGATGTGGAGGCTTTGGAAAGGGTACAGAGGAGGATTGCCAGAATTATGCCTGGATTAGGAGATATTGGGAAATATTGGGTAGACCTGGATTGTTTTCTCTAGAACCCCAGAGGTTAAAGGGAGATCCGATAGAATTATATAAAAGTAATGAATGGCGTAGATAGGATAGCCAGTCAGAACCTTACTCACAGGATGGAAATATTAAATACTAGAGGGCATAGCTTTAAAGTGAAAGAGGCAAAGTCTAAAGGAGATATGCCAGGCAAGTTTTTTTTTAAACAGAGTGTGGTGGGGTGCTGGAACGTGCTGCCAAGGGTGGTGGTGGATGCAGGTATGATAGTGGTGTTTAAGAGACTTTTGGATAGGCCTATTAATATGGAGGGATATAGATTATGTGCAAGAAGATGGTCTTGACATTTTGCTCAGCACAGACTTTGGCAGCTGAAGGGCCTGTTCCTGTATTATACTGTTTTAACCAACAGTTACATTGTAGAAAGCATCCTATTGGGATGCATCCCAATTTGATTTGGCAACAGCTCCATTCAAGGCTACTGGAAATTACAGAGTGTTGTGGATGCAGCCTAGTCCATCACACAGACCAGCAAACACCCCCCCCCCCCCCCCCCCATCCCTTCACCATAGTATACATGAGTATTTCTCTCTTTGTACCTGTTGTACGTGTATGGCTTGATTGTACTTGTGTTTAATTTGAATGGATAGCGTGCAAACAAAGCTTTTCACTGCTCTGTTTTTCTTTGCACTTACCTGTATACTGTGTATGGCTTGTTTGCACTCATGTCGAGTGGGATTTTTAATGGGATAATAACACGCAAACAAAGCTCTTCACTGTATCTCTATCACCTGTACCAAAATAGGTGGATCATAGCCATACAGTGTGGAAACAGGCCCTTCGGCCCAACTTGCCCACACCGGCCAACATGTCCCAGCTACACTAGTCCCACTTGCCTGCGCTTGGTCCCACATCCCTCCAAACCTGTCCTATCCAAGTACCTAACTAACTGTTTCTTAAACGTTGGGATAGTCCCAGCCTCAACTACCTCCTCTGGCAGCTTGTTCCATACACCCATCACCTTTGTGTGAAAAAGTTACTCCTCAAATTCCTATTAATTTTTTTTCCCTTCACCATGAACCTGTGTCCTCTGTTCCTACATTCCCCTAATCTGGGCAAGAGACTCTGTGCATCTACCTGATCTATTCCTCTCATGATTTTGTACACCTCTAAAAGATTACCCCTCATCCAAGGAATAGAGACCCAGCCTACGCAACCTCTCCCTATAGCTCGCACCCTCTAGTCCTGGCAACATCCTTGTAAATCATCTCTGCACCCTTTCAAGCTTGACTATCTTTCCTATAACATGGTGCCCAGAACTGAACACAATATTCCAAATGCAGTCTCACCAACATCTTATACAACTGCAACATGACCTCCCCAACTTCTATACCCAATACTCTGATGAGGGCCAATGTGCCAAAGCCTTTTTGACCACCTTATCTACCTGCGATTCAACCTTCAAGGAACCATGCACCTGTCCTGCTAGATCCCTCTGCTCTACAAACACTATCTGGAGGCCGACCATTTACTGTGTAGGGCCTGCCCTTAAGGCCCTGTTTCCATGCTCTATCTCTCAGTGATTCAAAATAAACTAAATCTGTGGAAACGCCAATAAGATTATTTATCAGCTATTGACACAAAACAACTGATTTATATTTGAGTTGAGAGCAAATCATTAAATTCAAAGAGTAAGGCATGGCTCTTGTGGCCAACGAGAGAGGGGCATGGGGAAAAAATCAGGGACAGGGTACTGAATTTGGATGATTAGCCCTGAACGGTACAGCAGGCTTGAAGGGCTGAATGGCCGACACTAAGTGTGTAGAAAAGAACTGCAGAAGCTGGTTTAAATCGAAGGTGGACGCAAAATGCTGGAGTAACTCGGAGGGTCATGCAGCATCTCTGAAGAGAAGGAATGGGTGCCGTTTCGGGTCCAGATGCTGCTGACCCACTGAGTTACTCCAGCATTTTGTGTCTGGCCAACACTAATAACTATTTTATATGTTTCTAAAGGTCATTTAATATTCATACACTGCTTTGCTTAGCATTTGCTGACGATTAAATTCTTAAAATATTGTGCTGTGTAATTGCTTTTTTTGCAGTTGTGTTCTTGTATGTCAGACCCTTGATGGTGTGGTGTAGTTCAATGTTGTAAATTGGTTGCAACCTGAGTGGATAATGTTTTCACGTGTTATGAATGGTGTCATGAAGTCATAGTGCTTTATAACACAGAAACTGACCCTTCGGCCAAACTCATCTATGCCGACCAATTTGCCCAACCGAACTAGTGCCACTTACCTGCGCCTAGCCTTTATCCCTCCACAGGATAATTATTTAGCTATTCTTTAGACTTGTGTCACTCTTGCTGGAGCTGAGGGAACAACACTGGTGGGAGCAGGGAGATGTGGTTGTAGTCTGCTATTCACCTCTGGTGCTGCGTTACTTTGTGTGTGGCCACAGAGGATTTGATGCTGCTGCGTGTTGCAATTGCACTCCCACTTACGTCACCCAGTATTCTTGTGATGAATGCTTGACACCACGAAACCATAAATCGGCTCGTATAATTGGGGCAATGATTTAAAATGTTATTTTAGGACCATCAATCAGGACAAATGTAGATTGGAATGTGAAATCTGTGATTTGTGGAGGTTCTGGATGAACAGGCAGACGTAGAGGAAATGATTTCCATCTGATACTGATTACAGGCACAATTAAACCAATCCAATACATTTCCAAACCGATTAGTTTATTTGGTGGCAGGAAGAATAACCCAGCATGGAAATGATCAATTTTGTTTTAAATGTGCAATAACTTGTGTGTTTTATCAGTAAAAATAACTTGCTCGTATTTCCTGCCAAAATTGGAAATACAGAGGGACAATTGTATCTTCCTTTTGGATGTCATGTGGTTTAGTTAGGTGGGGGGAGGGTCTTCAAATTTAGAATCCCCTTTTAAAAAATATGAGCCCTTTTTGTAAATGTTTTAATATTTCTGCTCTGAATGATCACATCTGATTTTATTTGTACATCAGATGTGGAAGATTGGGTGATGTGGATTTTGGAAAAATAATTCTCAGCACAATTGGCTCCGATATCCTTGTAGTGTGAAGGAAGCAATGTGTTAACAGACAATGCCATGACCAGGGCTGTTTGATGAAGCCTTGATTTTTAAGATCCACCTTCAAGGTAATTTTCTTCGGGTTTACTTTCAAGTCGAGCATATTAAAACCCACTTAACCTCTGACACCCGAGTTAAGGTTATGGAGAGAAAGCAAGAGAATGGGTTAGGAGGGAGAGATATATCAGCCATGATTGAATGGCGGAGTAGACTTGATAGGCCGCATGGCCTAATTTTACTCCTATTCCATATGACCTTTTAAAGGACCCAATCAACAAGTCTCAAAATATTTTACATCATTGGAGTTTTTGTCATAAAAATATTTGGACCTGTGTTCAGTTGTGACAGTTGGAGAATCTTGAAGATAGACACACAATACTGGAGTAATTTGGCGAGACAAGCAGCATCTCTGGAGAGAAGGAATGGGTGACAATTTGGGACGAGTTGGAGAATCAGACCAAGTTGGAGTATCTTTATGATTTTACGGCAGTGAAGAGAGTTCCTGGGCTCTAAGTTCCTGGGCATGTGTATCTCTGGTGATCTGTTCTGGCCCAACACAATGATGCAATCACGAAGAAGCTCATCAACGCTCAACTTCATAAGATTGAGGTGATTCAGTATGTCACTGAATACTCTATCGAACCTCTACATGTGTACAATGGAGAGAATATGGACTGGTTGTATCACAGCCTGATTTGGTAACTCAAATGCCCAGGAACACAGAGTGGTAACACACTGACCAGTCCATCACAGTTACTGACCTCCCCACCAATGGAAGGTCAGAGAACATAGAACCAGGTTCCAGTCTCAAAAAAAGAGCAACTTTCCCAAATTAACTTAAAATACAAATTGGTTGTGGGAAGGAGACTGAGACTGCAACATGATGTGGACAGGGAGGTGGAAAATATGATACAGAATAATACTGGAAAATGTAAGGTTTAGTAGGAAAAAAACAATTTATTTTAAATCAAAGTGTGAAGAAGGTCTTGACCTGAAATGTCACCTTTCCATCTTCTCCAGGAATGCTGCCTGACCCGCTGTGTCCCTTTTGTGTATTAACCAGCATCTGCAGTTCTTTGTTTCTACTGCAAAATATTGGTGTGCAAAGTGAATTCTGCCTTGTTGGTTCAAAAGATTCTGATTTGGATTAGTTTATTGCCATGTACACAGCAGGGTGCAATGAGATTCATTCTTCACATGAAGCTCCCGAGTAAACAGAATACATAAGATAAATATAACGATGAATGCAAAATAGCAGAATGGTCCAAGATTGTAGTTCAAAATCCAATGAGTTTAAAAGAAGATTTAAAGTACAATAACGCAATAATGGAATGGGGAAGAGTTCAAGAGGTTGTGGCTGCACATCCGGGAATGGATTGTGAAAGAGGTGATTGGTTCAGAGACGGGATAGTGGTGAGGAAGAAGCGGTTTCTCAAATGAGCATGGCTGAGCTTTCAAGCTCCTGTGTCTTCTCCCAGAAGATAGAAGAGGAAAAAAAAGTAATGTTCAGGGTGGCAGGGCGTCCTGACGATACCTCCAGCCTTCTTGATGCCACGCACCACGAAAATGAACTGGATGGAAGGAAGCCTGTGATGAACTGGGCTGTGTTTACCACTCTCTGCACAGTCAGGTAGTCGAGGGAGCAGTTGCTATATCAGGCTGAAACCCGTCCCGTCAAAATACTTTCCACAGGGCATCTGAAAAATATCAAAAGAATCATCATGGACATGTTGAAATCTTCTCAGATGCCTAAGAAAGTAAATATGCCGATGCACCTTCTTGATTGCTGCATCAGTGTGAAGGAACCAGGTTAAGTTGCTGGTGATTATGGATGCCTAGGAACTTAAAGCCATTGACTGTCTCTACAACAGTTCCATGGATGAAGACAAGGATGTGTTCATCCACTTCACTTTAGGTCACCAACCTACTCTTTTTCTTACCAATGTTAGGTTTAGGGCTAGATTACTGTGGTGACAACTTGATACTAGATAAATGGTGATTTAAGGACTTTGAATTAGGAGTTTGGAAGTAGGGTTGAGTGGTTAGGTGGGAGTTGGTAGGGGATAAGGCAAAATTACTAGCTCTAAAATATCCCTTGGCTCTTTAGTTGTCTGTGTCTACTTTATTTGATCGTGAAAGGAGGAAACAACTAGTTGTTAAACTGCTTTAGGCGCTACAAGTAACTAAAAAGGAAGGGTTAAATAATTGTAGTAGTGGGGTGAGTAAAATATCTGAGTAGAGATAGACAGATGGTGTGACCCAAATTAGACAGTCAAATCGCATCATCTCTTATCTATGAAATAATGTGGACGTTGTGTATAGGCCCAGTCTAACGATGGGTAAACATTTTATGTAACCGCGATCACGCAAACAAATTATGCGTAGTGTTCCGAGAAGAGATAGACAAATAGCTTGTCAGATTCCAAATTTGGGTAGGTATGACTTCTTGGTAAAAAGACAAAGAACCTATGTTCAAGAGTAAAATATCTGCTTAAGGGTAAATTTATAGTGAGGCCTTGGAATGTGTTTGGGGGGGGAAATAGCTTGCCATCCACTTACCAATTAAATGGTTAGAATGCAGTTTGTCAAAGAAAGTAGACAAACAACCAAATTGGTAAGGGAGAATGTAAAACTAAATTAAAGCACAATAGTGGAAAAACCAGCACTGTTCTTAGTAACGGAAGACATAAAGGTCAACAAAAAGTTGCAAAGCACACTGCAAAGAGAGACACAAGAGACTGCAAGATTATGGGTTGAAGGTACAGGATATCAAAGATGTATCAAATTTAGTAACGTGGTCGGTATGGCTGGCAACCGGGTTCCAGCAGCACTTGGTGGGCAGACCATAGGATGATATATCTTTGATATCCAATGCAATTAAAAGCCATGGTGGTGGGAGGATGGAGGAAGGAGGGTTGATGTGTGAGAAAAAAAAAAATAGATCTCATATTTCCCTAAATCTTCCCCTGTACCTCTTTCTGCAGTGAAAGTGTCTCCTAAGGAATGTAGCAGTTGGAAAGGTTGGGTATAGGTAAACCATTGAGAGTTAGAAATAGCCACTCTAGCTAAGGAGTCGGATCTTTGAAAGACCAGTTATTTGAAAGAGTATAGGAAGGAACTGCAGACACTGGTTTAAAACAAAGACCTGAAACGTCACCTATTCCTTCTCTCCAAGATGCTGTCTGACCCGCTGAGTTACTCCAGCTTTTCGTGTCTATCTTCAGTTATTTGGAAGAGTTAGTCTTGCAGTCTAGATTACAAATGAAAATTTCTAGAACCCACTAATTCCTGGCTTGGGAAGAGTACTCGTAGAAACGAGGAACTACAGATAGACGCAAGTACCTCAGCAAGTTATTCCATCTTTTTGTGTCTCACTTTGGTTTAAACCAGCATCTGCAGTTCCTTCCTATTCAAGGAACTACCGATGCAGGTTTGAAACAAGGAACTGCAGATGCTGGTTTTATCAGTCCAAAGAAGGGTTCTGACCCAAAACATCACCTGTCCATGTTCTCCAGAGATGCCTGACCTGCTGAGTTACTCCAGCACTTTGTGTCCTTTGTTTGGGAAGGGTATTTGTGCTGAGTTGACATTGACCCCAAGTAGTTGACTGAAAGGCCAATAGTTTGGCTGTTTGTTGGCATTTTATAATCGTCCTGGCCACTGGAGAGATGTTTTTCCTTGCTCACATATTACAAAGAATCATTATTACAGCTGCGCTCGAGCAGACTCATCGCTCAGCCATGATCATATTGAATGGCAGTGCTGGCTCGAAGGGCCGAATGGCCTACTCCTGCACCTATTGTCTATAATCAATATATCCTGCTTTTAAAAACAATCCAAGCCTGCATTTATTCACTCTTGCATTGGGATACAATGTAAATTTTCTTCAGATTCAAGTGAATTCATCTTTCTTTCTTGATCGACTATAAAATAAAGTGCAGCAAAGTGGTCCTTGTGACCCATGATGACAGTTCTCCAAGTTATTGTTATGAGTTTAAAAATGATTACAATCTTCTGTACAATAACCTGAAAATATTCCATTTGATATTTCTGTTCATGCAGCCTCCAAATAAGCAGTTGAGTAATGCTGAAAGCAGTAGGCCTTCCATTTTTTTTAAAATTGGGAAATGGTTTAAAATGAATTGCCTTCAGATGGATTTAAAATCCATTTAACTATGCTGGGAAAATATAATCTCTTTTGTATTTGCTGTTGAGAGTATATTTTGTGAACGATGACCTAATTAGAGTTCGCTTGGTGTTTGAAAATGTATTTTTATGTTTTTGACTTCTGTAGTTGATAAAGTTTTTTAAAATTGCATTGAAAGGACATGTTATTCTCCAGGACACAAGCTGCTGGAGTAACTCTGCGGGTCAGGCAGCATCTCCTGACTTGCTGAGTTACTGGAGCCTTTTGTGTTCTTTTGTGTATTAACAACCAGCAACTGTAGTTTTTCATTTATATTCCTTATTTACCCGATCCGTTATTGACAGAGCAGCATTTACAGCCCATTTTAATTGTCTTTAAAGGAGGTGTTGGTAGTTTTCTTGAACCACTGCACTTTTTTGAAGAAAACCTTCCAACAGAGCTTAAGGCAAGGAGATCCAGTTTTTGGATTTAATAGTAGTATGTGGGGCAATCTTTACACACACACGCAGGGTGTTGGGTATATGGATAGAGCTGCCAGAGGAAATGTTGAGACTGGTACTATAACAACATTTAAAAAAAAGTTTGGATGAGAAAGATTTGGAAGGATATGGACCGAACGCGGACAAATGGCACTAGCTGAGATGGGGCAACTTGGTCAGTGTGGTCGAGTTGGGCCATAGGACCTGTTTTAGTGATGTATGACTCGGACAATAAAAGACCAGTGATATATTTCCAAATCGGTATAGTGTGTGACTTGGAAGGCAATCTGCAGATGGTGATGCTCCTATCTGCCTGCTCTCCTGATTCTGGAGAAGCAAGTGCCATTACCATAAATACGATTTTGCGAATGGAAATCAGATCTCTTGGCAGTTTCAATTTCCTCTAGATCGAAAACTATGATGTTGGAGCAGCCTGCTTGTAAAATAAGGGTGCATTGTAATAGCCTGATGTTCAACAATTTGTCCAGTGGCAGTTTGTATTTTATGAGCTTTGTAGAGTAGCTAAGTACTAATTTTGAAGGCAAGAGCTTGAAGAATCTTGCTGCAATGAGCGTCGAGCAAAGTTTAAGTAGTTGTATGTCTAGCAGTTGGTTGGAAAGTTTTGAAATGTAAATTTTATCTGAAGGAAGCAAAGATATTGGGGGAGAGTTGAAGAGAAATAAGATCAGAGCTAGAAGTAAATATAGGCGTAATATTGAAGGGCAGATTTAGCAACAATTGGTGTTTGGTCTGAAGCTTCAATTCAGTTTGGGATTCAGTCACAATAAATGACAACTAGAACACAGAATTTCTCCATTTTAAATTATTTTTCTTTGTTAAACCCAACCTGGGGTGAGGTCTGCCCACTTTCGGTCTATTTGCTGAAACCTCATTGACAATTGCAAGCATTTTGCAGCAAGTTGAATCTGTTTAGTTTAAAACTGGGGTTGCTCATCAATAGCGCTACTTTGTGCAAAGGATTTAAGGGGCTGTACCACTGCGGCGACCTAATCCGCGAGTTAAGAAGAGTGTCTTCGACCTTCAAACTTGAGGGCACTGGCCTGAAAAACCTCGAGCTGGATCGACCGTCAGCGTTGAAGCCGCGAGCTGGATCGACCGACGACACACACAGAGGCACGCACCCACACACCGACACACACCCACACACACCCACACACACCCACACACACCCACACACACCCACACACACCCACACACACCCACACACACCCACACACACCCACACACACCCACACACACCCACACACACCCACACACACCCACACACACCCACACACACCCACACACACCCACACACACCCACACACACCCACACACACCCACCCACACCCCACACACACACCCACACCCACACCCACACCCACACCCACACCCACACCCACACCCACCCACACCCACACCCACACACACACACACACACACACACACACCCCCACACACCCCCACACACCCCCACACACCCCCACACACCCCCACACACCCACACACCCCCCACACACCCACACACACCCACACACACACACACCCACACACACCCACACACACCCACACATCCACACAGACACGCACACGAAATTCAGACCCGCGATGAAGAGGAAAGTAAAAGACGGCTGCACAGTGTACGTACGGTAAGTCGTTTAGAGAGCGCGGTGGGGGGGGGAGAGAGAAGGGGGGGAAGAAGGAGTGGAGACACTTTTAAGAAGTATAATGAAGTTTAGCGGGCATTTTACCTACAGGTCGGTTTTCCTTGGTCCTGAAAACTCCAATGAACCAATCAAAATGCCAGGTCAGCGAAGGAGATTGCCTGCGGCTGCCCTCGACTGCCTGTAACTAAATAGCGACCCTACTCCACTACGAGTTAAAAAGAATCATGCCGACCAAATTTTACTCGTAAATTTTCCGTAACCTAGCTGATGTCGCAAGTATTCGGGAACTTCCCTCGAGCATGAAGGAGAGTTCCAGTGACCTCCTAGGACCACGTGTCGACCATGCTGCGAGTTTGAGTCGAGGGCAAACTCGTCTAAACTTGCAGATTAGGTCGCCGCAGTGGGACAGCCCCTTTACGTGGAGCTTCATACGTGGAAGAAGTCCTTGTATTCAGTTTGGAATGCTACTGATGAATTGGCTTGTAGCCAGGCGGTTTGTTTGTATAAAGCTGCACATTGTAACTCCTCCAACATTGACGAGGATCAAACTGTCTCCTGGTCTCTGACTCGAGTAGTACATGGATAGGAAAGGTTTAGAGGGATATGGGCCAAATGCCAGCAAATGGACCTAGTTTTGATAGGCTTCAACTCAAAGTGGTACATTCATTGTAAAATGCCAAGTATGCAATTTGATGGATTTTGGATTACAGGCTTTGACTATAGTGACTGTTTATAATTGCTTGTATGGTTTCACGGGCATACATTCATGCAAAGTACATATTTTCCAAAGTGGGGGATGTAATACAGGCAGTATTCAGGGCAGAATTCTTTCTCCGTTTTCACAAGTTTCAGTTTAACTTTGTTTATAACAAGCCACACCAGAAGTGCAAGCTTGGGGTGAAATAAATCTGGCCACATCAGTTGAAGAAATTAGTTTTGATATCCTTCACTCCTGAATCTTTTAAAGACATAGATTTAGCCAACACCATGTACATAACTTCTATTAGTTGCATGAAGAATCGGGCATAGTTTGGGATGATCACTGGGGCAATTGAGAAAGTGTTCAATTCTTCAACCTCTGGCTGCGTTGATTCATATAGACACAATGTGATGCATGGGTGGTGCTGCTGGTAGACCTGCTGCCTCATTGCGTCATAGACCTGGGTTCGATCCTGACCTCGGGTGCTGTCTGTGTGGAGTTTGTATGTTCTCCCTGCAGAGGGTTTCCTCTGGGTGCTCCGGTTTCGTTCCACATCCTAAAGTTGTGCTGTTTCACAGGATAACTGGCCTCTATAAATTGCCCCTAGTGTGTAGGTGGTGGATGTGAAAGTGGGATACGGTAAAATTGGTGTCAATGGGTGATTGATGGCTGGTGTAGACTCGAGCTGAAGGGCCTGTTTCCATGCTGCATCTCTAAACTAAACCCAAAAAGCCACTGAAATAAACAGGAAATGCACAGCAGATCAACATCATCTGTAAAACAAAACCCCCCCCCCCGTCAATATCTAGGGTTGAGATCTTTCATTGGGAGGAAGTGTAGAAATTAAGAGCAAGAGGTATTTGACCCTTTTGAGCAGGCTCTGCCATTCAATATAATCCTCCTAATTCCTGTATTTCTGCGTTTATTTTGTATCCCTCGATCTGTCTAACTTCTCGCTGAATATATTTAATGGTTTTGCTCAACTGCCATCTGTGGTAGAGAATTCACTCTCCAGGTGAAGCAATCTCTCCTTTGGCCAGGTCCTAAATCTGCAGCAGCCTTCCAGAATCAATAGAATTGTGAAATATGATAAATCAATACCTTCACTGCCTCTATTGCCCACTGTCCTTTAGTAAATTGCATTTGATGCTCCCAATATCATCATCACTACATTTGGCAGAACAGATAGAGGTTGGGTGACCAGTCTGCAGAAAAGCTTTAACCCATCCTTGCCGACTGATCTTCCAGTTGCCCTTCACTTTAGCTCTCTCAATCCTTCTCTGATCTCTTGGATGCAACAAAACTTGGAAACACATGCAATGTTAAAAAAAATAGCTTTGGCTCTGTTGATAGAATATGTGTTGTCTTCGACCTTGCATTGTGGTTTATTGGAAAGACACTTGACTTGCACCTCATTCAATTTAGTATATTGCATTTGGCAGTCCTAAATGGTCCCCCCCCCCGTCCCCCCCACAAAATGGGAAGCTGTGTGATTACCTACAGAACACCTGATCAGTCTACAAGTGAGCTGTCAGTTGCTTTATTTCTCTCTTACTTCCTCCATATGACTTTTCTGGTCTTCCAGATTGAGGTGCACGAGTCAGTGTTATCTTTAGAACGACTGAGCAAGGGGTACAGACCCAGTGAAAGGTGGGGGATGAAATGAGGAAGGGTTTTTTAAACTGGTTTATTTACTAGGGTATCAATTCTTCTGCTGCTATCCAGCTTGTGCAGCAGACTGCACAGAACTCAGACCCAAACCCACGAGTGGTTAGCACCACTTACAGCTGGTCCGATATAATCAATTTGCACCTCCTGAAGGTGAGGAGCACTGCGTCACCTCGCAGTTTGCAGGCAGGATGTCAGCATTTAGTCACTGGTCCAGGGAGGAGGATGAGTCCCTGAACAGCAGGGGCACATGGTCTCCTGCCCCCTCTTCCACTCTGCGCATTCTCCCATCCCGTGCAGGTGCATAGGTGCAGCTGATTGTGCAGAAGCCTTGAAGTCAGGATGTGTCTTTCGGCAGCTGACTCGCCACTTCCTGCAACTGTAAAACATTAAGCTCTTCTACAATCGCCGGAACTAACAAACAAAACATCAACAGGAATTAAGCAGAAAGTAATTGGCGAAGTAAAATTATGCTTGTTTTATTTTGTGGTTCAGGGGGATGGTGTGGGTGGATTTTGTTAAATTGATTGCAAGTTGAGTTGAATGATATAAAGTGAGAGAATTAACTTGGGGAGCGTTGTATTCTAAAATAGCAACACTACGGTCAAATCAGTATCTCGTGCTTGTTGACATCGTGATCTGTTGCTATACATGTTTCTGGTGAACAGCGACTATCCACAAACTATAACCCTCGCTAACATGAAATCCAGACTGCCTCAATACATTGGTGAAATGATAATGTGGAATTGGAAATAAATTTTGTGGCCTTGGTGTAATTTTTGAAACAAAATATTAAAAACAAGTAAAACAAAATACTGGAGTTCTACTGGAATAAACTGTCAGGCAGCATCTGTGGAGAGAATGAAAAGGTAATGTTTTTTTGGTCAGCACCCTTCAAACTGATTGGAGTGGGAGTGGGGGGGGGGAGAGAAAGCTGGAAAAGAGGTGGGGGCAGGACAAAGTCTGTGGTAGAGGTGAAAGTGAGGGAGTTTTGATTGGCACATAGCTGGCAAAGGCTGGAGGAGAATAGACGACAAAATAAGGAGAAAAGAGTGAGGTAAAGCCAGAGGGAGAGATATAGGTGGTGGGAAATGGAGTTAGGGTACTGGGAGAAATGGGTGGAGGGCTACAGGAAAGAAAGGGGGAGTTACCTAAAATAGGATATTTTTTCAAATGTTATTTAAGGTGTTCGCTCCAATCTATTTGTACTGAATTAAAGTTTTATAGAGCTGACATCTTGGTTTATTGCATACACATTAAATAAGAATCTTACCAAGCATATGTGTAATGTATAATGTGTAGGAAGGAACTGCTGATGCTAGTTTAAACTGAAGATAGACACAAAATGCTGGAGTAACTCAGTGGGACAGGCAACAACTCTGGAGAGAAGAAATAGGTGATGTTTCGGGTCGAGATCCTTCAGACCCGAAACCCGACCTGAAACATCACCTGTGCAAGAAGGAACTGCAGATGCTGGTTTAAACCGATGATAGACACAAAAAGCTGGAGTAACTCAGTGGGACAGGCAGCATCTCTGGAGAGAAGTAATGCGTGATGTTTCGGGTCGAGACTCTTCTTCAGACATCACCTATTCCTTTTCTCCAGAGATGCTGTCTGTCCCGCTGAGTTACACCAGCTTTATGTGTTTATCTGCGCAATGTAGACCTCTCCATTTGCTTCCCCTTTTTGGAGAACTGAGTAATTCTAGCAAAGAATCCACATATTTGAAGCATCTGTGCCTATTCATCTTGCCTAAGATGTGAAAGGGCATTTTAAAACTCATTCAATTTTTTTTTATTAAGGGAATTACAAAGAGATTTTACAGGACTTGGTTTCTATGCTGTATGGGCATGGGTTGTGTTTTATTTATTAGTGTTGTACACGCGCAATGTATATCAAAGTCTGAATGAGAAATACAGTTGAACAAATGTCACATTCCCATGGCACCATTTATTTTTAGATTTATGGGGAAATACAAAGGCATATTGCTGATTTGACTTTAAATGCACAAAACAACTTTATTTTAATACAAATTTGTATTGCAGAATTATCCCAGAACATTAATATAGTTTAGGCCTTGCAGCATGATAAATGAGCAAACTTTCATTGACGTGAACAATAATTATTTGCTGTTCTGTGGAGAAGAATGTTGAGATTCGATACTCCTTGTATTCTGTGCGTTTTTTCTGAATGTTTCCGTAGCTTTTTCTGGTCCATTGATGTCTCACATTGTGTTTCCAAGGCAATGGCTAATTATAGAGTTGTGACAGTAGTAGAATGTTTATTGGTGCAGCAATTATGAGCCAAGTGTTTCTCTAGATATCCAAGAGGATTTTTTGTGTTTGGTATTACACAATAAATGATCTAAAGGTACAGTAACATTGTCAAGGTAGACAAATGCTGGAGAAACTCAGCGGGTGCGGTAGTATCTATGGAGTGAAGGAAATGGGTGACGATTCGGGTCGAGATCCTTCTTCCAAAGTGACGTCACCTATTTCCTTCGTTCCATAGATGCTGCCTCACCCGCTGAGTTTCTCCAGCATTTTTGGCTACCTTCTATTTTCCAGCATTTGCAGTTCCTTCTTAAACGTAACATTGCCAAGGTTGCTTGGAGTAAATGACTGGAGGTGGCTTGAAAGACTGGAAATATGAATGGCAGGGTTTCAATCTGAAGAAGGGTCTCGACCTGAAACCGTCACCTATTCCTTTTCTCCAGAGATGCTGCCTGATCTGCTGAGTTGCTCCAGCCTTTGTCGAAGTCCAGACAGTCTAGGCAGAGGGGAATGAGTTTAATCTACTGTGAAAGTGATTGTTGATATGATGATATATTCAGCCCATGTTATCTGCTGATTTGCTCTCTCCATACTCATGGGGTCTGCCTAAGGCATCATCTTGAATTAATTTTCAAACAGATATATCAAGAACATGCACACGTTGAGGAATCAATCATTGTCTGTCAAAGCATTGATCAGTTTGCAGGCCATTTGTTTCAAGTGGCTCCGTGCTGTGTACTGTAACTCAGCGGGGTCTCACTACGTGCACCTTGATGTCACACTCTCCCTCCGCATGCAAGCTTCTTTAAAAAAAGGTTGTAAATTAATAGCATTTCCTGATGTGTATCTAAATAGTTTAGTGTGTTTAGTTTAGTGCAACGGCAAGTGCGGAGGGTTTAAGGCCCCGACCACGGGTGAACAAAGGAGGAAGATGACTGAACTTTATTACCATCCATCGCAGTGAGGAATGTTGATTCCACTGTGGTGGATGTTTATGTTAAACTTTATTTTATGTGCTGTGTTTATTTTTGCTTATTTACTTAGTATGGCTGTATCGTAACTCAAATTTCGCTATACCTTAATTGGTACGTGTGACAATTAAATTGGATCTTGAATCTTAGTATGTTAATGGTTTTTGGATCATTTATACGGCATGAAATGTTAATTCTTTCACTTTCCACAGATACTGCTTAATGTAAATATTTGTAGCATTTTCTGTTTATCACAGATTTCCAGCATCTGCACTCTTAGAATTTTTCTTTAGTGGTGCATATTTGTGTGTTATTCCGAAAAGGGTGTATTGGGTAGAAGTGAGAGAGCCTGTTATTGGTCTCTGTATTTTAATCTGCTGTGTCCCTATCCCATATGGATAATGAGGATTTAGTGCATTAATTAGCATGATATTCATTGTGTCACTATTAAATAATTAAATATTACAAGTGCATGTGATTTTGCGTTGTCTTAGAGTTGAAATGTTTGATTTGCAAAGTATTAATTTTAGTGTGCTTGCCATTTCACTGTTAAGTACGTAACCAACTGGAAGTAAACTCCATGATGTTCAACTAACAAGTATTTGATGACTTCTTGAGCTATAAGATTTGTTGGATTGAACCTTTCTAAGATTAAAGATATTTCTGACATGGAATAAATGCATTGATTTATGTTTTATTGTTGTGAGATGGCTAGGTCTTTGAGATGATTTATTGTAGACTGATTTTGAGTTTAGACCTATAAAATCATGTGTTGACCATTTTGTTTGGCGGCCAAAAGTCAGTAACACAAATATAGGTGTGCTCCATTATTGATCAATTGCAATATTTGCAATCCCATGGCTTTCTTTGCTTGTGTACAGTTAAAATACCTTCTATTGGAATTGAGTCCTCCGTTTAAAAATAATGAAGTAAACATTTTTACTACCATCATAATCCAGAGGTGAAACGGCAAACAAATTGCCACAGGTTCCTACTTGTACCCTTTGATTCACCTAATTGAATATTGTTGCCCACTTTACCTAATGACCAGTTCCTCATCTCCACTTCTGTACTCCATTGATTTAAATTAATTTTCCACCATTCCAGCTGCTCCTAAGAGGGTAACGACTTGTTTCCTGCCAGAGAAAATATAGAAATGATTTCGAATTATTTTTCAGATCATTTTCATCAAACTTAAGGAGCCTTCATCTTTTCAATTAGCCTACGACTTCCCTGAGATACCGAATCATAACAATTCCTTAAATCCCTCTCCTTCATGAATCACATGAAAAGATCTCCCTGTAGCGTGATTCTGTCAGACGTGTTTATTGCAGGTTGTGCCCTGGCAACACAATTCTCATGCATGAGTGAGTGAGTTTCAGGAAGATATCAAATGCTATATGAATAGGTATTTTCATCAGGAGATTTATTTGTTTTCCTCTGACATGATCCTTCCTGTGTCCTGAAAGATTATAAGCCATCATCATTGGAGAACAACAGCTTTTAGTACTAAAGAAGGAATGGGTGACATTTCAGGTTGAGTCTCTTCTTCAGACTTTGAAGAAGGGTCTCAACCCGTAACTTTGCCCATTCCTTCTCTCCAGAAATGCTGTCTGTACAGCTGAGTTACTCCAGCATTTTGTGTCTCATCTTCGGTGTGGACCAGCATCTGCATTTCCTTCCCACACAGCTTTTACTACTATGTATTTATCATTATTCAAAAATGCAAAGGACCTTACACTGGCCACCTGGGTAAAGGAAAGGCCCACCTGCTCTGGTGCGGTCGTGTGAATATTTCAGTAAAGTTGGATCCGCTATTGTGTAAAATATGATTAAATAGAATGACAACATACACAATTATGGATCCCATGCCAAACATTTTGGATATTGTACTCTAGGATGTCATTGCCAAAGTTGTTCTTTGAACTTATAAATCTAGTTATGAAACAGGTCAGATAAAAATTGAACACAATTTTAGTCATGCTTAACTGTAGCTCATAATTGTGAGGTTAGTTTTCATACAGAACCTACCTGTATTGTCTTCTTATCCCTACTCCTTATTAGTCTCTGAAAGGAACAGCTCCATGTTTCATACAGTATTGTCAACTTGAGGAAGCAAAGGGAAAAAAGTAGTGGATTCATCTGACTCTTAAATTAAGTTATTGATCCTGTGTAAGTGTAGTTTTATTCAATCATTAGACCTGCTTGCTTTGAAATGTTTACAGCTATGGATACAGACCTGAACTATATACAAACTGTTCATTAGTTTCTGTTCCAATACATTTATATTGGCCAGAGTTTTTTCAAAATTAAAAGTAATCCAAGACTAAAACATTAAAATCCATTGATTGGAATCCCTTGATTAGGATGTATTTCTCATGAAATTTTAGTCCCCTTTCACTGTAGATATGGCTTTAAAATAAAACAGTGGAACTACAATCCAAAATGCCTCATGGTGTGAACTGGACCTCTAAGACAGATACTATACCTATAGTGCCTAAATAGAACTATCTTGCTTGTAACAGAAATGGGATTCATTTACCTTTTTGTTCTAGTTAAAGAAATGTAATAGATCATCGAACAACCATTTTTATAGCTCTCCATTGAAGATGCCTCAAAGTGTATTGAAGCAAGAAAATAAATATTAGGCAGATGAAAACAAAATGGGTTTGAGTCACTTTAGTGTAAACGAGTGTTTGATGATTGTGCAGACGGGAAGCTGAAGGGCCTCTTTAATATATGGTTTCTCTCTAAAATGAAAATAATTAGTAAAGTTGGAGAGAAAAAGGGGTTTAATTGTAAGAGGGCAGACACCTGTGGAAGAAAGTCCAAAAGCATGTTATCAAGGAGATGGACAGGCAGACTAATGTGGAAAGAAGAGACAGACGTTCACGGAGGGTATAGAAACCATCATTAAAATTCCAATGACGTTAGAACGGGATTGTAGGTGAAGAAGGTTGTCTCACTGGAGACTTGGAGCTACAATAGATATGGTGCTTTGTGTCCGGGGTTATCGGTGGCTTATGGAGCAGAAGCTGGCTCAAAGTCCATCTGGAAAGTCAAGGAGATTTATGGAGGGGTTGCATGAGAGAGCAGACTCTGAGAACGAGGGGATGTTGGTGGGGGTGAAATAGAGCGCAATGATGGGGGCTAAGGATTGGAAATCAAATTTTAAAATATTTATCTTTGAATTTCAAGGCCACTGGGTACATTGCCTTAATGTTATTGAGGACAGGAGTAAATGAACTGGCCTTGTGTATTTGCTTTGCTGAACAGGATATGGTTTGCTGAGGAAGGTTCTAGTTTTACTCTGTCATATTTAATGCCTACACTATAGAAACAATAAACATTTATTTGCTTTTCTCATTTAAAACAAACTTCTTAAGCACAAAATTCATGCTATTGCCAGGGTTGGACCAGATAGTTAGTAGGGTAGATAGTAGCTTGGTCAAAGTGTTTTTACAGAGGTGTTTGAAGATAAAGCTGAGAAACATGTTATGGGTTCGAAGAAGTGGTGCAACAACAAGGTTCAGGCTGGGTTGCAGAGGATGTGAATCTGGCAGCTGCAGGCAGTGTTGCTGAAGGGGGAAGCAACCTAGACCATTTATTTTTAAAAATATATTAAAAAATAGCACTATAGATGGGAGAACTCCAATAGACTAAAGATAGGCAGAGGTTGCATGCATTTTATGATACTAGTAAAAACATAGTTATACAATTTCAATTAATTTGTAAAGTGCAGCAATTTCACTGTTGACCATCTGAAGGCAGGAGTGAATCACCAATAGTATTTTTGCTGGGGAACATTTGAACACGTTAGGAATGATTGTCTAACTGTTGAACTTAAATAATTTTAAAAATGTCATGATGTTCTCTTGCTTGCTAACTTCATTAATCTGAAGTGATTAGACTATGTGGGCACACTGGATAAAAAGATTGGTCATAAAGTTGGTGTTAAAAATCCAGTTCTTTCAATGTGGTTTCATTTTTTTTTAATCGCTATTTTTTTAAAGGCTAGTAATTACGCTGGATAGGATGTAGCAAGTCTGATTTGGAACCATTTTTTAAAATTAAGAAGTTAATTGATGGCAGGGGTTGTGGTGATGAGAATGGTAAGGCTAGACTCATTATGCTTGGGTTAAGATGTTAATGTGGTTGGCAAGAAGAAAAGGATCACAATTGGACGTGATGCCACCTCTGTTTCAATAAGCTGCAGAATGAAATTTCATGCTCTACACGAGTAACAGTCTCTTGAGAGAATTGCCAGCAAGCATCTGGCATCTGTGCCCAAAACCACACAAGGATCTGTACATCAGGAAAAAGAGGAAAATATCTGGGATAAAGGGATAAAACACGTATTAAATCATTCCATTGTTCCAGTGATCTGAATTGAATAGCTTGTCATTGTAAACTGCATTCTAATTTAATTCATATAATTCTGTTGCTATAACTTATTCTATTTAGTTTTAATGTTGCTTCAATTAATTTGATTGGTGTGTAAGTGTATTGGAGGTGCGATTGTCAGTTAAAAAAATCTCCTAGCTTTTTGATCACTTTTAGCTAAGTAATTATTTTTTTTGTGATGTAAAGGCTGACCGACAAAACAAAGCAGCTGGTGCCTGAGAGCTAAGAGGAGCCAAAGCGACGAGCAGCTCCTTGGGGGACGTAGTGCTGAGTGTTTGTCAGAAAAGCATTGCCATGTTGAAAATGAATTGTGGAAGAAGGTGGCATGTAAAAATAAATAAATGAAAATCTATGATGAATAGAAATGTTCTGTTTCTAGAATTGTGAATTTACTGAACAGTCTGATTCATTTCCACACCCTTCTCTTTCTCTCTACCACAGAGTGAGTTAGTTTTCAGCAGTGCAGTTTGGGAAAATGTGTTTTTATCCCGATGCAAAAAGAAATCTTGGAAAAACGACACATTAATTCACATGAAATATCTTATTATATTGAAATCTTCATGAAGCATTTGCCTTCACCCTAATTGTCATCTCTAAGCAGCTTAAACAGCAGGTTTTAATGCATATTTTCCATAACAAAAGCATAATTGCTTCATTTTGTTACTTGGGGGAGAGGTACTCGAGATTAACCCTTATTTTGGCTACTGAAACTCAAAATGGTAATGCATGATTTTAAAGTTTGATTTGTATTCAGTGGAGTCATGGAGTTTCATACAGCATGTAAACAGCCCCTTTGGCCCAACTTGTCCATGATGACCAAGCTGGTCCCAACATTATTGCATTCAGCAATTATAGTGAAAATCTAAATGACTATGCCATAGTAAATGTCAGTATGTTTAACACATCACTGAGTAGTGAATGGACAAACATAATATGAACTCATCTGGCACTACTGCTTATTTATTATTCATCCACAGTTCTGAAGCTAACGGCAAATCAAAATGTTCCAGTAATTGTCCAAATCAACACATCCCAACTTAATTAATCCTTCTCTTTTCATCTGTATTCAATAAAGAGATGGACATGGAAGGTAGTGGGCTCGGGATGGGGTATGTGGACATCCTAGAGTGTGTTAGTATTGGGGAGAAAGAGGTGTTATATGTTATGAGATGCCTAGGGGTTGATACATCCCCTGGGCCAGGTATCATCTACCCCAGGTTGCTATAGGTAACAAGGAAGGAGAGAGCCACAGCCTGGATGGAGGATTTAAAATCCTTGTAGCCAGGGGCAGCGTGCTTGAAGACTGCAGGATAGCTAATATTGATCCTTTAGGAAGGGTAGCTGAGATATGCCAGGTAACTACAGGCTGTGGAGGCCTGCTTCAATGGTAGGCAGATTATTAGAGAAAATCCTTGGATAGGATTTATGTATATTTGGACAGAGGCTGATCAATGATAGCGTAGCTTTTTGTAGGGACATCATGTTTCACTGATTTGATTGCGTTTTTTGAAGAGGTAACTAAGAAGATTGATGTCGCTGAAATAGATGTCTGTATGGACTTTGATAAGGCATGTGGCAAGGTCCTGTATTGTAAGTGGGTTCAGAAAGTTGAGGTGTATAGGATCCAAGGTGCGATGGCGAATTGGATCCTAAATTGGCTTGGTGATGGGCAAAAGCTAGTGTTGACACAAAATGCTAGAGTAACTCAGCGGGACAGGCAGCATCTCTGGAGAGAAGGAATGGGTGACGTTTTGGGTCAAGACCCTTCTTCAGACTGATGAAGATTGATGGTAATGTCGGGAGGATGCTTTCCTGATTGGAAGTCTGACCAGTAGTGTACCACAGGATTGGTGCCACACTCCTTGTTGTTTGTGACTATATTAATGAATTTACGTAAATATAGTAGGTATGATTAGTAAGTGTGCAGTTGACAAGAAAAATGGTGGTGCTATGGATAAGAAGGAAGCTTGTCTTGGGGCTATGGTAGAAATAGGTCAGATGGAAAGTTTGGCAGTGCAAGGGCTACACGACATTTAATCCTGACAAGTGTGAGGTGATGTATTTAAGAGAGATATACGGTAAATGGTAGGGGGATACGAAATGTTAGTAACTAGAGGGAACTTGAAGATCAAGTCCAGAGTTCACTGAAAGCAGCAACTCTGGTGGAGAAGGCACTTGGCGTGCTTGTTTCCTTGGGATGGGGCATGGAATAAAAATGGTACATAATGTCGCAGCTTTACCACATTGGCTAGACTGCAATTCTAGTCGCCAGATAAGAGGAGAATGTAGTTCACTGGAGCATGCACAAGAGACGCACCCAGGATGTTGTCTGGATTGAATGACTTTCATTATGCGGAGAGATTGATGGAGATATCTTTTGCTGAGAGTGAAGGAGGATGTGGAATGTTGCCATATAGGTATGTAAAGTTGAGTACAGATTGGTCGATAGTCAGAATATTATTCCCAGGATAAGAGTACCAAAACCAAGAGGCTACATGCTTACGGTGAGAGGAAGGAGTTTGAAAGTGCGTCTGAGGGTAAAGATTTATCTTTTTTTGTATTTGGAACTCGCTGTGTGATGCTGTGGTGGAGTCAGATACAATCACCGTGAGAAAGATTCGAGACTGGCACTTGTGTGGGCAAAGCATAGATGAGTATAAAACTCGTAGTGCGAGCAAATGGGAGTAGTGTAGTTGGGCAAAAAGGTTGGCTTGGACATGGTGGGCTGAAGGGCCTGTTTCTGTACTGAGTGACTCTAACTCCATAAACCTGCAGGTTGACAGACTTTGGATTCATTCTTCCGTTTGTGATTTACTGTACCGCAGTTAAGGAGGTACTGTTGCATATATTCCATTCCTGGTATTTATGGTGTTTAAAATGCCAAACAATACCTTGTATGGCAAATAGCACTAAGGAACACCTCTAGTGTTCCAATATAAAATGCCTGCAGGCTGTTGCCCGACAGCCAAACAATGTGTGTTCCTGTCTTTAAAGGGACCGCAGCAAAAACACCAAATCTTTAGTCTTATAATTTGGAGGGACAGAGATTGCAGATGTTGAAATCTTACACAAACTGCTGGAGGAACTCAGCAGCGCAGGCAGCAGCTGTGAAGACGGAACAAGGTCTATTCATTTGCGTGACCTGCATTTCCTTCAGCAGTGTTGTTTCTGCACCAGACTTTGGTGTCTATTTGAACATTTGGTGTCTAGATGCTGACAACGTTATCCTGTGCAAGTTCTGGTGGAAGCAGCTGAGAAATGCAGTTCTGTGTACTGTAGGTAAATTACAGGGGGTTGAGATTGTCAAGATGGATGGCACAAATATGGGCCATTATCATTCCTTCAAAGCACTTCATCATAGTTGACACGGAGCTACTAGGAGGTAGACATCGGGACTTGTTACTTTATCAAGGGACCAGATTGACGGAGGTTTCCTTATAGTCGGAATGTTACAAAATTTTGAGATTTAAAAAATCAAGCCTGTAATTTATCCCATCAGATAGGGCATTAAAAAGAACTTTAATTTGATACATAATTCATTTTCATATCTTCAGTATTAAAAAGGCTATGGCCATTTTCATACTCGGAAATTAGCATCTTGTTCCCTATAGCTTTCCCATTGACTTAACACAAAAGCTGTGATCAAGGACAGTCAAAAGCCCATAACATTCTTAAAAATTAAAAGAACTGAATGAAATTTTCAGCTATTATAGATTAAAGCATTCTGAAACAAATATGAAACGTCTTACTTGGATGACCTGAAATTAAAGCATATAATTAGTTAGTTACCTAATTGTAGCTAATTACAAAATTGACCGTTGTGACGGAAATAGTAATAAACACCCAGACTGCCTTGAAAATTCAAAAATGTGATATTCTCAAGATCAGAACTTTAATATTATTGTATTATATGCTGTAAGTCTGTAACAGATAGGTAAAGAAATGACAATTTCTAGCAAAAGACCAAGTCTTTATGAAGATCAGTTGCTAGCTGGTACATTGGCATATCATAATCAGTAGCATCATACTCCTCAGATTGTAACCAATAAGCAACTCTGTACACCTTGTTTTTCCTCAACTTTTCAATTTTGGCATTGTAAACTACAAGTTTTTCGTCTTCAAACCACGCATGACGTGCCTTTCTGCCCACTACTTTCCCATTAAGAATGTCCTGTAGATCATCACATTTGGAGTAGTCCAAATTCGGATAATCTCTGCGAATGCAGAGAAACAAAGAACTATGGTTTCTGGAAATCTGGAAAAAAAAATGCTGGAATCTCTCGGCAGGCCAGGCATCTCCATGGAACGAGGAACACAATTAACATTTCAAGCTAAGAAAGACAGAGAATGCTGGAGTAAGAGCGGGACAGGCAGCATTTCTGGATAGAAGGAATGGGTCAACAGAAGCAACTCCTCCAACTGTTGATGACCCAACTCCTGCCAATCAGGAACATTATCTTCCCTCCACTGTCCCAGTCAATTCACTCCTTGTCTTTCTGCTGACGAGTTGGCACGCAACAAAAGTGATCCATCACCCATTCCTTCTATCCAGAGAGGCTGCCTGTCCCACTGAGTTACTCCAGCATTTTGTGTATGTCTTTGGTGTTAACCAGCATCTGCAGTTCCTTCCTTAACATTTCCAGCTGAAAGCTCTTCATCAGAACACAAAGGAACTGGACAAATGCTACCAGAAGAACTAAAGGCATGAAGAAAATATTTGTTAATTAGTTTAGAATAGAAAATTTCAATGCACTGGGTCAAATATAACAGGCCAAGGGACTTGTGCAGAAATTATAATTGCTTGTTACTGAGGTGAGATGTTTCTGAACAAGTGGTTGGAAAATGTTGCTTTTTATTTTGCTACCATCTAGTGGTAACCAGTGCAGGCTGCTGCTCTTGCTATTGAAGTCTTTGTTCTTATATTTGTTACTGGGGAAAACAAGTTGGAACAAGTACAAATGATCAATTTAAATTGTTCTAAAGTGACTGGGTGTAGTATGGATTCAGACAGCTGGAAAGAGAAGGATAAAGGGGTGGGTGATCAGAAAGAAAATGAAACTGTTGCCCCCAGTAAATAATATATGCAGTAGTCTAGGATTCATTCTAGTGTTCTCTCAGTCTCGTGTAAGGAGGATGGGTAGATGAGGGGACTGGTGAAGAAGAGGAACAGTGAAGTATGTAGTGAAAGTAGGGTGATTCTCTTGTCATGTTGGGGCTTCTGTGGTAGAGTACGTTGCACTGGGACAGTGGAGGGAAGATGGTGGTCCAGATTGGCAGGAGCTGGGATATAAAATGCTACTGAGGAGAAAAGTTGGAGGAGTTGCTTCTGTTGGACAAGAATATCAGACATTTGGGCTGGAATGTGGGATGGGGTTAGGAAGTGATAAATGATTTATGATGCAACAACTTGGCATTTAAGAGAGTAATCTGATTTCTACTTTTGTTTCGCAGAATATTTAAATGTGGTTCTACTGCTTGTCTTCCCCGCATGAACTTGGTGTTCCTGTGCTCTTTGGGTCAAATGACAATCATCCAGAATTTGCTGCCAGATTTTCCAGTGTTTATTGCACGCAGTGTTGCTAACATCAAGCCCAACAGCTTGACACTCCGACATAACTCATTGCTCATGGTAGACAATGTGTGCTCTCATTGGCCTTGTAAAAATGACAATCAAAAGAACTGCAGGTGACCTGAAACGTTAACTGCTTCACTTGCCACAGATGCTGAGTCGTTTTTCACAGCATTTTCTGTAATTTAAAAAAATGACAACTTGTTGATTTTTGTTGCCAGAAAGCTCACAGTGGAAAGTTATAACTTGCATTTACTAGCAGGTCACTTTCATAATGTGATCATTGTTACTGCAATGTCAAAACAACCCTTGTGACCTGAATGCTTAATTCCTCAGTTATTATATTATGAATAGTGATAGACTTGGATAGAGTGGATGTGCAGAGGATGTTTCCATTCAATGGACAGTCTAGGACCAGAGGTCATAGCCTCAGAATTAAAGAATGTTCTTTTAGGTAGGAGCTGAGTAGGAATTTCTTTAGTCCAGAGGGTGGTGAATCTGTGGAATTCTTTGCCACAAAAGGCTGTGGAGGCCAAGTCAATGAATATTTTTTCAGGCGGAGATAGATAGATAGATTTGTGATCAGTACTGGTGTCAGGTTATGGGGAGAAGGCAGGAGAATGGGGTTAGGAGGTCAGCCATGATTGAATGGTGGAGTAGACTTGAAGGATGGGTAATTTAAAAAAAAAGTTGTTTTTAATACTTGGTTCTGACTTTGTTTTTAAAATCTTGCAGGAGGCAGACAGCGTAGACGAAGAACGCAGATCCCAACCACGAAGGTAAGAACTGTCGCTTCCTTTTAGCGAAGATCAGATTTTGTTAACTTTTATAAGAAAAATTAACTCGTTTTACAAACCTTGATATTTTCAGAAATACTCTTTTTAGGACTTTAACTATTAGATATATGCTTCTTATTACTAAAATACCTATTCCTAATGGCTTTTGCAACTTATCCTGAAGGATTAAACTAATCTTTTAAACTCCAAACCCTTGTAAGTTGTAAATATTTTTTATTCATCTTTAAGTTTAGGGGGAAAAAGATTAATACTAAAAGTGTACAGTAACACAAAATTGTAAGGTAGTCCAAAATGAGAGTAGGTTGCACTAAATGGTTTCAAACTAATTTTTCTTTGATAATTAAATTCCTGATTAATGTTTTTGCTTTTTATGAATGCTTCTGTTTTTTTTTAAATATATACAGCGTGAGGGTGCGTGGAGTGTGCTGCCAGGGATGGTGGTGGAGGTCACCAGACATAGGATAGTGGCATTGAAGATGTTTTTAGATGGGCACATGAATATGCAGGGATATGGATCCCGTGCAGGCAGAAAAAATTAATTTAACGGCTTAATTTAACATTTGAAGACTGTCAAGTCTGGATTTGTCCCATCTTGTAGCATGAAAAGAAGGGGCAGAATTACAGCAGGAACAACAACATTCGCCCACATTGACTACATAGTGCTGGAATAACTCAGTGGGTCAGGCAGCATCTTTGGAGGGCATGGACAGGTGACATTTTGGGTCGGGACCCTTCAGCTGAGTTCCTCTAGCACTGTTCTGTGCAAGATTCCAGCATCTGCAGTTCCTTGTATCTACGTCACTCTTCAACTTACAGTTCACTACCCCTAGATGGTGCCCAAACACGTGCAAATTCTTCTGAAAGGGAAGGATGCCCATAATAATGTGATCCCCAGAGCAGGGGATGAGCTGATCGTCACTGGATTGTTCATTCCTTTGGAGATTTCTCCAGTAATCAACGCCTATTATGGTAAGGATCACAGGGAATTTTTCAGTGGCACTGTACTAGAGTATAGATACAAGGAACTGCTGATGCTGGTTTACAAATAAAGATACAAAGTGCTGGAGTAACTCAGCAGGTCAGGCAGCATCTCTGGAGAACATGGGTAGGTGATGGGTATCTCACAACCTGAAATGTCGCCTATTCATGTTATCCAGTGATGCTGCTGACCTGCTGAGTTACTCCACCACTTTGTATCTTTTTTTTTGTACTAGAATATAAATGTTCCAATTATCCACGCACAGGGCAAGGCAGGAATTAGGAGGAATGATTAGGAGGTAAATGGAGGAATTAGGAGGTAAAATTACTCTAATATTAATTGGAAAACTATGTCATATTACTGTTTTGGAGAGTTTTTTAATTCTCAGAAGACTGAGATTTTTCTGTGTTTTAAATTTCCCTTAATTCTCCAAGTGTATACACGGGAGTGAGCTATGACTTATCCTGGGGTCAATGGATTTGGGGATGCTGCTGATGAAACAAAGTCAGTAACTGCAGTAGTTAATGGCATTTGGCTGTAGGTATTAATACGGGTGATCAAGAGTGAAGAGTTTTGTTTTCATATGTCCCAAAATGGAACAATGAAATTCTTGCATGCAACTACACAACAAATACATAAACATTTAACTCTGTAAAACTCATAATAAATAATAAAAGTTCAATGTACATATAAAAGAGTGTAGACAAATAGACAATAATAATGCAAAGTCAAAAATTATGTTCGGAGCCTATTTGGAGGTTGTAGTGTTTAATAGCTGGAAGGCTGTAGGGAAGAAACTATTCCTGAACCTGGACGTTACAGTTTTCAGGCTCCTATACCTTCTTCCCGATGGCAGGAGTGAAATGAGAGAGTGGCCAGGGTGGTGTGGGCCTCCGAAGCTGGCTGCCTTTTTGAGACAGCGACTCCTGTAGATTCCTTCGATGGTGGGGAGGTCAGTAACAGTGATAGAATGGGACTTTTTGCAATCATCTTCTTTCCTGGGCGTATGAATTGCTGAACCAGGCTGTGATGCAACCAGTCAATATGCTCCCTACTGTACACCAGTAGATGTTCAAGAGTATTTGTTGACATACTGAATTTCCTCAATCTTGTAAGGAAGTAGAGGTGTTGATAGGCTTTCTTTATCATTGCATCAATCAACAGAGGAGTTTGGTTGGAATCATAGTGTGTGGATTGAATCCCAAGATTTGGCTCAAGATTTCCATGTTGGACTCAAGTTCACAAGTTATAGGAGTAGAATTAGGTCATTCAGTCCATCGAGTCCACACTGCCATTCAATCATGGCTGATCTCTGCCTCCAAATCCCATTTTCCTGCTTTCACCCTATAACCTTTGACACCCGTTCTAATCAAGAATGTTTCTATCTCTGCCTTAACTATATCCACTGACTTGGCCTCCTCAGCCTTCTGGCGATGAGTTCCACAGATTAACTACCCTCTGACTAAAGAAGATCCTCCTCGCCTCCTTTCTAAAAAAGCGCTCTTTAATTCTGAGGCTGTGACCTTTGGTCCTAGACTCCCACCAGTGGAAACTTCCTTTCCACATCCACTCTATGCCTACCATAATTCTGTAGCTTTCAATGAATCCCTCCCCCCTATCCTTCTAAACTTCAGGCCCAGTGCTGTCAAACGCTCAAGAAGCCTTTTATTCAGAAATAAAGCTAGGTTATCCTTTGGATGGGGGGGGGGGTGGAGATCATTGGATGGGAAGACTAAGTAGGCCATCCACTTACTTTGATGGTGAAGTCTTGTGGAACTGATGATTGTGTGCTACAGATTAACCAAGTTAGTGGATAAATTAATAATGCAATAATAAAATGGCAGCAAATCACAGCGATATGTTTCCAAGTGGATAGATTTGTAAAACTGAAATTAATAATAAACTTGTATAAGAGCCTTGTCAAATTAGATGGGTTGTTCTGTGCATGTTCTTCTGGAAGAGTTAGAGGAACAACTCTTGGGTAAAGATTCAAAGCTATGATTCCAGAATTGAGTACATGCTTTCAGAAAAAGCTGACATTTTGTTGTAGATGGTTTTAAAGTATCAGCATACTCTTCCCTTTTTATTTTCAAGGAGAAGTGAACATTTTGAAATATTAGACAAAAAAGCAAAGCAAATGTCATCACAGCCAAGGAACATTGCAGCCAGTAGCAGAGAATACATGAAAGGCACTAGTACGTCAACTGGTCAGCGCTGTAGATCCTAATTATCCCCGAACCACCATCAGTGTGAGTCCCACTCTGCGATCGCTGGTGGTTTGGTGAATAGCATAGAAATCGTAAGGCAAACTTTGATAAGCACGTGGCGGCGAAAATAGTGAAAGGCCGTGTGAGGAGGTTGGAGATCAGAAACATAAATGATGCCCAGCTTCTTAGCTGTAGACTATCGGATAGTTTTATAAATTACTTTTTAAGATAAGATAAGATTTAATAATCCTTTGCAGGAAATTACAATGCCACAACAGCTTCAAGACATACATAACACCACAAATAGCTTCCATACTTTTAACACCAATATGTAAATTATAAAACAAACCCCAAATCCACAAGGTTGTTCCATTATTTTACCTAAAAGATGGCTTTAGACTTTAAAATGGTAGTGGAATTGTCTTTACAATTCTTTGCCAAAACTATACAGGCTGCAATAAGTGCTTAATGAGACTAATTGGAGGTTGTTTTTTTTGGATTGCAACCACATCTGATCCATTGAAACAAATCCATTGTTTTGAAATCATATTCTTTAATTAATTTCAGCGGTACTCGAGCAGTGTGTTTGGTGTTAAGATTGCATCTGACCTAGGTCTTTATATGTTGCAACCAAGACATTCTTCTGTAATTATGCAACATTAAATGAACAGAGCATTGTGTTTTACAGTAAATGAATTCCAACTAATGGGCTGCTATCTGCTTTCAGTTCAGCAGTCGACAAAGTAACTTTTTTTGTCTAATATTTCAAAATGTTCACTTTTCCTTGAATAAAAAGGGAAGAGTATGCTGATACTTTAAATGACAGGCTTTGCATTGCCGTAACAATATTTTCAGCTATTTATAAAAGAAAATGGCAGAGATTTTAACTTTTGGAAGAAGCACATGGAAAAGTTTCCAGAGTAAATATCATATAGGGCAAATTATTGTATTTTAGTATATTAGGTAATGCCCAAGATATTACTACACAGTTAATTACTATATAGCTTATCGGAAAGGCTGGGAGAGAGGAATGATGCATGATTGCTGGGTTTGCCTACAGTTGGGAAATGAATCAAACTGCAGTGTACTCTGCCCAGTTCTGTATTTGCACCATTGCCCCATGTGGATGGCTTTGTGCCTCCTTACCCTCTTAATCATTTGAGTAGAAGCGATTGACGATGTAATAGTTTGTTGGGGTAGCACGGTGGCGCAGCGGTAGAGTTGCTGCCTATCAGCACCAGAGACCCGGGTTCAATCCTGACGACGGGTGCTGTCTGTAGTTTGCATGTTATCCTCGTGACCATGTGGGTTTTCCCTGGGTGCTCCAGTTTCCACCCACATTCCAAAGATGTACATGTCCGTAAATTAATTGGCTTTGGTTGTAATTTGTCCCTAGTGTGTAGGATAGTGGTAGTGTACAGGGATCACAGGTCGGCGTGGACTCAGTGTGCCAAAAGGCCTGTTTCCGCGCTGCATCTCTAAACTAAACTGAACAATTGCATATCATTTATCCGTGGCATAACACTCATGCCTCGTATATAGGCTGCTAACGTTCTAGGAAAGTGTTAACGACATCAAGAGGTAAATATCTCCACTGAGTCCTGTTTATTTTCCCGCAGTAAGTTCATAGCAATATTATTGGACCAGTGAATAGGTTGCCTCTTATTAAGGAAGCTGGAATGGAATATATACAGTGCCCTCCATAATGTTTGGGACAGACCCATAATTTATTTATTTGCCTCTGTACTCCACAATTCGAGTTTTGTAATAGGAAAAAATTACATGTGGATAAAGTGCACATTGTCAGAATTTAATAAAGGCCATTTTAATACATTTTGGTTTCACGTAGAAATTACAGCAGTGTTTATATATAGTTCCCCCCCCCCCCCCCCATTTCATGGCACCATAATGTTTGGGACACAGCAATGCCTTGTAAATGAAAGTAGTCATGTTTAGTATTTTGTTGCATATCCTTTGCATGCAATGACTGCTTGAGGTCTGATTCATGGACACCACCAGTTGCTGGGTGTCTTCTCTGGTGATGCTCTGCCAGGCCTGTATTGCAGCCATCTTTAGCTTATGCTTGTTTTGGGGGCTAGTCCCCTTCAGTTTTCTCTTCAGCATATAAAAGGCATGCTCAATTCGGTTCAGATCGGGTGATTGACTTGGCCACTGAAGAATTTACCATTTTTTTGCTTTGTAAAACTGCTTTGTTGCTTTAGCAGTATGTTTGGGATCATTGTCTTGCTGTAGAATGAACCGCCGGCCAATGAGTTGAGGCACTTGTTTGAACTTGAGCAGATAGGATGTGTCTATACACTTCAGAATTCATTATGCTACTACCATCAGCAGTTGTATCATCAATGAAGATAAGTGAGCCAGTACCTTAAGCAGCCATACAGTTTTGGTCTCCAAATCTGAGGAAGGACATTATAGCCATAGAGGGAGTGCAGAGAAGGTTCACCAGACTGATTCCTGGGATGTCAGGACTTTCATATGAAGAAAGACTGGATAGACTTGGCTTATACTCGCTAGAATTTAGGAGATTGAGAGGGGATCTTATAGAAACGTACAAAATTCTTATGGGGTTGGACAGGCTAGTTGCAGGAAGATTGTTCCCGATGTTGGGGAAGTCCAGGACAAGGGGTCACAGCTTAAGGATAAGGGGGAAATCCTTTAAGACCGAGATGAGGAAAAACGTTTTCACACAGAGAGTGGTGAATCTCTGGAACTCTCTGCCACAGAGGGTAGTTGAGGCCAGTTCATTGGCTATATTTAAGAGGGAGTTAGATGTGGCCCTTGTGGCTAAAGGGATCAGGGGGTATGGAGAAAAGGCAGGTACGGGATACTGAGTTGGATGATCAGCCATGATCATATTGAATGGCGGTGCAGGCTCGAAGGGCCGAATGGCCTACTCCTGCACCTATTTTCTATGTATCTATGTACATGCCCAGGTCATAACACCCCTGCCACCGTGTTTCAAAATGAAGTGCTATTCTTTGGATCTTGGGCAGTTCTTTCTCTCCTCCATACATTGCTCTTGCCATCACTCTGATATAAGTTAATCTTCGTCTCATCTGTCCACAAGACCTTTTTCCAGAACTGTTTGCTCTTTTAAATACTTCTTGGCAAACTGTAACCTGGCCATCTGATTTTTGAGGCTATCCAGTGGTTTGCATCTTGCAGTGTAGCCTCTGTATTTCTGTTCATGAAGTCTTCTGCAGACAATGGTCATTGACAAATCAACACCTGACTCCTGAAGAGTGTTTCTGATCTGTCGGACAGGTATTTGGGGATTTTTCTTTATTATAGAGAGAATTCTTCTGTCATCAGCTGTGGAGGTCTTCCCTGGCCTGCCAGTCCCTTTGCGATTAGTAAGCTCACCAGTGCTCTCTTTCTTCTTGATGATGTTCCAAACAGTTGATTTTGGTAAGCTTAAGGTTTGGCTGATGTCTCTAACGGTTTTATTCTTGTTTCTCAGTCTCATAATGGCTTATTTTACTTTCATTGGCACAACTTTGGTCCTCATGTTGATAAACAGCAATAAAAGTTTCCAAATGTGATGGAAAGACTGGAGGAAAGATTAGGTGCTGAGAGCTCTCTTATACCTGCATTAAGGAGGCAATTAAACACACCTGAGCAATTACAAACACCTGTGAAGCCATGTGTCCCAAACATTATGGTGCTCTGAAATAAGGGGATTATGTATAAACACAGCTGTAATTTCTACATGGTGAAACCAAAATGTATATAAATGGCCTTTAATAAAATCTGACAATATGCACTTTAAACGCATGTGATTTTTTTTTTTCTATTACAAATCTAAAATTGTGTAGTACTGGGACAAATAAATAAATGTCCCAAACATCATGGAAGGCACTATAGTTTCTCCAATGTGATGGTTGGTTCAAATGTGAAGAATTGTGATCATTTTGACTTCATGGAAAGTTTAATTGCTCATTTATTCAAAATCTAATGCAAACCTAGATGATAGGTAGACAAAACCTAGATTATAGGTGGACAAATTCAAACTCAGCAGGTGAGGCAGCATCTATGGAGAGAGGGAATAGGCGACAGAGAGGGAAGGATCTCGACCCGAAACGTCCCTCTCTCCATAGATGCTGCCTCACCCGCTGAGTTTCTCAAGCATTTTTGTCTATCTTCGATTGTTCCAGCACCTGCAGTTCTTTCTTAAACAAACCTAGATTATAATGGGTTAGAACTTTAAAGAAAGTGCAAACTAAATTAAAGTAATTCAGTGACTTTGATTGCCTTTTGTATAATTATCTGTAATTTAAAACAATGCTTTATCCCAATACTATTCTATTTGGTTCATGTACCTGGAAATGAAGGCTATTGACCTGATTGAAACTCGTTTGAAGCTTGCAATTTAATTATTTCGCTTTTTCGCCGTAGTATTATAATGTTTGTCTTTCAGAAACTTTATTTTGTTACCCAGCATGCAATTAACATTTTGTCTTTGAACTGAAGAAGCAAAAGTTTTCTGGAATAATGTGCTTGCTCTCTCTTAGTGGATGAATGGTTTGAATGTCTGAGAAGTCTATGATATAAAGCTTGCCATTTTCCTATGTATATTGAATACATTATTTTGAGATGAATGGCATCCATTGAAAGGGAAGAGATGGAAGAGAGTGTTGGGAGCTGATGTCACCTAATGGATGCCTTAAATAAAGCAGGCAAAGAGAAATTGTTTCCACTTATTGAAAGCATCACAGATGTAGCTTTGTTGGGTCTATTGATTAATGTTTACTTCAACCTCTTTCATAGATTCCCTATTTCTCGATGACTCCTATTTAAAAACTGTATAAAATCTGCCACATGCTATTGTGTTTCATGAGGGAAAAAAAAGTTGTATCAATACTCTTAAAGTATTTTTCAGTTTACGATGAGTCAAACAAAATAGGCGTGGGATGCTGCCATTTGTTAAGTGTAAAATGAGTTTCCATCTGAAAAAGTTGTACTTCGTCACATGATCCCTCGCAGGGAGAAGAAAATAGCGGGATGTCTTGCTCATTTGTACTGCCTAACGTGATTAAATGACTAGTAATAGTTCTATTCCAGCTATTGTTTTGAATTTATAGAATCTCGAAAAACCAAAGCTGCCTCAAAGGCATAAATTTCTCTTTATACAGTGGGTCAAGTCTTTATAGACTGTGAAGCTACAGTGATTGCCAAAGAATTTATCTTGTAAATAAATCATTAATGCTGTTGTGTGTATTGCCTGATGAGCGTTGACAATTCTGAATCATGGTTGTTTGCCATTTATGATGCTTTTCAAATGAGGCATTAAACTGATCCTGACTGCCTCTTGCAATGGATTTAAAAGAAACAAAGTGTTTTCAAGAGGAGGAGTTCTTGGAATCCCCTATGTTCAGTTCTCGGTTACCATTAGCAGATCATATAGTTATGACCTTGTTTCTGTGTTTTGGACCATGCTGTGCTGAATTTGAAACCAGTGTTTCCCTTTATCAATTATTTCTGCAGTTCTTACCCTTCAAGTCCTTTTTATGTAATCAGAATCTGGCATACTCGATCAACTGAAGTATTTTTTTTAATCTACAGGATTTCCATCACTTTTTAATTAGGCCGTTTAGTTTCATATAATTTCTCGTGTCTCATATTGACTAGTAAAATTACATGAAAGCTCTTACCTTTTTACGGTTTGTGTTATGAATATCTAGTACATTTTATGATCCTCCCTTCAGTCAGCTTTATGGGCCTGTCCCACTTAGGCGACTGCAGGAGACTATGCAGTCGCCACATGTTCGCGGGTAGTTGCCAGGGAGTAACCTTCATGGTCGCGAGGAGTTCCCGCATTCTGGGAACTAGTCGCAGCCTCATTATGGTCGCTGTGAAATTAGCAGTGACTAGAATGAAGCCGCCATGGAGAGTAGCGAGAATTCTCGTGCCGTAGGTGGGTCCCCAGGAGGTCCTAGTGGGTTGCTGGGTGGTCGAAGGTTCTTGGAGGTTCTTGTAGGTTGTAGCCGGTGCTGACCAGTGAATTTCATTGGCTCATTGGGGGAAAAAAAGGTAAGCAGTAGTTTTCAGAACTAAGGATACGTTAAATGTCTGCCGAGCTTCACAGCCATGTTTCTCTGGCTTCTTAAATGTTGTCCCATTCCTTCTCCCTCCTCTTATTCCCCCCCCCCCTCTTTTAAAGGACTTACCGTACACTGTGCTTTAGTCGTCTTAATTACAGCGCCAACCTCCCTGTTCATCGCAGATTGTGTCTGTATCACCTTGGCTTTGCACAGTGTGAATTTTTTAGACAGGGCAAATGGGGGGAGCGCTGTCTAAAAAAATTCACACGGGCTGGTGAAGGAAGCGATGTTTGTGTGCGTGTGTCGCCGTTCCAGTTGTCGTTTTTTCAGGTGACTGCCGGCAACTTGACAATCGCCGGCAGTCCGCTGAAAAATCGCCTGTGGGACAGGCCCATGTATCTTCTTTCCTGATGGTAGTTCTGCCCAATGAATTGCAGTCATTTCTTAACTCCTCCCTCGCATCGAAGTACTTGATTATTTTGGGGAACTAGCTAGCATGATAGATGAGTGCATGTCTAAGGATGATATTTTTGTGGACTTCCAGAAGGCATCCATCAAGCCTTATGAAATGGTTAATAAAATAAAAAAAGAGCATGGGGTGTGTGTGTGTGTGTGTGTGTGTGTATGTATGTTATCCCTTTATCTACTTGTCTATCTTTTATGATTTTAAATATCTGGATCAAATGTCTTTGTGACTCTGTTCCATTAAGAACACTCCAACTTCTCCAGTCAATTCACATAACTAAAGTCCCTCATTCTTGGACTTGTTCTGGTAAAGTATCCCTTTATACGCACTACATATATACACGCATAGACACAAATACACACACACCCATGCTCTTTTTATTAACCATTTCATGGATGCCTTCTGGAAGTCCATAAAAATATCATCCAGATAAGGCCCAGTGCATTTGTAACCACTTTCTCAACCAGCCTTTTCACTTCCAACCAAACTTTACCTCCAGATCTGTTCTTATTCGACTTCAAGAAATGTACCTGCTAGTTTATATGTTGCCTCATTTGGCCAACATATTACTCCATGTTTCTCAGTACTAAGTTGCATCGACCCATTCCACCAACCTCTCCATATTGCCTTGAAATTTGAAATAATCCACCAAAATTAGCTGTGCTTCCAAGTTCTGTGTTATCTGCAACATTGGAACTTGTGCTGTGTAGAATCAAGTTGAAATTGATCAATGTATTTGAAGAAAAGGACGGAGCCTGGAGAACTGCACTGTACATTTCCCTGCAGTCCAAGTGCTACCTCTCACTACTGCTCTGCTACTTTACCAGTTTTCTATCCACGATGCTACAGTCTCAGTTGACCTTCAATCTTGATGTCAGACTTATACTGTAGTACTTTATCAAATGTAGTTTTGGAATATTACATTTACCATGTCAATGTCAATCCCATTTTTATCCTTCTTAATTATGTAATCAAAAATCTTCTATCAGATGAGGTAGACCCAATCCTTGCTTGCATTTTCTAATCGATCTATATTGGCCCAAATGACTGCTAATTCTACCCTTGATAGCCGCCCTCACCATCAGGATTACTGCCAGGGGTGTTGATGTTAAATTTAGTCCAGGTCTGTTGCCATGAAAGTATTGCTTGCATTCTTAGTTGCATACTGGTGTAGAGCCCTGAGTTTAAAACTTGTCTACTTTTCTGTTCTGCCAGGTTTCCCATCCAAGCTGTTATCGTGAGGGCAATAAGCGGTCATGTCTAGCACCTTCTGTTGATAGTCGGGCAACTTGAAAGCACTCCTTTTTCACTGGTTCTAAATTGTCGGGTCAGGCACGAAGATTATCTATCCCTCAGCATAGGACATCACAAACAGAAGGACAATGATGTTGCCAGGACTCGAGGGCCTGAGCTACAGGGAGAGGTTAAGCAACTAGAACTTTATTCCTTGGAGCGCAGGAGTTGAAGGGTCATCTTATAGAAGTTTGTAAAATCTCAGTCTTTTACCTAGGGTAGGTGAATCAAGAACCAGAGGATCAGTTTAAGGTGAGAGAGGAAAGATTTAATAGCAACCTGAGGGGCAACATTTTCACACACTGGTGGGTGTATGGATTTAGCTGCTGTAGAAAGTGATTGAGGTAGGTACACCAACAATATTTGAAAAATACATGGATAGGAAAAGTATAGAGGGATATTGGCCAAACATGGGCAACTGGGACTAGCTTGGATAGGGCATCTTGGTCGGCATGTTTGAGCTGGGCTGAAGGGGCTGTGTCTGTGCTATATGACTCTGTGACTAACACTTCCGCGGAGTTTTGCGGATCACCAGTGTAACTTGTACCTTTATGCAGTCCATCAATCATTGCAGTTAACCAGTGGTCTGTTTTTGATTACAGTTAATAGCAATGCAGTTGGTGATTGGTCTCAGTAAAATTAAGTCCAAGCTAAGATAGGTGGGAGAACTTGGAAGATGAGGGGGGGGGGGTTTGATTGCATATTTCATAGTGCACTGGCATTTTATTCAGATAGGCTTCAGCTTCATGAGACTAAAGCAAGGATCAAAGCCATATAGATTTTCTTCCACACTTCCTGTCTATGATTCCTTTCACCTTTTATGAAAAGCTTTTTACGTTGAACATTTGCTGACGCACAATATCATTCTCCTCGCAGTCGAACAACAACACTGCGACCGTTGCAAATGGATAAGACCAAGAATAAGCTATCAGTTTAGTTCAATTAACGATTTGGCTGAGTTCCAAGTTATTTTGGCCCAAACTCCAGAGCATATGATCCTGTTGAAGTTGAGCTTGTAAGCTGAAATTATTTTACTCATAAACAGCACATCATCCAACCCTACCTGGTTATACTGGTCACCCACTTCATTATGGACTTTGCAGTTTAATACAGGATTTTCATTAGAACAAAGCCTCTTATCACTAAGAATATCCTCATTACTCAGTTCTAAGAGTCTCCGTAAACCTAACATCATTCCTAAAGATCTTGCACAGCATATATATTTCCAACTGGATTATAGAAGTTTGCTGTGATGCTTTGAACTAATCACTTGTAAGAAATTTCTCTCGATATATATAACTTTCTACTTTTCATGTTTCCTATGTAATTCTTATTACCTTTAACAATGTATCTTCCTGTCAGTTATATTTCAAGGAACATTAATTATGTAATGTCTTTCTGCTGACTGGTTAGCTAGCACACAACAAAAGGTTTTCACTGTACCTCGGTACATGTGTCATTAAACTAAACTAAAATTTAATGCTTGCTCAATCTGCTAATATTTGTTAGAGTGCATTTATTCTTCTCTTCATAGATAATCACACTTCCCAAAGTTGTATCTGTAGATTTCAGTATTGTGCCCTTTAATAGCCAAGTTCAGATGTTTTTATATCTAGCACTTTAAAAAGCACTGCGGTTCCTAAGCGTGTGTACGATTCTTCCAACCATTCTACTTAAAATCTGAAGAAAGGTTTTGGCCCGAAACGTTGCCTATTTCCTTCGCTCCATAGATGCTGCTGCACCCGCTGAGTTTCTCCAGCACTTTTGTCTATCTTCGATTTTCCAGCAGCTGCAGTTCCTTCTTAAACCCTAAATACTTAAAATGGTGGATTTGTTTACACAAGGCAACACATTGCATGCACTGCAACATTTGAGAGATGGGGTATGGTACATACGTACAGTGGAATTCCTTTTTTCCAGGTGCCACATAAATGCACATGTTTCCCCTTTTACTTATTCAGATTTGCTTTTACATGGTCACAGTTTGGAAACGGGTCCTTTGGTTCACACACTCATAATGAACAAGAAATCCCATGCAAGCTAGGCCCATATCCCTCCTTTTCTATCCATGTGCCTGTATAAATGACTTTTATGATTGTAGTTGTTCTTCCTGTCTCAACTACATTCAACATACCCACCTCTTTGTATGGGGGGGGGGTATATTGTGTTTAAATCTTACCCCTCTCACCTTAAACCAATGGCTTCTAGTTCTTGATTTCCCTTGGCATGGGGAAACGATTGTACATTCATTCTGTCTATTTTCCTAAAGGACAAGGGAACACAGTTAAAACTGAGCAGAAGATACGAGGATGTGAAAAACTTGTAAAAGAATTATTGCGATCCCGATTCGCTATCATCGCCGGTGGGAAGGGAGGAACATTGATGTGAAACGTTTTGGACCCTTCTTCAGATTGACGAAATACATTGATCTGAAACATCACCCATCCATGTGCTCCAGAAATGCTGCCTAACCCATTGAGTTACTCCAGCACTTTGTGTCTTGTTTTGTAAACTAGCAACTGCATTTCCGTGTATCAGCTATTTGTTATTGGTCATGGTCCAATGAAACGTGTCCATTAGGGCTTGAATGAAGAGTGAGGATTGTGGCATCAGACTTGTATTCAACCAATTACAAACATAAAAACAGCATATAAATGAAAGCGTGAATAATTATTGAAAGGGATTGGCTCAATGTTGTTATACATTTGATGTAATCGAGCAGCTGATTTAGTTTAGTTCAGCAATAGAGTGGTAACAATCCCTTCAGCCCACTGGGCCCTCGTGAACCAGCGATCACCTGTACACACTACATCTTTGCTACACACTAGGGACAGTTTTGCAGAGGCCAAATAACCTGCATGTCTTTGGGACATAGGGAGAAATCCAGACTGAGAATGTGTAAACCACATACAGACAGCACCTGTAATCAGGAACAAACCCAGGACCCTGGCACATCAGGGCAGCACAGTGGCATTGCTATTTGACCCACATACCAGGCCAAGCTGTTGGATATTACTTACTGAGGTAAGATTGCTAAAGAAGGCCTGTGGTATCCTCACCATCAATCGTCAGGGCATTACGTGTAAGTCAGGAAGACACTTTGCAGCTTTGAGTATTGTGTGCAGTTTTGGTTGCCACATTACAAGCAGGGATTGGAGAGGGTGCAGAAGGGGTTTGCCAGGATACCGCCTAGATTCGAGGATAATAGCTACAAGGTTGGACAAACTGATTACTTTCTCTGGAGCATCAGAGGCTGAGGTGATACCTGATAGAAGTTTATAAAATTATGAGAGACATACATAAATAGACAGAATCTTTTTCACAGGGAGGGAAACTAGAGGGTATAGGTTTAAGGTGAGACGGGGAAAATTTAACGTTTAGTTTAGAGATACAGGCCCTTCGACCCACTGAGTCCACTCAGACCAACAGTTGCCCATATGCTAGCTCTATCTACACACCAGGGATAGTTTACAGGAGTCAATGAACCTACAAACTTGTATGTTTTTGACGTGTGGGATGAATCTGGAATACACGGAGAACGTACAAACTACAGACAGCATCCATAGTCAGGATCGATCCCTGTTCTCTGGTGCTGTGAGGCAGCAGCTCTAATGCTATGCCACTGTGCCACCCTACAAGTGGTGCAAGATCTTTTACGTAGAGGGCAGTTGGTGCCTGGTACATGCTGCCCGGGGTGGTGGTTGAAGTGGCACTTGAGGCTTGATGATGGGAAGGCTTGTAGATATGCTGGGAACTGAGGGATATGATATGTTTGGCATAGACCTGGTGAGCGGGAGGGCCTGGTCCTCTGCTGTACGCTTCTACATAGACCATGATTACTTTAATCCTATCTGTATTCTATGTTAGCTGGTCTGTCAGCATCCGCAAAGAAAGTAAATGAATGAACATTTCTGGACTTACCAACAAATTGTAGTTTTCTGTAGAAACAAGGAAGTGCAGATGCTGGTTCACTATAAACAAAAATTCAGAGTGCTGGAGTAACTCAGCAGGTCAGACAGCATCCCTGGAGAACTTGAATAGTTCTTTCCCCCTCCCCCACCCCAAAATCAATTGGATAAAGGATCCCAAACCGAAATATCACCTACCAATGTCTTTCAGAGATGCTGCCTGACCTGCTGAGTTACTCCAGCATTTCATGTCTTTAAGGTCCAGCATTATCTGTTTTTGCTTGATCTTTGGTAACTCTGGGTGCCTTCTTTTCCAAATCACATTTGTTCTGTCAATTTGTACTTGGAGTAATGCCCGCACCACCTTTAACCTGACCTTCGGTTGTCAGCGTAAACTTGCTGACCAATGTATTTCTCATAAATTCATCTCTTCACTTACTTTCACATCAACAACAGTAATTGACTACAGTGCAAAATAAAAGACGGGCAAAGTGACCACTGCACAAAAAAGGAAGAGGATCTTGGCCCTTAACTCTTGAACACATAATTGGATGTTTGGGGAACCATTATCTCTGGTGCTCAATATCACTACCTTTCTTGATTATGGGAACAATTTCCACACAAAGAATGCAGATTTACTGATTAACAACAGTTTTTAGGAGAGTTTTTTTGGAATGGGCAGACAAGGTTGTTTTCATTTGAAATGGCCCCATTGAGATGTTATTCATAAATAAATTGAGGGATATACAATGGTGGGTATCTTATAATTCATAAATAACAGCACAGTCATCTCTCATCTTGACCTCCAGCTTTTGTTACTAACTCTACCCATCTTCCAATCACCCCTTCACTTGTATCCACCTATCACTTGCCATGCTTTGGCCCGACCTCACCTTTCTTTTCCAGCTTTCTTCCCATACTGCATCAGTCTTAACAAACATTTGGACAGGTAAATGGGGAGGATAGGATTAGAGGGATATGAGCCAAACGTGGGCAGGTGGGACTGGTGTAGATGGGGTATCTTGGTCAGCATTGGGCAAGTTGGGCTGAAGATCCTGTTTTCATGAAGTATAATTCTGACTAAGAAGGATCCTGACTCCAAACGTCATCTGTCCATTCCCACCACAAATGCTGCCTGACCTGCTGAGTTCCTTCAGCACTTTGTTTTTTGCTCAAGATTCCAGCATCTGCAGATTCTTGTGTCTATATTTTATAGATCCCTTGACTATTATCAGAATAAGTTTATTGGCCAAGTATTCACATACAAGGAATTTGGTGCTCTGCCCGCAAGTGACAACATGACATACTGTGACAGTTAGGAATGACACATAAAGCATTAAACATTAATAATAAAACATTATTGATTAAACATGTGAATTAAATAAAATACCAGAGCAAAAGGAGGCTACAGATTTTTTGTTATTAAGTAGAGCTACTAGTCGTGGAAAAAAGATGTTTTCATGTCTGGCTTTTCATATGGCAGCTTTGACAGTCCGGAGTCGCCTTCCAGAGGGAAGTGATTCAAAGCGTTTGTGGCCAGGGTGACAGGGGTCAGAGATGATCTTACCCGCTCACTTCCTGACCCTTGCAGTATATGTTTAAACAAAAAGGAATATAGTCCTGGAGACTAATCAGTTATTTCATAAGCCAGTCGACAATCACCTGTTACTCATGCAGTGTTTATTTAGGATCCCGGCAGATGGTGAAACTATGGGGAAACCACCTGGTTGCACTCATTCATTCATTGCAGCAATAGGTGGATGAGATAAGTTTCATCCTGTGACCAGCATTTGCTGACTCATTTAAAAGTACTCCGATCTCAAATGATTTTCTGATGTTTGTATAATTGTACTGGTAAACCAAAATTTCACTGAAGCAGCTAAAGCACAATAATGCATTCATTTTCACCTTTCGTTTAATTACTTTCCTTTCCTAAGGTGGTGATGTTGTTTTTGCAGTGTGGTTAATGGAAATATTCTTTCCTGCAAAGAATAATGGAAAGTGAACCAGGGAGTGGAGCTGGCTGATTTATCTCCGTTTGGGAGCACTGACATCAATGATATCGCCACTGCACAAGCCAAAATAACATCTACAATTAACCATAGGATGTCTCTTCTAATGATGGTTTTGGCACAGATTAACACAAATAATTTGTCTGAATGCAGCATCGCTTCCCTGAACATTATTGAATGTTAGCAATCAATGTAATAAATTAACATTGCATTAGATCTGCAAATTTTTGTAAAATAAATTAATACCTGGCCTTTACTATTCCTGTCCTATTTTCAAATCAATGTTTGACTACTACGCTAACAATATTACAGAGTTTGTACAATTATTTTAAGGAAGGAGACTCTCTTAATCTGCTAATTTTCCCAGGCTGCCATTTACCATTCCAAACGGGTCGTGCCCATTTGCTTTGTATCAATGGTCTTTCTCTTACAAGCAAAGGTATAGGTTGAAGTAGATTGGTGGTACAGCAGTGCAGTGGTAGAGTTGCTGCCTTATAGCACCAGAGACCCAGGTTTGATCTTGACTACAGGTGCTGTCTGTACAGAGTTTGGACATTCTCCCTGTGACCCCGAGTGTTTTCTCCGGGTGCTCCGGTTTCCACCCACATTCCAAAGACGTGCAGGTTTGTAGGTTAATTGGCTTCTGTAAATTATCCCTAGTGTGTAGCATAGTGCTGGTGTAAGGGGTGATTGCTGGTTAGCGTGGACTTGATGGGCCTGTTTCCACAATGTACCTCTAAAGTCTACAAGTCTACATTGATGAGGATAAGTGGTATTGCCAGTGAAGTAAGTGTAGTGTAGTGTTATATATCAATCCATTTGATAATTTACTTGCTTATTTCTTTAAATGGAGCCTGCTGTGGTAAGAGTATAGATCTTAGCTTCCAGTGTGAAAAAGGGCCCCGACCCAAAACGTCACCTATCCTTTTTCTCCAGAGTTGCTGCCTGACCCGCTGAGTTACTTCAGCACTTTGTGTCTATCTTTGGTATAAACCAGCATCTGCAGTTCTTTGTTTCTACATAAGAGCTGAGAGTGGAAGCAGGAGCAGGCCTTTTTTTTCTCCTCATCCTTGTTCCACCATTCAATAGATCATGGCTGATTTATTTTAAACCATCTTGGCACCACCTTTCTGCATTAACCCTGTATCCCTTGATTCACTTAATATTAAAACAATCTATCTATCCTTCTCTTTGTCTTGAATATACTCGGTCATTGAGCCTTCAGTCTTGGGAAAACAATTCCCAAGATTCACAACCCTTAGGATGAAGACATGTTTGATTGCAGCCTCTTCAGTCGCCTGAAGTAATGCCTTTTTGTGTCTTACGCCCAAATAACAATGAGAAGGTGGAACTTTACCATGGGAAGTCTGGAGTGAATGGTATAAATGCATTGATGGAGAGGCTGGATAAATATACGAAGGAGAACGGAACAGCACATTATGCTGATAAATATAGATGTGCAACAGTGTGAGTGGTGTATAAACAGCAGCATGGACACGTTGTGCCGCATGGCCTGCTTATGTTATATATAGTCTTTGCTTTTGTCGCCTTTTGGCATTATGTAGAAGCTCTCCCTTCAATTTCAAAAGCAACCTTTGCAAGAAACAGCGAATAACTGTTTAAAAGCTGCTGTTGAACAGTGGCTTACATGTGGACTTTGAAGAAGGAAGCATTTTCCAATAAGTACCTCATGATGCCACCATGTACTACTTCATGTTGACTGAAAGTAAGTTACAGTAGTAGTCAGACTGACTATTTAATTTCTGTCTAGCTTCTCCGTTTAAAAGTGAGGATAGTATAGTGGTTATTTATTCTGCTTCACATTCCCAGGAATGAAGAAGAACATTTTAAATTACATCATTGTAATGGGATACTGTCAGTTTCATAAATATGATTTGCTCGCCTTATATAATCGATATTTGGTTATGGAACTTTTTTTTCTGAGCATGAGTACATAGCTACATGAAAGTCAGATGTAAAAACAAAATGTTGGCTGGAAGCATTCAACGGGTCAGGCAACATCTGAGGACAGAGAAAATGTTTCATGTTGACAACCCATGGTCAGAAAGGACAATTATTCGGCCGTCAGATATAGAGTCACAGAGTCATAAAGCGTGGACACAGGCCCTTCGGCCCAAGTTGCCCACGCTGACCAACGTGTCCCATCTACACTGACACCACCTGTCTGCGTTTGGCCCATATCCCTCTAAACCTGTCCTATCCATGTACCTGGAAATGGATCAGACCCAACAAACCAGACCTGTTACTTAGTTGAAACAAAATTGTAGTCAGAGGCTGCAACAAGGTTTTTGAAGGATTTGAAAATAGAAATGAGAATTTTCTGTAGTAGACAATAGGTGCAGGAGTAGGCCATTCGGCCCTTCGAGCCAGCACCGCAGTTCAATGTGATCATGGCTGATCATCCCCAATCAGTACCCTGTTCCTGCCTTCTCCCCATGTCCCCTGACTCCGCTATCTTTAAGAGCTTTAAGAGGACTGAAAAGAATAGCAAAGATTGATGCACTTACTGGAAACTTAAAGCCTCTTTTTCATCCTTCTAAAAAGCCTAACAATTAATTAAGATTTAATTTGTGTTGTATTTTTGGCTTAGAAATTTAGCAAAATGTCCTGCTAAGCTAACATTGCTATTCTGTGCAGGCCGTGGCACAAAATTATTATGTCTATTTTCAGCTCTTTCCAAATCCATGTCCCAATCTTCGACTAGGAATTTCCTTCAACCACACATGGGGCCAGTTCCTTGGGTCTGATCTGTGTGTGACACTGACATTCAAACCAACAAACTCTCAGACATGTTGTAATATACATTTTAAGCACAAGAAATAGGAGCAGAAGTAGACTGTATGGTTGATCTGGTGTTTGATCTTAACTCTAAGTATCTTCTTGATCAGAGTAATCGCTGATTCCTCTATACTCAAAAAAATCTGTCTCAGTCTTGAATGTACCGTAACGCCAGAGCCACTGCTTCTCTGGTGATTTACAACACTCTAAAATGCCTCCTCGTCCCAATTTTAACAGGATCACTTTATATTCTGAGAAAATGCCCCTAACTTCAGATTTCCCCATCCATGGGGAAGATCTTCTCAGCAATTGTTCTGCAGTCTTATCAGGGATCACTAATGACAGCTTACAGGTGTTGTACAGTGCATTATTATACCTCTCTGTAGGAATCTCCATTTCATGAATTCATCAACATTTGATCTTTTTTAACCTGAATATTAAAATCAAGAAAATCTACTTAAATGTTTCTATATGTTTTGCAAGAGCATAGGAAGTGTGTGATCTTGCCACAAACATGTTGCAGCTGATCTTTATCCTGTCAGGATATGACATCATTGATCCTACATAAGATCATCCTACGGTGAACTTTGTGTTCATATAATTCATTGCAAAAACCCATTGCCCAATGAGTACAATAATACACCTATTGCATCATGCAATGTTGTTAAAAATGGATATCAAAATACAAGCTATAAACAAAATGCTGGATACACTCAGCAGGTCAGGTAGCATACGAGGAAAGAGAAACAGTTAACATTTCAACTTCAAAATCCTTCTTCAGAACTGGAAAAGGGAGAAAATAATAGACATGTGAAACTGCAGATGCTGGAATCTTGAGCAAAAAAAGTGCTGGAGGAACTGAGTGGGTCAGGCAGCATCCGTGGAAGGAATGGACAGTGGACGTTTCCGGGTCGGGACCCTTCTGCAGACTGATTTTGTTCAGGGAGAAAATAAGTTGCAGAGTAGGTGGAGCAGGTGGAGTGATTAGTGCAAGACCAAATGGTTTAATATGGCTTTTAGAGGCACATAGTGCCGCTGTGTCTCTGTGTTGTCAATGGCAGGGCTGTGGAACATGGGGAGAAAAACTAGAGCTCAAATCACACATCATTCTGATACAGACAAACAGAAAAGGCAAGTCAGCTAAATTAGAGAATTCAAAATAGAGCCCGTTGGGAAGATGAGATGCTGTTCTTCAGTTTGTAGGAAGGAACTGCAGATGGTGGTTTATACTGAAGATGGACACACAAAGCTGGAGTAACTCAGTGGGTAAGGCAGCATCTCTAAAGAAAAATAATAGGTGACGTTTAACCCTTCTTCAGACTATGGGTTCCTGACCAGCTGAGTTACTCCAGCCATTTGTGACGATCTGCTGCTCGTCAGTCTTGCATGGGGCCACATTCTAACGGTGCAGGAGGCAACAGGTTGGTGGAAGTGAAATGGAGGATTAAAATGGCAGCATCTGTAGACTGAACTCGCTGTTCAGCAAAGTAATTATCCAATCTGTTTCCAATGCCCTTCACGTTTATTCGACTTCCCATCTCGCAATGACCTATCTCTCTGTACAAATGATTCTGGTAACCCTACAGCATCTGACTGCAGCATGTCGTTTTTGCTTGCTATCCATGATTATAATTTATTGAAAAGAAATAGCAGCAAGTTCTTATCAGAAACTCACCAACTGTGGGCTTCAACCAGCCAGTGCTCTGGCTGGGAACAGCTTATCAATTCATACTTTTATCATCACCAGCTATCATTCTCGTTTATCAGCTACTGAAAGTCTGCAAACCACACTTCCAGGATAGTCATTTTTTTAAAGAAGAAAACATGTTACACAAAGATAAGTAAAATTCAGGACCATGATAAGGGCGAGTTTCACATTCATGATGTTTGTGTAAGAAAGAAGTGCAGATGCTGGTTTAAATCAAAGGTAGACACAAAACGCTGGAGTAACTCAGCGGGTGAGGCAGCATCCGTAGAGAGAAAAAATGGGCGACGTTTCGGGTCGAGACCCTTCTTCAGACTGATGTCAGGGGAGGGGGCGGGACAAAGATAGAATGTAGGCGGAGACAGTAAGACTAGTGGGAGAACTGGGAAGGGGATGGAGAGGGAAAGCAAGGACTATCTGAAGTTAGAGAAGTCAATGTTCATACCGCTGGGGTGTAAACTACCCAAGCGAAATATGAGGTGCTGTTCCTCCAATTTGCGCCGGGCCTCACTCTGATAATGGAGGAGGCCCAGGACAGAAAGGTCAGATTGGGAATAGGAGGGGGAGTTGAAGTGCTGAGCCACCGGGAGATCAGGTAGGTTAAGACGGACTGAGTGGAGGTGTACAGCAAAACGATCGCCGAGCCTGCACATGGTCTCGCCGATGTAGAGAAGTTGACACCTGGAACAGCGGATACAGTAAATGAGGTTGGAGGAGGTGCAAGTGAACCTCTGCCTCACCTGGAAAGACTGTTTGGGTCCTTGAATGGAGTCGAGGGGGGAGGTAAAGGGACAGGTGTTACATCTCCTGCGGTTGCAGGAGAAAATACCCGGGGAGGGGGTGGTTTGGGTGGGAATGGAGGATTGACCAGGGAGTTTCGGAGGGAACGGTCTCTGTGGAAAGCAAAATGGGGTGGAGATGGGAGGATGTGGCCAGTAGTGGGATCCCGTTGAAGGTGGCATAAATGTTGGTGGATTATATGCTGTATGCGACGGCTGATGGGGTAGAAGGTGAGGACAAGGGGGACTCTGTCCTTGTTATGAATGGGGGGAGGGGGAGTTAGAGCGGAGCTGCGGGATATCGAGGAGACCCTAGTGAGAGCATCTATAATGGAAGAGGGGAACCCCTGGTTTATGAATGGGGGAGGGGGAGTAAGTAAATCGTTTCGCTGAATAACTCCGCTCAGTCCGTCTTAACCTACCTGATCTCCCGGTGGCTCTAACTTCAGGTAGCCCTTGCTCTCTCTCTCCATCCCCTTCCCAGTTCTCCCATTAGTCTTACTGTCTCTGCCTGCATTCTATCTTTGCCCCAGCCCCTCCCCTGACATCAGTCTGAAGAAGGGTCTCGACCCAAAACGTCGCCCATTCCTTCTCTCCAGAGATGCTGCCTCACCCGCTGAGTTACTCCAGCATTTTGTGTCTACCTTCATGATGTTTGTGTTTGTTTAAAAAGAAAAGTGTTACTGATCGCATCAAAGTTATTCAATGGGTATCGGAAAAAATAGAGTCAGTCATGGAGTTATACAGTGAGGAAACAGGCCCTTCAGCCCGACATGCCCACACCAGCCAACATGTCCCAGCTACGTTAGTCCCACTTGCCTGCGCTTGGTCCATATCCCTCCAAACCTGTCCTATCCATGTACCTGTCTAACTATTTATTAAAGGTTGGGATGGTCCTCCTCTGGCAGCTTGTTCCATACCCCCACCACCATTGATGTTTACATGATAGACAATAAAATAACACAAAGTGTTGGAGTAACTCAGCGGGTCAATCTGAAGAGGGGTCCCGACCCGAAACATCATCTATCCATGTCCTCCAGAGATGCTGTCTGACTCGCTGAGTTATTCCAAGACTTTGTGTCTTTTTTTTTAATGAACAAGCATCTGCAGTTCCTCGTGTCTGTACGATAAAGATACAGATTGTTCTACGTTACATAGTACAAAACACGTGGTCAGGTGAGCAGTGGATATAAAAGAAAAATGATTGAAACAAACGACATACTTTTCCAGCTTTGTTCTTGGTTTCTTGGTTTCTTGGTCCTCCAAAATATTCCAAATGGAATTTAAACTGGAGGTGGTGGTGGGAGGACTTAAGCCAGAAAGGGTTTTTGGGAAGAAAGAGCTACCTTAAATTTAGTTGCATCTGGTTGGGTCACTATAGTAGGGTGGAGATTATTCCATGCTTTAATTGTGCGGGGGAAGAATGAATTGCTGTACACATCTGTCTTGGTAGCTGGAATCACAAATTCGCCCGTAACCCGAAAAAACGCGTTGTTTTTTCTCAATTCGTTTTCACGGGGTCGGGGCAGGCAAACCGACCTGAGAACTGCAGCCAGTCCCTGGGACGCGAGCTGATCTGGGAACGGCAGCCAGTCCCCCGGCATGCAGAATGCCAACTTGATCATTATGGACAAATTGGGCCAGCCATGTACATGTTGTATAACTCTGACTCTATGCAGATCTGAATGGGCTTAGAATGACCATTTAAGCAAAATTGACCTCACTTTCCCCATTTTGATTCTTGAGATTAATATCCCTTTGCTCTGTTAACAGCGTTAAAGTACTTAAGAGGTAGAGTCAGGAAAGGGAACATGTTATTTTCTTTTAGTTTGCTTTAATTTGTTAGTTGATTTTTTGTTGATTGCCATAATTTCTGAAATGGTCTTAATGTAACTTAACTGTTATAAAGCAGTAATACGTGATTTTTGTCCAAACAATTGGAACCTGCATAAAATGTTTGCATTATTAACAGGGCTGCCAACTCTCACGCATTGAGCGTGAGACTCACGCATATCACAAAACTCTCATGCTCTCACGCTGATCACAAAATTATATAACGAGAATAGGAGTTGTTTTGTTTAACAAATAGTGCAGGAAGGAAGTGCAGATGCTGGTTTAAACTGAAGATAGACACGAAAAAATAGAAAAACAGAAAAACTCAGCAGGACAGGCAGCATCTCTGGAGAGAAAGAATGGGTGATGTTTCGAGTCGAGATCTTCAGCCTGAAGTTCGCACATAGCAAACGAGTAGAGTGAGTTACGTTTTTGCACAAAACTTGGCTCCAAGTTAGTTGCCTGGGAAAGTCCAAACAAGATTAAGCAAATACTTTCCGGAGAAAAAAACTAAAAATTAACCAAGACGTTAGTCATTAAGGACCCCCCCCCCCCCGGGAAAATATCAGGAACTGGCGTGAGTTGAAGTGTGGAGCGGCTGGGAGTGTGGAGCGGTGGCGTGGTTGTCTCACTCACAACCCCTGTCGCCCCCACCCACCCACCAGCGCTGTGGAGGAAGTGCGCTGCAGCTGAGAAGCAGCTGACCGGGAGAACTGAGAGCTGAGAACTTGTCACATCAGCCCGGGCTGTGCACCAGGAGAGTGGGGGACAGGGCAGCCCAGTCCAGTGGCAAATCCCAGGCTAACTGCTGGGAGTCAGACGCTGGAGGTTGCAATAGCTGTGAGCTCGGCGCGTTTGCCTTGTTAGAGCAGGAGCGCTGAGCCGGCACTCACTCGCCCGCCCGGTGCCGAGTCCCCACCATGTACACACCAGTGCCTGCCTAGCCTAACCTCACCGCTTCACGCCACCACACGTTACCAATCCGTGCTCTGATTTTTATTTTATTTAACTGTATGCGTTCATTTTTGTTTACTACCGGCGGACCTCGAAATTAACCTCAAATAGTTGCGAACACATTACCCGTGTCCCAATGACTCTGGACGCTATCCTGGGTGAGAGCAAGGCGGAGGCCGGGAGCTGGTGCTCCTGCTATGGCGTGAAGATGACTCCTTACTTCTCTGAGAACGCGGTCATTTCACAGAATGAAATCAACCTGCTGTAAGTATGAATGGAAAGTCGCTAAAATGTGGGATTCCTGAACAATACTTCCAACAGCACACACTGTGACTCTGCACACAAGTCGTGCTTCGCAATGTCACTTTCAGAGTGTACTTGTGCTTCTGGTGCCGTTTATGTACAGCGTTGAACTTTATATTCGACCTCTCAATAACATCTGCCGGCTAGGTTTTATTCCGAGCTTGCAATAATCATATCGACGGGGTGTCATTTAAATCTAAAATATTAATGCAATCAATGTAACGTGAGAATTGGAAAATGCTGCTTCTCAATCCATGCGGTCTGCTTAGAGTTTGAGTGAAATGTCATGATTGGCTGGAAAGCCGCCTTGATTTGATCAGCCAGGACCAGCTCCTGACTGTAGGAATAGTGCCAACAACAACCTCCTTACCCCCAATCAACTCGAATCTTTTACAGCCAAGCTACTGTGAAATGATCTATTCCGAATGTAAACGATTATCACCTGAAATTTAAAATAAATGATTTGAATGAAAGAGCTGGCTTGTTTAACACTTTTCACACCCCTGTAATACCCAAATGGCCAGTTAACTGCCGTGGAAGTGCTGCCTATTAGCCAAATGGCTATGTATTGGCAACTGGATGGTCCCAAAAGTAATGAAAGGAAAAACCTGAACGACCAATTTATTTTCTGGGGATTGAGAATTGGGACTTGTAATGACACCCCATTACTGCTTAAACGTTCTCATTATTTCATTCGGGAGATATTTCGGCCTTGATTTGAACTTTATTTGGAATTCTTTGGCTGTGTTCATTTGCATGAGTTTGGGTGGGAGGTAGCAACTTTATCCTGGAGCCAGGTGGAAGCTTCAGCATTTAAAGTAGTGCGGTCCCTTGGGGAACACTTGTGTTCTGCAACTAAAGGAAGAAAAGCTTGGCAGTCATTCCCTGTTCCATGCCAGTGTTTTTCCTTTGCATTAAATCCTTATCTCCCCCCCCCCCCCTCCTGGGATCCTGCTAAATGCAAAGTATACCGTTTTGAGAGTCTCCTGAGGTGTCGAAAAGCACTTTCTAAAAGCAAGTTTCTTTTTGCTTTTGTTTGTTATTAGTTATTCATTCATTCATGCACTCTCAGTTGCCCTGATTTACTTAGAAACACTTGACATCTATTTATGTCACCAGCATCTGATGTCCATATTTTGCACAGCTAGCTACTGCCATCAGAGTGCTTTTGGAATGTGTAATTAAGAAGACTGGGAACTGAAAGCATGGTGCAGTTCTTGATGCAAAGTAAAACCTAGTCTTGCCCCCTGTAGACTTTGTTGTCCCTTGGGGGGGGGGGGGGTTAGATACTCGGTACTCTAGTTTATCATTCTTCTATTTGCATACACTTATGATTACTACCTATTAATTAAAAAAAGGCTTAGTAACCCTTCAATCTCACTCTTTCCGCTCAGACTATCATGTTACCCATTTTATTTAATGGTTTTAGAAACATAGAAAAATAGGCAATTCGGTCCTTCGAGCCATTCAATATGATCCAGTCAAGAGGGTTTATTGTCATGTGTCCCAGATAGGACAATGAAATTCTTGCTTGCTGCAGCACAACAGAATGTTGTAGGCATAAATACAGAACAGTTCAGTGTGTCTATATACCATAGACCATATATATATACACATAAATAAACAGATAAAGTGCAATAGGCTGTTATAGTTCAGAGTTTGTTTGATGGCGAGTTTAATAGCCTGATGGCTGTGGGGAAGCAGCTGTTCCTAAACCTGGATGTACCAGATTTCAGGCACGTGTACCTTCTACCTGATGGCAGCGGAGAGATGAGTGTGTGGCCAGGATGGTGTGGGTCCTTGATGATGTTGGCAGTCCTTTTGAGGCAGCGACTGCGATAGATCCCTTCGATGGTGGGGAGGTCAGAGCCGATGATGGACTGGGCAGTGGTCACAACCTTCTGCGTTCTTTTCCGCTCCTGGACGCTCGAGTTGCCGAACCAAGCCACGATGCAACCAGTCAGCATGCTCTCTACTGTGCACCTGTAGAAGTTCGAGAGAGTCCTCTTTGACATTCCGACTCTCCGTAATCTTCTCAGGAAGTAGAGGCGCTGATGTGCTTACTTTATAATTGCATCAGTGTGCAGGGACCAGGAAAGATCTTTGGAAATATGCACACCCAGGAATTTGAAGTTCTTGACCCTTTCCACCCTCGTCCCATTGATATAAACGGGATTGTGGGTCCCTATCCTACCCCTTCCAAAGTCCACAATCAGTTGCTTGGTTTTGCTGGTGTTGAGAGACAGGTTGTTGTGCTGGCACCATTTGGTCAATCGGTCAATCTCACTTCTATCCTCTGACTCGTCACCATCAGTGATTCATGGCTCATCATCTAAAATCGGTACCCCGTTCCTGCTTTTTCCCCATCTCCCCTGATTCCTTTAGCCTTAAGAGCTAAATCTAACTCTCTTGAAAACATCCAGTGAATTGGACTCCACTGCCTTCTGTGGCAGAAAATTCCACAGATTCACAACTATCTGAGTGAAGACAATTTTCCTCACCTCAGTCCTACATCTCAGTCCTACATTTTGACACAAATTTGTAACCTCTAAAAGGTTATGCCTTTATTCCTTCACTTTTGGAGATGCCAAATCCATTTTATTTTTGACAATATGGAACTGACCTGCATAATACAGCCTGGGTGAGGAGATGGTTGGCAGGTTGGTCTTCCATATCCGGCAATACGAGAAGTACATGTACTAGGGAGAAAAATGCTGATACAGGTTATGAGTTTACTGGTTTAAATTACTTTTGAAAATGGCTGAGAATCCTTTCATTTACATTGATAGACATCTAGATATAAGATCATTACGCTCCTGAACTTTGATTTTAATCTTCAGTTTAGGTTTTTTTTTAAAGCAAAAAAATAAAATTGCCCTGTTCTCCCTTCCAGTTTATTACGAGCAGGAAAATCAATTCTTAAATGATAAATATTTGCATATTTTGATTACCACTTAAGAAGAATGAATATTTTTATGATGGTAGATAAAAATGCTGGAGAAACTCAGTGGTTGAGTGAGGCAGCATCTATGGAGCGAAGGAATATGTGACAATTCGGGTTGAGACCATAGGTCTCGCTGAGTTTCTCCAGCATTTTTAATCTACCTTTGATTTTTCCTGCATCTGCAGTTCCTTCTTGAACATTTCTATGATGGTGTATGTTGGCTGTCTATGACCCATTATTGAAGCAGAAGTATTTGGGATATATTTTTACATGTCCCATTGAGTTGCACACACACAGTGGGGAAATTCAGCATCATTTTTACACTCAACATTGTCATTTAGGTGTGTTTAATATTAAATACTATCCAGTGCATGCAGTTTTTCTTCTAAAAAACAAATTGTAGTCCATCTTTATTGACAGAATAATCAGACCATTAAAACAAACTGTAAAATGATAGTAGCATATTTTAACCATTTGAGCTTCTTTAATATTAATGGGTGTTCTGACTTGCTGGTTGCATGGAGGCAGATTTTATCTGCACCTTGTGCTTTGTTTGTTTGAAATATCTTGCTTGCAGTGTTAAGTTTGTTTTTATAACTTGGGCGTAGGCTGTACTAATCCAGTGTCCCAAATGTATTTACATTTGACAAGCCACTAATATTAGCTTGAACGATTAACAAAGAACCTTCTTTTTGATAGAACTGATGGTGTTCCTATTGTGTCCCAAAGAGCTTTGCACTTGAAGAGTGATCCATTAGTTGTGGTTGCTGGTGGTGGTTTGGAATAAAATTGGCAGCCAATTTATCCATAAATCATGGTCCCGTTAACATTAAATGGAGGAAGGTTGAGATGTTTTTGTGTGGAAAGGAACTGCAGATGCAGGTATATACTGAAGATAGACATAGTGTGCTAGAATAACTCAGCACGTCAGGCAGCATCTCTGGATAAAAGAGGATGGGTGGCGTTTCGGGTCGGTACCCTTCTTCAGACTGAAAGTAGAGGGGAGAGAATGGGAAGTAAGAAAAGGCCAGAACAAAGCGGGGCTGGTAACAGATGACCAAGGAAGGGTAGAGTCCAGATATTTTGTGTTGCTTACATGAAGAATATTGGTGTGGTGATGCAAAAACATCCTGCTCTTTTATTTATAGAATATTTTACATTTGCTGAATAGGTTTTATCTCAAACGATTTAAATTCCAATCATTGGGTCTGCCTCCATTATTGTACTTGTGTCTATAACGGTGATTGAATACACCATTGATCTTGCAGATAGAAGTGCTTGCTCTTCAGCTAAACTTGACAACCATTGAGTCCTTGAATGTGAAGTAGTTGAATTGATGTCCTTTAGTAAAGCAATGTGTACAGCGTTCCCTAACCAGTCTGAAGAAGGGTCTCGACCCGAAACTACACCCATTCCTTCTCTCCAGAGATGCTGCCTGAGTTACTCCGGCTTTTTGTGTCTATCTTCGGTTTAAACCAGCATCTGCAGTTCCTTCCTACACAATGTGTACAGAGGTTTGGTTCGGCCCAGCTGGAGCACGGCTTGCTGTTGCCGCACCAGGGGAAGGATGTGAGGATGCGGAGGGGATTTATCAGAGTGGAACAATGCAGTTGTGAGATGCCTGTTACTGGCTGCATTTGTTCTACTAGGTGGAGTGGAGGAAGCTGAGCAGGAATCCTGCTGGACAAAAGTGTACAAAATAAAGAGGTACAGGGAATGTTTTGAGATATTTTTCTCCATACGGAGACTTTAAAAAAACAGAGGACGTAGGTTTAAGATGTGGGGGTAAAAGATTTAATAGGAACCCAAGAGGCAACTTTTTTTACATAAAGGGTGGTGGGTATATGGAACGAGCTGCCAGAGGAGGTATTTGAGGCAGGTACTATCACAATGTTTAAAGAACATTTGGGCAGCTACATGGGTAGGAAAGGTTGAGAGAGATAGTCTGCTGGAACTAGTGTAGATGGGGCATCTTGGTCGGCATGTGCCAGATGGGCCAAAGGGCTTGTTTCCATGCTGAATGACTCTTAAGGTGAGACCTGAAAGGGGACCTGACAATCTTTATTTTCCAGAGTGTTGCAGTGTGGAACATGCTGCCTGGGAAGGTGGTGGAAGCAGATGTTCCCACAACACATACGATGTAACTTTATTTATCCCAGGAGGGAAATTGATCATTAAAAAGTATCTGGAGGAGTGCTAAATTGCCATGGCTGTGGCCATGTGCTGCTGTGAGTTAGTAAAGATGGTTACTGAGAGAAAGAGGGTGCAGAAAAGTTTAATCACATTGCTGCCTGAATTAGAGATTATTAGCTGCAAGGAAGAGTTTGGACAAACTTGGACTGTTTGCTTAAACGAAGGGAACGTTTCCTTTATCCCTAACCTGTCTGAAGAAGGGTCTCGACCCAAAACGTCATCCATTCCTTCTCTCCAAAGATGCTGCCTGACCCGCTGAGTTACTCCAGCCTTTTGTGTCTATCTGCAGTATTCTTTTCCCTGGGTCAGTCAATAGACAATAGGTGCAGGAGTAGGCCATTTGGCCATTCGATGTGATCATGGCTGATCATCCACAATCAGTACCCCATTCCTGCGTTCTCCCCATATCCCCTGACTCCGCTATCTATCTAACTCTCTCTTGAAAGCATCAATAATGGTTATGATACTTGGAATATCACAATAAGCAGTCATAATGGTCCACTGGAGTACTTCATCGTCAGATGTGCCTAGGTACAGTGAAATACATTAAAAATCTTATTATACACAAACACAATCTTTTTTTTTTTTTGCAGCAGCAGTCTTGGGCTAAGGTTGGGTTTCTAAAGTACAGATAATCAATTTACAAGTTGCACTCTTCTAGCTGCCAGTCTGAATGGATATAGAATCTTTGCATTAGACCACTGCTGGAGCCAGGGAATAAATGGTTCTCTTGCATTGCAAATCGATTCTAAAAGCAGGTTTATCAGTGTGGAGAATGTCAGAATCTCCAGCGATGGTAATACTAACTCATTGATCTTGCAGTAAAGATGCTGTAGTCGTTGAGCAGCAGAAATGAGTGTATTCATTGCTAGTACAAAGATGGCGGTGGGGGGGGGGGGGGGGGGGGTGGAAGAGACAGAGGCCTGTAGGTGATTGGTGGAACAAGGAGGGGTGAAGGATGATGATTAGTTGGAGCCAAGTGGGGGATGGGCGAGTGGTGCAGGAAGGAACTGCAGATGCTGGTTTAAACCAAAGATGGGCACAAAATACTGGAGTAACTCAGCGGGACAGATAGCATCTCTGGAGAGAAGGAACGGGTGACTAGACCCTTCTTGAGTGGTGTTGGGAGAGCACCAGCAAACTGCTGCCATTATGAAGCAACTTTGAAGAAACAAAAGACATCCAGGTCCCTGGAAGGTCATGTGCTGGCAGGGGAGATCAGTTTAACTTGGCATCATGTTTGGCAGAGACTTTGTTGGCCGGAAGACCAGTTCCTGTGATGTTCTCTCCCTTGTGACATTAAGCAGAATATGTTTTGCCTGGGTGGGATTTAATAATAATAATAATAATGGATGGGATTTATATAGCGCCTTTCTAATACTCAAGGCGCTTTACATCGCATTATTCATTCACTCCTCAGTCACACTCGGTGGTGGTGAGCTACTTCTGTAGCCACAGCTGCCCTGGGGCAGACTGACGGAAGCGTGGCTGCTAATCTGCGCCTACGGCCCCTCCGACCACCACCAATCACTCACACACATTCACACACATTCACACGCAGGCAAAGGTGGGTGAAGTGTCTTGCCCAAGGACACAACGACAGTATGCACTCCAAGCGGGATTCGAACCGGCTACCTTCCGGTTGCCAGCCGAACACCGGACCTAAATATTGATTTCGGTCAATATTTTCCTTGGGATGGCAAGCAGGATTTCGCAACTGGTTTAATGCTTTTTCAAAGTCATGTTCGGAGTAACAGCAACTTGTGTACCACCTCTGAACATTCATCAGATGCATTTGAAGCTTTGCAGAAAGTGAGAAGTATTGCAATAGCCTCCAAATAACACCTAAGGGCATTGAATGTTTTGTGCACAACAAAACATTTTTCTGAAAACAATTAAATTTGCAGTTATTGTGTTAATTTGGATAATATGATACATGCTCTTGCAGTAGCTCACTATTTTGGATAAATATTAATTTCAGCATTGTGGATATTGTAGTAGGGGATCTTGTTAAAGGTATTCCTTGAAATGAAAGTGAATTACATGCTTCAGAAAATCTTGGTCTTGAACTTTTGCTTTTTAATGTGTAACTAGTGGTTACTGTAAATCAAGTGAGATTGAAGGTTTTCTTCAATATGAAGTGTTTTTTACTACGTTGTTTTATTGATGTCAGTGCTTGAAGTTGCATTTGGAATTTTAAAAATGAAAATTTATTTTCTAATTTATAACAACATTTCTAGATAAAGTGCATCCTCAAGGGCCTGTCCCACTTACGCGATTTTTTCGGCGACCTGCCGGCACCCGTCATAGTTGCAGCAAGTTGCTGAAAATTTTCAACATGTTGAATATCCAGCGGCGACTCTTTGGGTGACTACTCACCACCAAACAGGCGTCACCTCGCAGTCGCGGGGTGACGCCTGTTTGGTGGTGAGTAGTCGCCCAAAGAGTCGTTCCTTTTTCTGGTCGCCTGCTGCGACCATGACGGGTGCCGGCAAGTCGCTGAAACAATCGTGTAAGTGGGACAGGCCCTTTGCAGTCTCTTTTACTGGGAGTGATGTGGTGCAAGTGAAAGGAAAATTCATTTATCAATGTCACACGTCTCTAAGATTAGTTTCTATTGGGTTTGTTTTTGTTCCTGAGTAAAGATTCCTTTATCGTAGGGAAGTCTATTAGTTTGCAGTGCCACTAGATATGAGAGGTGATCCAGGCAAAACGTATTTAATCATTAAATTAACTGTGCTGTGCTTTGATCCCTTTGTACGGTGAATATTGACGGCATTCCTTCTGCTCTGCTGTACTGTTTATGACAACATATTTTATGCATTGGCTTTTTTCAAGTCGCAATTAATGGCAGGGGTTATACATTTTTATAACAAAGAATCTTGTGGGGAATGCCTATACGATTGAAGTTTAACTTTGATAATGGAAGGATGTATGCATAAACAATTCATTTAAGCCAATTGATGAGTTAGTTGTAAATATCTTCAATGATACGGGAAAGTCAGCCGTTTGACATTTGGAACTACTGCCAAATAAGAATAACAGCAGCTTTGAACTAAGCTTCACTTGGATGCTTGCTAGTCTTCCCAAACTTCCCCGGCATGTAGTTTGAAGCCATTACTCAGTTCTGGTCTCCAAATGGAGGCCAGATTGGGCGGACTAATGTCACAAACAAGGTCAATTTCAGCATATCCTTTAGTAAATTGCCGGTGAGATGGAATGTTTTCTTCAGCTCTCTGCTTGTTTCACATTTCTGTGTGGGATTAATTCCTGTCTTAGACTGTTCTGCATACATTAAAACTCTACATTATGTCATTTTAAAATTGAGAGCAATCCCATTCCATTCACTGTGAATCTTACTTCCCTTGGCTGGGATTGTGAGTGAAATAGGCTTTACTTTTCCGTGAACCCTTTCGGGCATCTATGCATTTTTGAGAATGATATTTGGCAAAGTTGGACCACCTACCCCAAAATGAAAAAGTCAAACACTCTGCCAAAAATTCCCAAATGGCAAGGAACTGCAGGCACTGTAATCCTGAGCCAAACGCAAAGTGCTGGAATAACTCAGCGGGTTAGGCGGTATCTTTGGAGGACATTAATAGTCCATGTTTTGCGTTGGGATGGGTTTCGAAGGGTCCTGACCTGAAACGTCACCTATCCATATTCTCCAGAGATGCTGCCTGACCCGCTGAGTTACTCCAGCACTCTGTGTTTTACCAAAAATTCACGCTATGGACTAAAATTTGACAAGGTCGCACATATAACGCAAAATAATTTGAATGCAGGGAGTAGGTGCTAGTTTGAATTTTCTATAGTCACCATAGACTGATGTGAAGGGGATTGCGGACATCAATATTCTATGGAGAAGTGCAAATTGTGCACTATATTTTAGAGCAAACATACATCTGCTGAACCATCGTTATTCTAGTCAGTGTTCTGAAGGTTTGGTAGTTGATGCACTTGACATTGTATTAACAGCAATGCTGCCTTATCGGCTTCCTAGAAAAGTAATGTTTGAAAGGGTTCAATGATTGTATCAGAAATGTGTCAAGAGTTTATTTCATTATTACTATTCCTAGGACAAATTGTCTTTGAGACACAAGACTTCAGCACTGCGATGGAAATCCAGTTTGAACACTAGAACTAAATATAGTCGGCCTGCTCTCGATGGGCACAGAATATACCAATGGACGGACTGAATGATGAGATTTGAAATGCAAGTCGACCTGCTTGCATGTAAATTGCCAACACAGTTTGAACTAGTTAAATGGGACATGATAAATAGGGGACTGCTTTTTATAGACTGTTCCCATGTACAAGTTACTAAAATAACAAGGAGTGAAACAGTTTACTTCAGTGTGTCTGGAACATTTGTGCCCAGAGCAATGTCCTAGTTGTCTGGCCTCTGCAACATTAGCTCCAACATTCTTGTATTTCTTGGTGATGAAAATCCAGGAATAGGAATCTTGTGATTTTCAGCAGGTGGCATAAATGTCTTCATTCATCATTTACCTGATGTATCATTTGACAAAGCAAACATTAAATTTGACACAAAACACTGGAGTAACTCAGCGGGACGGGCAACATCTCTGGAGAGAAGGAGTGGGCGACGTTTCGGGTCGAGACCCTTCTTCAGACTGATGTCGGGGATAAAGATAGAATGTAGTCGGAGACAGTAAGACTGGTGGGAGAACTGGGAAGGGGGAGGGGATGGAGAGAGGGAAAGCAAGGGCTATTTGAAGTTAGACAAGTCAATGTTCATACCGCTGGGGTGTAAACTGCCCAAGCGAAATATGAGGTGCTGTTCCTCCAATTTGCGCTGGGCCTCACTCTGACAATGGAGGAGGCCCAGGACAAAGTAGACTTACTCTTTAACCCACCACTGTGAAATTTTCCAGTTTGAGAAAAATGATTCAAATCTATACTCCAATATCTTGCACTTTACTCAAGTCCAAGTGTCGTACAGTTAACTGTTCAATCACAGGAGTCTCTTGTCACGTTCTGCTATGTTCTTGCAATAAAGTTTGAATGTTTCACTACATTGTGCAACCTGGCTGTTTTTTTGACCTCCTTTATTTTTATATTTTTCCTCCTTTTCCATATCCATGGGAAGTGTGGCCAAGTGTAGCATCCCTGTGATTACTGAAATTATCTTTTGAATACATTTTAATTATATTAGACTTTAGAGATAGAGGACCTTCGGCCCAACGAGTCCACGCCAACCAGCGATCTTACCCTACACACTAGGCACAATTTAGATTTTATTGAAGCCAATTAACCTACAAACCTGTATGTGGCGTGTCAAAGGAAACCCGAGCACCTGGTCACAGGGAGAACGTACAAACTACACACAGATAGCACAGGTAGCCCCTGCAGTCAGGATTTGAACCCAGGTCTCTGACACTATCTACAGCACCTCTACTGTTACAGCAGTTCTCACTCGCCCACAGCTAACAATGGCCTGGTTCTTTTATCATCGGTACTTTTTTGCATATCTTTCATTCATTTGTTCTAAATCTCTCTTACATCACTGTCTATATCTCTCGTTTCCCTTCCCCCTGACTCTCAGTCTAAAGAAGGGTCTCGACCCGAAAACGTCATCTATTTTCCCCAGAGATGCTGTCTGACCCGCTGAGTTACTCCAGCCTTTTGTTTCTACGGTTTAAACACATATCTGCAGTTCCTTCCTACTCATTCCGCGTTGATTGTGAGGGCTCTGTGGTGACTAATGAGGCCAAAGTGACAACTGCAGGCCCTACCTACCGCAGGAGGGGCAAGAGGTGGCTGGGAGGGAGGGAGGGAAGTGATGGTACACAAGGTTTCTGTACTCCCTGTGCATGCCCTCCAGACACCTGGTACACCTACACCTGCAAGTGTAATCACCAGATAACTCTGGCGCACAAATTTAACAAATGTCTGCTTAGAAACAGGTGAATAGAATGAATAAGGATGTGTTTCAATGAGATTAAAGAGGCTGCTCTCATTTAAATCATGAGTAGCACAATAAAGCTGAAAGCATCATTATGAAATTGTTAATAATGGCTGCCTTCAGAGAGTTGGCTTTAACAAGTTCTTGTACATTGGCAATTAGATTTTTTTTAATAAATGAAAGTGAAGATTAAATAGGTACACTTAACAATGCAATGAATTAGCGTCGGAGTGATACAGTGTGGGAAAAGGCCCTTCGGCCCAACTTGCCCACACCGGCCAACATGTCCATGCTACACTAGTCCCACCTGCCCACGTTTGGTCCATACCCTCCAAACCTGTCCTATCCATGTACCTGTCTAACTATTTCTTAAACGTTGGGATAGTCCCAGCCTCAACTATCTCCTCTGGCAGCTTGTTCCATACACCCATCACCCATGTGGGAAAAAATGACCCCTCAGATTCCTATTCAAACTTTCCCCTTTCACCTTAAACCTATGTCCTCTGGTCCTTCATTCACCTACTGTTTAGTTTAGAGATACAGTGCGGAGACAGGCCCTTTGGCCCATCAGGTCCCTGCAAATTAACACTAATCCTACATACACTAGGGACAATATTTTCTTTACATGTACCAAGCCAATTAACCTACATGCCTGCACGTCTTAAGAGTGTGGGAGGAAACCGAACATCTCGGAGAAAACCCACTCGGGTCACGGGGAGAACGTACAAACTCCTTACAGACAGCACCCTTAGTCGGGATTGAACCCGGGTCACCGGCGCTGTAAGGCAGCAACTCTACCGCTGCGCCAACGTACTGCCCTACTCTGGGCAAGAGACTCTGTGTCTACCCAATCTATTCCTCTCATGATTTTATACACAATTACAAATACCCAAATTCATTTAATTTAGTTTAGAGATACAGCATGGAAGTGGGTCCTTCGGCCTACCGGGTTCACGGCGACCTTTGGGCACCTGTTCGTACTCTAGTTCTATGTTATCCCACTTTCTCATCCATTCCTACACACGAGGGGCAATTTACAGAGGCCAATTAACCACACATCTTTGGGATGTGGGAGGAAACCAGGGCACCCGGAGGAAACCTATGTAGTCACAAGTGAGAACATGCAAGCTCCACAAGCCAGCACCCAAGGTCAGGATCGAACCCGCTGTGAAGCCGCATTGGTGCTTTGAGATGGACCAAAAGAGTCTTATTTAGAGTCCTAGGTAGACAGAAATGCTGGAGAGACTCAGCGGGTGAGGCAGCATCATAGATGCTGCCTCACCCGCTGAGTTTCCCCAGCATTTCTGTCTACCTTATCGTCTCAAGATGGTGGTTTTTGGTCTCGACCCGAGACGTCACCTATTCCATCGCTCCACAGATGCTGCCTCACCCGCTGAGTTTCTCCAGCAATTTTGTCTAACTCTGATTTTTCCAGCATCTGCAGTTCCTTCTTAAACATTTTACTTAGAGTCACAGTCACGTTCGTCACTCTACCTAATCTGCAATCTTAGTTTTCTTAAGGTAAACTGTATGTACAACACAATGAATTTGAGAGAGAGAGAGAGAATGTATGAACAATACAGAAATGTTGCTGTTGAAGTGCAGTTTTCTTGTTTGGTTCACTGTGACAACCACAAGCTGTTCAATAAGTCCAATGTAAAGAGCAGCAGCATTTCTTCCAGAAGCAAAGCCACCAATCATTAAAATCCAAGGGCATCTTGACAAGGTTCAGCACAGTCTGTATTGAAAGCTGTGCTCTTTAAGTTGAATTTATGAACTTCCCTTTCAGTTTATTTTCATTCATGTGACTTTTCCTTCTAGGCAGTAAACAATGTTTTGACAACCCAAAATGCTGCAAATCAAAATGCTATCATGGCAGACATTGTTCTTGTGATTGTTGTTCATATGCTTTGTATACATTATATTTAAATTCCTGTATATTTGTTAGAAATTTGAACTGAAAAATTGCTATTCAGACAGTCTTAAGAAACAGCATTAAGATGTACTGATAGTCCAATATATATAATTGATAAATATTCCACGGAATTCAACTGCTGGCATCCTGGTTGCGACCTTTTTATTCCAGATTGATAAATTTAGCTGAATTTAAATTTCCTGTTGTTCTGGTGGCATTGCAACCAATCTGTGAACCAGCAGGATGTGTATCTGAATCATTATTCTAGCATCAATAGCAGACATCCTGTGGCTATGTGGGCACTTGCTTGCTGTATGAAATGCATTCTGAGGTTAAATGGGCAATAGTTCACCAGTGCCTTCTTGCACAAGCAAGTCTATGCTCTCCACTGTGGCCTGTTGGATTCCAAAGTAAATCAATATAATTGACCTTGCACTGCCTGGTAACGACCTAATTTGTCTATACATTGAGGAAATGCCTTGACCACATGTACGACTGCTGGCCAGCACAGTGGTGCCTAGAGCTGCTGCCTTACGGCGCCAGAGACCTGGGCTTGATTCTGACTACGGATGCTCTCTGTACGGACTTTGTACGTTCTCCCCATGATACTCGAAAGACGTACAGGTTTGTAGGCTAATTAATTGTAAATTGTCCCTCGTGTGTAGGCTAGATAGTGTCACTGTACAGGGTGATCGCTGATCGGCATGGGCCAAAGGGCCTGTTTCTGCACTGCATATGTAAACTAATCAAAGTTCAAAGTGGTGGTCTCCACCTCAAGATGGATTGGTAGTAAACTTTCACCTTTGAGGCTGTGTCCTGTGAATAGTTGCAATTGAATGACTTCCATATTAGTAATCAAGTCTTGGATATTACCATATGCTTATTTTCTCTCTGTCTCCATATTCTTCAAATGGTTCAGGCAAGTGTCCAGAATCAAATTCTTTCTTAATTTGTTCTGACAAGATAAAGACTTCATTTCCCAGACAATTCCATTGGAAGAAAGCAAACTCAATGCTAGCATTTATTTCAGGAGGGCTTGTATACAAAAACAGGGATGTAATGTTGAGGCTCTATAAGGCGCTGGTAAGGCCACATTTGGAATAATGTCTGAAGAAGGGTTTCGACCCGAAACATTGCCCATTTCCTTCGCTGTCTGAAGAAGTGTTTCGACCTGAAACATTGCCTATTTCCTTCGCTCCATAGATGCTGCCTCACCCGTTGAGTTTCTCCAGCATTTTTGTCTATCTTCCACATTTGGAATAGTGTGAGCAATTTTGGGCCCATATTTGTTGAAGGATGTGCTGGCTCTGGAGAAGGTCCAGAGGAGGTTTACAATAATTATCCCAGGAATGAGTAGGCACTGGGCCTGTACTTGCTAGTTTAGAAGAATGAGGGGGGGACCTCATTGAAACATACAGAATAGTGAAAGGCTTGGATAGAGTGGATGTGGAGAGGATGTTTCCATTAGTGGGAGAGTCTAGAAGTAGAGGTCATAGCCTCAGAATTAAAGGACGTTCTTCTAGGAAGGAGATGAGGAGAAATTCCTATGGTCAGAAGGTGGTGAATCTGTGGAATCCTTTGCTACAGAAGGCTGTGGAGGCCAAATCAGTGGATATATTTAAAGCAGAGATAGATAGATTCTTGATTAGTACTGGAGTCAGAGGTTATGGGGCAAATGGGGTTAGGAGGGAGAGATATGGCAGATTGAAGGAAGTGTCAGAGGGGGCAGACATACCCCCATCCATATAAACGGGACTGAGGTGGAGCGCGTCTCCAGCTACAAATTCCTCGGGGTACACATCTCGGAGGATTTGTCCTGGTCCCTCAACATCTCCAAGCTGATCAAAAAGGCACAGCAGCGCCTTTACTTCCTGAGGAGGCTCAAGTAAGCCCACCTGTCCCCCCAGATCCTGACCAACTTCTACCGGTGTACCATCGAGAGCATCCTGACCACCTGCTTCACGGTATGGTACAGCAGCTGCACTGTTGCGGACAGGAAGGCACTACACCGGGTGGTGAAAACCGCGCAGCACATCATCGGTGCCCCGCTCCCTGCCATGGATGCCCTCCACCGAAAACGGTGTCTGAAACGGGCTGGGAAGATCATTAAAGACCCCTCCCACCCCAACCATGGACTGTTTGCCCTCCTCCCATTAGGGAGGCGGTACAGGAGCCTCAGGTCTCGTACCAGTAGGATGAGGAACAGCTTCTACAATTATACCGTCGCATTGCTGAACTCGGAGTCCCGCCGATAGATTCCTCCGGTCCCTCCGTCCCCATTGTTAATTATTCTGTATTTTTGATTATTCTGTATCCTCTTTCTTTTTAAATTTCTATATTGCACTACTACTACGGACTGACGCAAAACTGCATTTCGTTGTACCCATACTCAGTATTTGTGCAATGACATTAAAGTTGAATTGAATTGAATTGAATGGCAGAGTGGACTTGATGGGCCAAATGGTCTAATTCTACTCCTATTCCTTATGACCTTATGACTTTGCACTATGAAAATAGACAATTCTGCTTCAGAGAATTTGAACCATTTTAGTGCTATGAGGCATTAAGTAGAAGAAATTCATGTTTGTAAATTATTGCAGAATTCGTTGTCATTCTTCCTTCAAGGAGGCAAGTTTGTTTGTCGTGCAATGTCCTCTCAGCACACTTATCTTCAGTGGTTAAACGTGTGAAATAGGGTGTGGTAGGCAGCTTACTGATTAACACGCAAGTGTGACCAAAACACTGCGGTAAAGTCTGCATGTAGCTGCTGCTGTTGTTACATGTTTAAAAAAAATGTATTTTCTGAGGAGTGGAAGATGTCTCTGTGTGTGAATTCTGGTAAAAATGGAGCGGCCATTACACACCAAAAACCACCATCTTGAGACTAGAAGGTAGACAAAAATGCTGGAGAAACTCAGCGGGTGAGGCAGCATCTAATCAAAGTTCAAAGTGGTGGTCTCCACCTCTATGATGCTGCCTCACCCGCTGAGTTTCTCCAGCATTTTTGTCTACCTTCGATTTTTCCAGCATCTGCAGTTCTTTCTTAAACATCTTGAGACGTGACTGCAGCCCGGACTCACACACGTACACATACAGACACACTTGCTTGTATACTCTCGTTCTCCAAACATAAGCGGAATCACCTGGGAACATGCATAATCTTGTCTGTATCCTCCTCACCAGTTCTCTCACCTTGGAGACCCCACCTGCACCATATCGACTAGTGCTGTCCATTCCAGTGGTCGGAAAATGGTTAGGAAGAAACTGCAGGTGCTGGTTACACTAAAGATAGACACAAAATGCTGGGGTAACTCAACGTCTCTGTTAGAGACTCAGCATCTCTGGATAGAAGGAATGGACAGCCTGTTCCTGAATAGTGATGCCTATTCCTCTGAATTACCCCAGTATTTTGTGTCAATCTTCGGTTAGAAAATGGCTGATCTTTAAATATGGTAGAAGTTCTCCATTAACCATCTTCCCATCCATTAGGCTTGTTATGGTCAGCACAATTTTTAATGATAAGAATCTAGTGGAAACCAGGTTGTTTAACATGGTGTTTGCAGAGTACTATCTTTACAGAACTTAATGTTTAAGAAGGAACTGCAGATGCTGGAAAAATCGAAGGTAGACAAAAGTGCTGGAAAAACTCAGCGGGTGCAGCAGCATCTATGGAGCGAAGGAAATAGGCAACGTTTCGGGCCGAAACCCTTCTTCAGACTGATGTAGTGGGGGTGGGGGGGGGGGGGGTAAGAAAGGAAAAAGGACGAGGAGCCCGAGGGCTGAGGGAGAGCTGAGAAGGGGAGGAGACAGCAAGGGCTATCGGAAATTGGAGAATCAATGTTTATGCCGCTCTTGACTCTTGACAATGTAAGTTGTGATCAGTCGGAAGAACAACTCTCGTTTTAGTTTTTCTTGCATATCGATGCACCTCGCTTTGTTCCGTGTGGATTCCCTTGTTCAGAATATTGTGGAATGATTTAATTGTGTTTAAAATGGCAAACAGAATAGCGAACTCCCTTTTGGTGAAGGAATGCAGAACAAGGGGAATTTAATTTTAAATCTGTACTCGATCAGTTTGGTTTTGGGTGGGAAGGTTTATTCCTTTACTGAGAGTGAGGGAGCCTTCTAAAAGAATGTGACTGCAATTTATTACTGTGCATTTTATGTAGGAGGAAAGGAATAAAAAGTGTCCAGTACAGATCACATTCCTTTTATTTTAAACCTACTCTAGGTCAGACAGTTTTAGCAGTAAGAAAAAGATTGACCAATTTTTTTGTTTTGATCTTGACTGCTATTAATAATGTGACACAAGGAGCCAGTGTCATTACTCTTGGGCACCACTGTAAGAAATGTTGCATTGTTTGCTGCAATGTATTTTGGAGAGCACAAATATGTTTTGAAATAGTACATGTGGAAGATCTGTGTAGTTTCCAATGTTGGAAGGAACTGAAACCTGGGGTCAGATCAAAGCTTGCAACTAACTGTGCTTTGTAGTCAGTTACACTTTGTAGTGGTTTACATTTTGGAATTGACATCGCAACTTGATTAATGCGGGTGTCGGAGGTTACGGGGAGAAGGCAGGAGAATGGGGTTAGGAGGGAGAGATAGATCAGGCATGATGGAATGGCAGCGTAGACTTGATGGGCCGAATGGTCTAATTCTACTCATTCCTTGTGACAGTATAACTATCATTTGTCAAAGATTTCAAATGGTGCTTGTATTGTGATGTTAAAGTGCTAGCACAGTGGCACAGCTGGTGGAGTTGCCGTTGTCTCACACTGCTGGAGATTTGGGTTTGATCCTGATCTTGGCTGCTGTCTGTAAAGGGACTGTCCCACTTACGCGACTTAGTTTGATGGTGAGTAGTCGCCCAAAGAGTCGTGCCTTTTTCTGGTCGCCCCTGGATTTTCAACATGTTGAACATTTTCGGCAACCTGCTGATACTATGACTGGTGCCGGCAAGTCGCCGAAAAAATCGCGTAAGTGGGGCAGGCCCTTAAGGAGTTGTACGGATTCCCATAGGTTTCCTACAGATGCTCCGGTTTCTTCCCACATCCCAAAGACATGCGGGTTTGTAGGTTAAATTGCCTCTGTAAATTTCCTCTAATGTGTCGGGAGTGGATGAGAAAGTGGGATAATTAGTGTGAATGGGTGATCGCTGGTCAGCGTGGACTCAGTGGGCCGAAGGGCCTGTTTCCATGCCGTAACTCTAAACTAGACTCTAAGTTCATTGCTTGTGAAACCATTCGTAGAACATTGAGCATCGAACAGTACAATACAGGAACAGGCTCTTCATCCAACAATGTCCATGCCGAACATGATGCCAAGTTAAACCAATCTCCTCTACCTGTACATGGTCTATAACCCTCTACCAATATCCCATTCAACAATCAAACTTTTTTACAAAGGAACTATTGCAGTTCTATGTATTTGTTTGGGAAATGGCATGGCATTTCTCTTGCCTACTGTCGTTGTGATTGTGAAAGGTTTTATTTCTGGAATAGTCTGCAATGTTTTTCTCTTTTCAATCTTGCTGAGAAGGCTTGAGTTGCAAGGGCAGCTGTATCAGCATTGTTCTGATGTTCTAATTTCTTTTTGCTTAAAGTTTAGTAAACGACTTGCAACGGATACGGTTTATAAAACACTTTAGCGTGGTACAACATGGAAGCAGGCCCTCGGCTCAGCTTGTCCATACTGACCAATATACCTCAATTAAGCTAGTTCCACATCCCTCTAAAACTGAGACAAAGTGCTGGAATAACTTGCCACGGGTCAGGCAGCATCTCTGGAGGACATGGATAAGTGATGTTTTGGGTCGAGACCCCATGTACCTGTTGTAATGTCCTCTGGCAGCTCATTCCATACACACACCACTCTTTGTGGATAAAGTTGCCCCTCAAGTCTCTCTCCTCTCACTTTAAAAAACAATGTGATATCATCGTTGCAAGAATTAAACCGTCACCACCTGGCAACTTTGGCTTAACTACTACGTTTCAAATAGTCTTTGACGATAAGCTCTGCCGTGTACAGTTTTGAATTGTCCTGTCAATGGTTGTCATCGCTCCTACATTATCAGCTCAATAAATATTAATTTGCAAGAAGTGAGCCTGTAGCTGAGTATGGGTACCTCGCGTTTATCACGGGGTTCACATTCCTGAGAAGCAGCACGTAATCCAAAAATGCTTAAATTAACTATATACATTTAAACAGGCAGAAATTTGAGCACATTATTCCAAAAATATAGTATATATAAAATGTTATAAAAGTAAAGTTTGGTATTAAATAAACAAGCACATTATTTCATAAAAATGTGAAATCAAACATGCATTAAACGCGAGATACCTGTAATTATTCACTTGTTAATTCATTTTGTAGTTTAGTTTCGAGATGCAATGTGGAAACACTGTATGCTCACTGAATCCACGTCGACCAGCAATCCCCGCACACTAACACTATCCTACGCACACTAGGGACAATTTACAGTTTTTTTAACAGTCAATTAACCTACAAACCTGTGCGTCTTTGGAGTGTGGGAGGAAACCGGAGCACCC